>CM044433.1:141385957-141399996 GCA_024363595.1 Xenopus borealis | reverse complement strand
ATATCTATTATCTGTGTTACGTTTTCTACATTGGATATATCTAATGAGCATAAGAAATGCAAATGTTTATCTACTGTGATAGTAGTAAAAATAGTCCAATGAAATTCTTTATTTTGTTTCCATTTTTCTGCTTTATATATTTTTTTACTTTCCCATGCCATTTTATTTCATGCCTGACAGAATATAAAAGACGATGGGCAGCACCTGTGGCGCCTGAAGCATTTTAATCGCCCTGTGTATTGCAATGTGTGTGAAACTTTACTTTTTGGGGTCAGGAAGCAAGGCCTGTGTTGCACCTGTAAGTCTGCTCTTCAGTAACATCCTTAGTGATACACCAATAGCAAGTTTCCAATGTGCACGTTGCTACAAACACTAACAAACACTTTTGCTACAAAAAATCCATGAAATATAATATTATGGTAAAACAGAGTCACTCTTGAAATTGTAGTTTATTTATATCTGCACTTATTTTATAATCCTGCAAACTGTATTTGTTATTGTGTAAATGGGGGGAATGTAATATGCTTCATTAGCTCAAAAACCATTCGCGAATGTTAGCGACCATGTTTGCACCATTTTGACTGATTAAAGACCTCAACTACTTCCCTGCAAAGTTTGTGACCAAATTATTTTTGTGAATGTTCACAGTGTGTAATAAGATTTCACAAACCATTTTTGTAAGAAAATATTTAATAAAACTACAGAGCAGTTGTTAAAGCTTTGCAATGCGCAATTATGATTCGCAGAGTAATAAAAGTGAAGAATATGACATGGCAACATGCAAATTTTACTTTTTTTACTTTGTTAATGTTATTACATTTCCCCGATAAAGTGGTAAACCTATCATTTTTTAGTATACATTTTTCCCTGCCATGTGTTTAGCAGGCATGCAGTCATCTTTTATACACAAGTTGCACTGTGGGTTCATTAATGAATTCCTTCATAGTCTTGCATCCACAAAAAATGTGTCATGGGGCCAGTGAGACTGTAGATGACTGTCCAAAATCCATTATTCTTTACATTAAAAATAAGAACCAGTTAAATCAGGGGTGTCCAACCTGCAGCCCGAGGGCCACATGCGGCCCAGGATCGATATGAATGCGGCCCAGCTTGAAACATTCAGTTTTCGAGGAAATGTAATAATAATAAAATAATAGGTCTATTTTATATCCAGGTGTCCCATATTCCAGTATATAGCTCCACTTATTGTACATCCAACTGGTATTGTAGTTCTTTTCTGTGTATTTTCTTTACTTTTACAAATCAAAAGTGTCTGAGTTAAATAGTTTACATTCATATTCCTGTATATTATATAATTATATTTAACCCCTCTTTGCAGCCCAAGTGCTGTGTGCTGTTCTATTGTGTTTCTAAGGGCATAAAGATTATGATGCTGCTTAAAGGGATACTGTCATGGGAAAACATGTTTTTTTTTTCAAAACGCATCAGTTAATAGTGCTGCTCCAGCAGAATTCTGCACTGAAATTCATTTCTCAATAGAGCAAACAGATGTTTTTATATTTAGTTTTGAAATCTGACATGGGGATAGACATATTGACAGTTTGACAGCTGCCCCCAGTCATGTGACTTGTGCAGGATGGAGCTACTTTCTGGCAGGCTGTTATTGCTCCTACTTAAGGTTAAGGCCATTTGGGGAGATTCATTGCCTGGGGACTTATCTCCCCGAACCTCCTCCCCCTGCCTTGCAGCTGATTAATAAATAATCGCCTGCACCTATTCACACGCAGCTCTGCACTTTCCCGAAATCTCTCGAAATTGCCTTAGGAGGCAACTTTGAGCGACACCGCATGTGAATAGGCGCAGGCGATTATTCATTAATCAGCTGGAAGGCAGAGGGAAGCAGTTAGTGGATATTTGTCGCCCCAAAGAAGAGGCGATTAGTCACCAGGCGACAAATCTTCCCGTCTGGCCTTACCCTAATATAACTGGATCAGTCTCAGTGGGACTTGTTGGGAGCTGTTATCTTGTGTTAGGGAGCTGCTATCTGGTTACCTTCCCATTTTTCTTTTCTTAGGCTGCTGGGGGGGTGGGGGTGATATCACTCCAACTTGCAGTACAGCAGTAAAGAGTGACTGAAGTTTATCATAGAAGTCACGTGACTGGTGGCAGCTGGGAAACTGACAATATCTCTAGGCCCATGTCAGATTTCAAAACTGAATATAAAAAAATCATGACATAATCCCTTTAACGTTTGGAAAACTACACCACAATGCAGTTTGCATGGCTTAATACAGGGAATGCAGAGTGACATAACTGCATGTTTGCTTTTGTTACTACATTTACAGTTACTACATGTCTGCTTTTGTTACTACATTGCTTGATATTTGGAACTTTTAAGGATTTGTTAGATTTTCACACGCATCAAACAAATGTAATTATTTGTTGAAGAGTATATATATATATATATATAGAATTAATAAAACAATTTTGGTGGTTTATAATTTCAGTCTGTAAATTCACCGTTCATGAACGCTGTGCCCGCAAAGCGCCTAATTCCTGCATAAGCACCTATGCCAAGTCACGCAAGGATTTCAGCGTAAGTCAAAACCACTGGCAAGCTATACAAAAATACGGTTAGATTTAACAATATCACGTAATATTTACAGCGTGTCATTTTGCTGGTACAGCAGCACCCGTTATCAAGAAAGCTTCAAATTATGGGAAGCACTGAATCCTATCTCCAATATAGTCCAATTCAAACAAATAATTTTGATTTTTAAAAATGAGTTCCTTTCTCTGTAATGAAAAAACTGTACATCCTAAATACTCTGCATGAACCCATCCTATTTGGTTTATTTAATGTTAAAATGATTGTAAGCCAACTTAAGGTATAGTGGTTAAAATTACAGGAAGAAAAACACCAACTCCAAAGCATTTTGGATTATAGATCCTAGGTACTAAAGCATTTGAGTGACTTTCACTTATTTTTTATGTGTTTTGCTCTTTTCTTTTGTACACCCTCTTTGCTTTCATTTTGTTTGCTTCCTTATAATAGTTTTTTCCCCTTTCTTCTGTCTCAGGAACAGGCCCACGTTTGGGTAAGAGGAGGATGTGAGGCCAACAAATGTGACAAATGCCAAAAGAAAATAAAAAGTTTCCAGAGTCTGACTGGCCAGCGCTGTGTGTGGTGTCATACAAAAGTGAGTATAAATGGTCCTTACTGAAAGCAGCTTCAGAGAGAAGTAGTGGATAGAAATCCAATTTCAACAATAGAATTGACATGATGTTGCTTCACTTATCCTCATTTATGATATAGAAATGCAAAATTGGTCTCAGGCTAATTATAAGAATATTTATCAGTCCTGCAGTATATATAGTTACACATTTGAAAATGATCTTAATGTACATAAAAATGTTCCTTACACAACACTTTTATTGTTATTTGAGGTTCACGATGAATGTGCCTCATCCCCACTGTGTGATGGTGGAATCTTAAAGGACCACATATTACCTCCTGCTTCCATATACCCTGTAATCCTGGTAAGCCCTTTTGTCTAAACATTTTTTTTTTTCTTAAAAGCCACTTTCATTACAGATAACAGTATATGCTACAAGCTAGTATATACTATATAATACTGATTCAGTTTAAAAAAGTACAAGAATTATGCCATGGTTCCTTTATCATCTTTTACTATATTACAGTCCTCTGTATTTTAGTATGTCTTTATCTCTTTTAAAGTAATTTACGTTAAATATTTAATGCACTGGGCGCTAACCCACCCTTCATTTGCTTTTCAAAACCTTCCTCCCACCACTTTTTCAATTAGCTAGTTCTGTTATTTTACTCTTCCATCTTTTGCCATTTTAGGAACGACAGAATAGCCAAAAAAACCTTTTAGCTTCTTCAGAAGAAACATCACAGAATTTTAGCACCCCAGAAGGACAAGCCCTGAGGGTAAGAGCCAAATTTTGACCTTTACCCTTTCGTTTTTTCTTATTACCTTGAATATGTTGCTACTAAATATATCAGTACTTTCAGTAAGGAATAATATAATGTTTATTGGCCAGTGCTGCATAAACATTTTGATCTATTACTTGAAATCTTTGTAGCCCACAACTCCAGAATGACAATGATATATTGCCTATACCCAAGCAGAGATTATATGCTGCATGTATTTTGCTGTAAAGGTTTTGGAGACATTTTTATTCATCTTATTTTGTGCTAGATTCTCTGTTTTCCTGTATTGCATTTTCTGATAATCCCAAGATATAGTACATGACATTTCACCTTTTATGCCAGTCTTTCTTCACTCGGAAAAAGGTTTGAGAATAGTGATCAACCTTTAGTCTAACAGTCCAACTTTTAATCTAGTTAACCACTAGCTGGGCTTTATGGAGAAACCAGTGCCGTAAAAAAAAAATTTCAGCCCCCCCCCCCGCATCTGAAATTGTGGTTCATCCAGGACATGTAAAAAATAGTGGATCACTCACTACTGGCACATGGGTTATCTGTGCATGACATATAATAAATAAGGTTCAGTGAGGAATGTGCAAGAACTTTCAAGATATCATTTACAGGATATTGATGGTTCTTGTGTAATATAGTGAATAACGTACCCTCTGTTGTATAATATAGGGATATTACAAGTCACCAAGGAGTTTCATGACCAAATAAAGGCCTGAGGCCAAAGAGTGTTTTTATACTGGTCATGGAACTCCAAAATGACTTCTAATATCCTCTTATTTTGCATAACAGGATGCTTAATGTCTTCTTGGCCAAATATGGTATCCTGGCCCACTTTGCATAAGGCTGTGCTACAAAGGCACTTTAATTCAGACATTAGATACATCAGTATGCATCAGGTCACTTACTCCACAAAATGATGCAGTAATTGAAGAATGTATTGAGTATGGCTTTATAGCAATATATATTGAACTGAATATGTGTTTTTGTTTTTAGATTGCCCCATTACCAGGTACACATCCTCTACTTGTCTTTGTAAACCCAAAGAGTGGAGGGAAGCAGGGGGAAAGGTGAGTTCCTCTTGCTTTTACAGAGTACAAAGAGTGTAAATGTGCAAATGCACCCTCAGCTAGACAACTGTATCTTATAGTGTGCTACAGTCTGTTCCACTGTGCAGTATGCATATTGTTTGCAGTATAGCACTACTTATGCATATAGAATTTTACTTCCATGCACTATTGTTGTTTGTATACATCAACACCATATATCATATCTACTGCCTGTCACAGTGTAATAGTGACAGGTACGACTGTGTGCCTGAACTGAACAATGGACACTTCTATATCTTGCAGAGTTCTGAGGAAATTCCAGTATCTGCTAAATCCCAGACAAGTTCATAACTTGATTAAAGGAGGCCCTTCCCCAGGGTAAGGATTAATGGATCATATGTAGAGAATATGGAAATGTAGCTAAGGTTGGAAAATAAAATATCTCCACTACATCTATCTTTAAGGTTGAATTTTTTCCGGGATGTCCCAGACTATCGAATCTTAGTATGTGGTGGTGATGGAACAGTTGGTTGGATCCTGGACGCTATTGGTAAATGCTTTATGTCACTGCATAACTGGAGGCTGGGTCGTTATTTCATGGTAGACAGGAGTGCTTCCATAATCCAGGGAATTATATATTGTATATGCTTTGAATAGTGCTTTTTACACCTAGAACATTGTTTTATGTAATAATATAATACTTAAGTTGCATTTGTAAGGCTGATGGTACACATAACACTAATGACAAGTGCTTGCCATCAATTGCAGGGAGCACGTGCAGTAAAAGCAAGAACAGGTCTGTGTGCAAGGAGCCTAAGGCTAATGCTAGACTTAGCAAATCTCAGCCTGTGGAGAAACACAGTCAGAGAATCCTCTCCTACACTTCTTAGATATGCTTGTATCTGGATACATTACATCGATCCAGATGCAGGCACGTGTAGTGGATTTCAGCACCGGAATGTAAGAATGAGTTTCTGCACCAAAATCTGCCATGTTTTTGCACCCAGACCATTTTAATGTACTGGGGTGCAAGCACGTCCTCAGGTCAAGAGCTGCTACATCTGGCATTAGCCCAAATACTCTTTAGTTTTTACATAATTTATCAGCTTCAATTTCTCCTTTCATCAAGACAAGGCAAACCTTCCATATAGACCGTCTGTAGCTGTGCTGCCACTCGGTACAGGAAATGACCTTGCGAGATGTCTCAGCTGGGGAGGAGGTAAGTGTCTCTTCTGTTGGTGAAGAAAAACATCCTTTGTAGTATATTGACAGCATAAGTGTCTGAGGCTTGATTAACCAGTCACACCAGAAAAGCAGCCATTGTGGTGACACATGGAGAACCCCACTACTGGTTGGATACTACAAGACACATGTGTTATTAGGTATTGGTCTGCTATGCTGTTAAAACTGTACCCAT
Source organism: Xenopus borealis (assembly GCA_024363595.1). Taxonomy (NCBI): domain Eukaryota; kingdom Metazoa; phylum Chordata; class Amphibia; order Anura; family Pipidae; genus Xenopus; species Xenopus borealis. Next base: position 141,393,605 of record CM044433.1, on the reverse strand, counting down.
CTTTAAATATGGGAGATTTGCTACTGTGGAAGAAAGAAAAAACTTTCTCCATGATTTATCCTCACGCAAAGGTGTGACTTGTAGGAGTAAGACTCAGAGCCTGGTAGTGAAGAGACAGGACAATTAGGGGTGCATCTGATATAATACTGAAAAGTGGGTACTTGCCTATAAACCTATAGAAACCATTTGAATGTTTGCTTTGGACCAGTAAAATGCTACCTGCTAATTGGTTGCTATAGGCAACTAGACCTATAGCAAATGTTGTGCCTTCTGTTAAATTACTTTTTTAGTGTAGCTTATCATTGAACTTCATTAATAATTTCTATCTGACCCAGCACCTATTGTTATTTCTAGGTTATGATGGAGAGAATCTGATCAAGTTCCTGAAGGACATTGAAAAGAGTATACCTATTAAGATGGACCGATGGAACATTGAGGTTATACCTGAAAACCCAAATGAGAAGGGAGACCCAGTTCCTTACGAGATCATAAACAACTACTTTTCCATTGGGGTGGTATGTACAAGAATTAATAGAATATCAATAATGGAGGTGCATTTAGAAGGCAAACTTGGAAATATAAAGGACTTCAGGTTATTCTGAAAAAAAAAAAAAACCTGCACTACACTGGTGAGCTCCAATAAGGGCTGATGGCCTAAGCACAATTGTAGTATGTTTTTATATTTGGGGCCTAGAAGCCACATAGCTTTGGTACCTTATGAGTATGTAGTATTGCCATTCTTCCTTAAAGGGGCCAACATGAGTACAATGAATAGGGCTTGTGCCGAACATGCTTTTTGCCTATTTTTTTAATCATGAAAATTCTTTTTAATCATGAAAAATTCTATGGTTTTTGTTATCTCTTAAGCGATACAGGCCAAACAGAGAAACTGAAGCTACTCCGTATCTGGTTCAAACTTGGTATATAATAGATTACCAGTATACAACTCCTTGCTGTTTTTTAAGCAGGAGTCCATTGTGCATGTTATCTGGTCTGCAAAGGCCCAAAGACGGAAGAGGTTTAGTTTCTCTATTTTACATGTTTAGCTCAAGAAATTAAAAAAAACACATATGTTTTATTAAACAATAGGCAAAAATTATATTGGGTATAACATGCACTCACATTGAAGTATCTTTAGTGTAAATTGTTCCTTTAAAAGATTTGCTATTAGTTCCCAAGAGCTAGTAAGAGAAACAATGCTTTTAACTGTGATTTTTTTTTAGTAAATTTCAGTTAATTTTTTTTGAAACCCACAAGTTTAGCAATTATTTATGGTCTGCTGCTTTCGGCATATACTGTACATATAGCCATTTGGAATTCTTCAGGAAAGTCTTTGCTTTTCAAATATATATAATATTGTGCCATTACTTTAGAGGTTTTAACAATAGAGTTTGTTTCCAATGACAAAAAGTCAGAAAGGAAAATACATGTCTACAGTTTAAAGTATGTGGGGTCTACAAATTTGCCTACCCTGTGAATAGGGGTATCTGTTTGCTCTAGAGAGATGTGAAATTTTCTTTATGCACCCAAGAACTAGTAGGAGATAAGATGCAGTAAAGTAGGAACTGAATGTAAAAACTGCTGCAATTAAGCTTTGTTTGCTAATTTACATAGTAAAGCGTGCCCCTCCTTTAGGGATCCCTACTAGAGATACAGTTAGATGTCTCCACAGGTTTAGATTGTTGCTTAGCTGAAGAACACTGCAAGGAAACAGCCTATTTGTATTGGAGACTGGCAAGAGTTCTCTTCAGTCCTGACTCTGCTCAAATGTTGTTTCTTCATTTTATCTAGTGTCACTGAACTCTATGTATGTATGTGTTTCTGTAGCTCAGTACAGTGGGATAAATCGACATTCACAACAGAGTTATTTTTGTAGCTGATTGACTGCCAGCACTCTGTTTCATTGGCTAGGACATTCACATTTGGTGGGAAAGTCAGGGAGGGCTGTAGGAGAGGAGCGATCTGCTCTGCCTGGTATTTTCCAAGATTACTTACTACTGACAACTTATCCTTACGTGAAGGGACAAAGACATCATATCAGCCAGAAACCCAGCCTGGTTTGTTACCATTAATGGGAATGTGCACAATAAACATACATCATAGATACAGATGTTGGAAAGTGTATTGTCCTGTCTGTTGTAAGGCCATGAATTGTTTTTAGGGAGGTTTCCATGGTTTCAAACCTTGGAAAAAGTATATTTCAGTAATCAGTATCAGCAAAGTGTAATGATATTTTAGTCACCTGGAACACATTTCAACTACAAATGGCCATATACAGGCAGATATTGGCTGGAAACTTTCCCATTCATGACCAAGTTGACAGCTCATTGGCCTGTTTAAGAGCTAAAATAATGCCCTTTCTATGCAACACCTAATCAGGTTTAGTTAAAAAGTCCTTTTAGTCAAGGACTGCATTGCGCCCCATTTTATGCAAACACTGACCCAGACTGCTGATCATTATTTTAATCTCATTTAGTCCTCCATGCATAACTCTTGTTATTTTTCATTTTCAAAACTGTTGCCCTATATTCTGTTTTGAAGCAACATAGAGGTTTTCAGACATTTCATAAATACAAAGTTGCAGATAAATATGGTTCAAAGAGCAGACTAACCTATAGAAACATATATTACTCATCATTTATAGAATATAAAGTAGAAGTAAATGCCTCGTATATACGGTATATAAATCGGCATCAATGTTAAGTATCTTACCCTCCATCTTGACCTTCACTTACCATATTTCTATCTTCTGTTTTTCCTCTCTTGACAGGATGCATCTATAGCTCACAGATTCCACAATATGAGGGAAAAATGTCCAGAGAAATTCAATAGCAGGTGAATATAAGGACTTATTCCACTTGTTTCTAGAGTTGCTGTGCAGGTTGACTGATACAAGGAAAGTCCTTCATGGTTGTAATGCAGCAATGTGTAAAAGTCTGCTACACTTCAGTAGCCCATGAAAAACAATCCTATATTTGCTTTTTTTAGACCACTAAAAGCTAACTGCTGATTTCCTACAGATCAGGCTTGATAAGCTATGTAAGCAATGGGTTATATGTGTTGAGTTCATAAGTAATAGAAAACCAAAAGGGGCATCCAGACACTCAAAAAACTTCACAAAGGCTGCCAAAAATAATGTAAAAAAATATAATGTTGTTGATTAATTTTAAAAAGGAAAAGTATCTCCATTGGCCGTACTCGTTTCATGCCCCCCAGGGCACTTAGTCATGGGCAAATGAAGATACTGATCCTTTTCTTAATGAATCTACAGTAAATATTATATATATTTTTTACATTATTTTTGGCAACCCTTGTGGAGTTCTTTTTTGTGTGCCTGGAGCCCCCTTTGGTTTCCTGTTGGTTTATCCAGTCCCTAAGCTGAGAGTCTGGGGCTGGTGCATCTGGACCACCTGTTCTATTCGGTGAGTGACTCATATTGTGTCCTGTGCCCCTATCTTTGTTGTTTTAGTATCATTCAGTTCATAAATAGTAGGGATGCACTGAATTCAGGATTCTGCCTTTTTCAGCAGGATTCGGATTTGGCCACATTCTTGTGTCTGGCCGAACCGAATCCTAATTTGCATATGTAAATTAGGGGTGGGGGGAAATTATGCGTTTTTCATCACAAAACAAGGAAGTGAAAAAAAATTCACACTTTTTCCTTTCCTGCCCCTAATTTGCATATGCAAATTAGGATTAGGTTCTGTATTCGGCTGAATCTTTCATGAAAGATTCAGGGATTCGGCTGAATCCAAAATAGTGGATTTGGTGCATCCCTAATAAATAGCCAACAGCTGCTGGGTTATTACCTACTTTGCCACAGCTGCCAAAACACTGAATTTGGGTAAGTTGCTGTTTGCAGTGGGCAACTTGTTGTCTATGTCTAGTTTTCAAGATTGCAACTGTTTATTTCTCACATTTATAGCTTACCTTTATTTGCTTTGCAATGTATTGTATAAATTGATTTATTGGTGCAGTTGCATCTGTATCCATGAGAATACCACTAACAAGACTGTTAGTATAGCATCGCCCAATAATACAAGCTTTCTCTATCTTATTATAAAGTATGAAAGAGAAAAAAGTGGATAAGAAATAATGATTTAAGGCTGTCTACGCTGTCGTTAAGATTCTAAAAAAAGATGTATTTTACAAGGCCACATATGCATGTCTTGCTTTTTCTTCATAGAATGAAGAACAAATTGTGGTATTTTGAGTTTGCTACATCAGAGACTGTTTTCTCTACCTGCAAAAAACTTAAAGAGGCAGTCACAATTGAGGTAACTTTCCATTCAGTGTTAGGAATATTCTATTTTTTTCTTATATTTATACATTGTATTGCCCCAGTGTTACTCATTCCCAGTGGATGGCATCATTATAGCGCTTTTGTTCCTTTTGTAGCTGTGGGCTATTTCTCTGTATTGTTCCAGTACTAATACGTGAGACAGGACTGAAGCCTTGCTAGAATAGAAATCCATGTAAACCAAAATAGTACCATGCAACTATAACAGGACTAGAACAGATAAAGCTAAATGTGGCACCTACAGTATAAACAAAATGCAAACTATGCAACCACAGGGAGGTGTCCCTTCTCTTAATTGCTACAAATATTACTGAACAATGAAATGTACCAAGGTAAAGAAAACCCTGGAAAAGTCACGGAAGGTATAAACAGGATTCCAAATACTGCAACCATGTGTTCAGCATTGACTCATATACACAATGTAAGTCTGAAAACTGGCAACCAATCAGAACTGCAGTACAGATTAAGATTATGAAGCATGGAGGCAGAAAATATGTTTTGCTTCTAAAATTATGGGAAAGGATTCATTATCCTTGTAATGAGTTGAAAAGCCAGGATACAGCCATGTAATAGTATCAACATTGGGTATAGTTATTGGGCTGTTGATATGCTTGCTCTTTCTCAAAGTGAATAATATTTTCCTGTTTACCTGCCTCAGTGTTGTGGCAACTTGTTGGATCTCAGCTCTCTATCCCTGGAAGGCATTGCGGTTATAAATATTCCAAGCATGCACGGGGGTTCCAACTTATGGGGAGAAACTAAGAAACATTGGGGAGAACCTCGGAATGCTTCATGTCATAATGCCCCTGAAGCCATCACTGACCATGATGCCTTGAAGTCATGTGTACAAGGTGAGATTTAAAACAAAATAAGCGTAACTCCACTTACCGCAACCCCTTACACCCCCTGCACCCTCCTCCAAATGCATCACCAGTAACCCTCCAACCACCCTGACCCCCTATCAGCACACATTGATCTGATGCCGCTGCAGGCAGGGTATGTGCCAGTCTTTACCACCCCCTGAAATCATAGGGTTCCCCATGGACTAAAAATAAGATTTCATAAAATAAACCATGGAATAAAGTTTTTGCCCTAAATACTATTAAGTTTGGCTTTGTGAAAAGTAATTGTCTTATTTTTATCTTTATTTCTTTAGGGGGGAGGTGCACTGTTTGAGTTGGGTCTAGTAACCCATAGCAATGAACTGGTTATTTCTTTTCAAACAGTAGACCACTAATGATACAAATTTAAAGTTGCTATAAGTGTCTTCTAGATCCTTAGAATCATTTCCCCTATAGTGCATTAAATAAATATACTGTACTGTTTTTAGCAGAAATATACTATACACATACATCTTGCGCTGTTGCAGTAGATACAATGTACTGAGATTTTGCAGAGGCTTGTGATAGTGTCACATAAACCTATGCTTTCTAAGGATGAAGACACACAGAGCTACTAGTAGCAGATACATGGTATGGCTATCATAGACAATAGTGATCATTTGCTTTCCTAAGAGGCTACAAGTGTTTCAGCAGAGGCAATTCTCAGTTTTGTCTATAGTAAGGTATTTTTTTGGCATTTTGTAGCCATAACAAGTAGCTGCTACTACTAGCTTCACCCTAGTGTCTTCACCCCTGAACTAAGATATGAGGGTTGTAAGAACTTGTTGGCACTGTGTACAGGAGGAAAACTAATGCCCCAGAATTATTATCAGAGAATGATAGTTAGCAGCACATTCTGTTACTAAAGAATTGTGGATGCCAAAGTCTTGAGATAACTGTTAATTAATGAATTGGGAGAATCATTGGAATCACTGTATCTGTGTTTGCCAAGGACACGCAACTGTGCAGAACAATGAAATAAGTAGGGATCTGGATGAATTAGTCGACTAGGCATTAAAGCAGCAGTCAACAATGTAATGCTATACAATTATATTTATAAATGCAAGCTAACCTTAAAGGAAAACTATACCCCCAAACAGTATAGGCCTCTAGAAAAATAAATTGCATAAAACAGCTCATATGTAAAACCCTGCTTCATGTAAATAAACCATTTTCAGAAAATATGCTTTTTGGTAGTATGTGCCATTGGGTAATCAAAAATAGAAATTTGCAGTTTTAAGTACTAAGGGCCACCCCCTGTGACCATACAATCATGGTTCACACAAACAAACCAAGGGCACATATCCATTTTAGGTCACAGCCAGTTAATGGCCTACTCAGGGGAGGGTGGGGAGTTTTGCACCAAGGGGGTTTAATTCCCCTTTAAAAGGGTCTGAGATGGGGTATCCATGGTTAAAACTAACAAAGTAGTACTTGTGGGTAGTGAAGAAAATGACAGCCATGGACCCGACAGGGTCGCACGTCAAAAATGTTTTTGCCCATAGACAATGCATTTAGGCAAATTTTCACTGTTTCTTGAATTTTCAGCGAAGCAAAATGTGTCATATTCGCCCATCGCTACTTGTGGATAATAGACTAGCCAAGAGCAGCTGGGGGGGCATAGCTAGTCCTGTATTGAAAGGGAGTATAGGTTAACAGGAGGAGATGGTAGTTGTTCCCCTTTACAAAGCACTGGTACAGCCTCTTCTAGAATATTCAGTGCAGTTTTCAGTCTCCAGTGCTGTAAAGGGACATCCCTGGACTCAAGGAAGAGCCTAAAAAAGGATGGCTAAGATGATGAAAGGTGTGGAAGATCTTGGTTATGAAAAAGTCAACCTGCATAATCTCTCCACTTTTAGCACAGTGTTATTATCAAGATTGGATTTATTGTGGTTGTTAAGAAAGGAATACTGTATATTTTCCCCTTCCGATGGCAACTGGAAACAGCTTCAGATGGGCTTTTTGCCTCTGCATCTGGCAGGTAGATTAGGTTCAAATTAGATCAAATCTCTGAGCTCAGAACAGAATCAGAGAAACAATACCATTGAATAGATCCTCTTTTTTCTACAAAAGCCCCTGGAAATGTATATTACAAAAAGTTATTCCAATTCATGGCATTTGTCCATAAAATATATTCCGTACGACACAAAATCATGGCACATAATTTCAATGTTGCATCCCATAGACCTCAGCGACAAGAGACTGGAGGTGGTAGGACTTGAGGGTGCTATTGAGATGGGGCAAATCTATACTGGGCTGAAGAGTGCTGGCAAGCGACTTGCAATGTGTTCTGGGCTGACAATAAGGTAAGTTTCCTATAAACTAAGCATTGCACAAATCCATATTCTTGTTGAGCTTTGCAAGTGTTTACTAACCCACCTGAAGAACTCTAAAGTGTATTGATAAAACTATTTCATGGTGGACTCCCTTGTTTTGAAAGGATCTTATCCTCTCTGAGCTTCCATGA
>CM044433.1:141360582-141374703 GCA_024363595.1 Xenopus borealis | reverse complement strand
AAAAAAAAAAAAAAAAAACCAGACTTGTTCTTTTTATTAATAGTGCCATTTATGGGCCTTCTCTGCCATCACATCTCATGCCAAAAACCCTGAATTAGGTTAAGCTGCTTTTGTAATGGAAACAGACTTCTAGGCTAGAGCTTTCAATGGATTGTGGCATCTTGTGTGAAAAATAAATTGTTCAGTATTTTACCCATCATTATCTGGTCATACATAGAAACATCTTGTGTGCGAACAAAGATAATGAAGACAATGGTGTCATGAATGGAGGTTCCTCTGCTTTGAAAACAGAACTTTTAGCTGTAAATAAAAATGCACTCACTTTCTGATGCGATGCTAGGAGAACCTTCCACAACCTCAGCACCTGCCTCGGTGTTCTCAGCTTCTGAGGTCAAAGCTTCAGCTTCCTGAGTGGGCACAGCTTCTTCTATAGCAACAGTCTCCTGACTGGGTGCAGCTACTTCTACAGTTATAGCTTCTTGAGTGGCCACAGCTTCTTCTACAGAAGCCTCCTGACTGGGTGCAGCTACTTCTACAGTTATAGCTTCTTGAGTGGCCACAGCTTGGTTGGGTTCAGCCTCCTCTTCCTCAAGTACATTTTCTCCTCCAGCAACAGTCACACCTGCTCCACCCTCCATAGCTTCTGGGAGAGTTGCAGCTTCATTGTCTGGAACAGGACTTACAGATACTGTTGGCTCAACCACCAAGTTGTTTTGTTCTTCAACATCAGAGGGTACCGTTACTACAATCCCATTGACTGTTCCTTGGGGTTGTGTGACATTACCAGGAAGTGCAGCTGTGGTTCCAGGAGGTGCATCTTTAGATTGAACAAAGTAGATCATTACAATAGAAAATGGGTAGATCTATTTCTTATATATATATATATATATATATATTTGTTACAACTACAGTAGGTTATACCTGATGGATCCGTGTCTGCTTCCAGCCTTAACTAATGTAAATACATACCTGTGACTTGTCCACCACTTGTAGAAGCAGCTTCAGTTGTTGGTTGTGGAGGAATAACAGTGGTAGGTACTGGCTCTGCTGTTGGAGCAGTACTGCCACATGGTGCAATGGGAATGGCAGCTTGCAAGACAACCTTTGGTGTAAACACCCCAGGAGAAACATAAGTATGGGTGACATCAGCGTTTCTGGTGATAAGTGTGCCACTCTGGTCTCCAAAATCCCAAGAGAAGGAGAGATCAGCTGAGTGGAGATAGTGGCTGGGATCGTGAATTTCTACAGCAAAAGATACTGCTCTGTTCTGGATAAAGCGCTGGTCCTCCTGATCCAGATCCAGAAGCTGAGAGATTGACACAGAAACTGGAATCTGATCTATAAAAGCCACAGATAAAAGGTAAGTCTTGAAAGAGAACTTTTGGTTATCCTACAATTAATGAACCAATACTGATCAGTCGAGCTCTGATAAAAAAATATATATATTTTACAAGGAAATCCTTCTCAATTTATAGATATTTCTGGTTTAACACACACAAACACAGAGAGACCTTACTTCTGGTTTGGAAATAAATGCCCTGGTTGGAAACCTGCTGTAGAAACCCAGCACAGCAAGGCAGCAATGTTAATTTCTAAAATGAACCTTATTGCTTGAGGCTCATGATGCAATACTACTGTGGGTTGTTCCCCACACAATTTCCATCCAAGCAAGACTCATCATTAGATAAACCATTTTCTAAGATGCAATGAATAGCTACTATGAATTAAAGTGGTTCTAGTTACCAGTTATGGTGAATTGAGAGGATGCACTGCCAATAGGGATGAATTTCTGACGGCCACGGTAATGATAGACGACAACTTGCATAGTGTAGGAGCCAAGGGGAATGCCATCAGTCTCCACAGTCAGATTAGAGGAGGGGCCATCTACTACTTGCCAGTATTTCCCTAGAGTATGAGATACATTTAGTGACATTTCACATTTGCAGTATTGTCTGCCCCTAGAAACCCTCAGTTGCACATCTTACCCCAGGTCTGCCAAACATAAACAAACTTGCTGTGCTTCTTCTCCACACCACGAGGGAAAGGACGACCATCTGGAAATGTGCATTCAGATCCCTCTGTAGACTCATCAGGATAGATAGGTTCTCCGCTAGGTACCCATGTACCTGTATATGTAAGGCCATGTACAGTATGAAGTTAGGAGCCATGGGGCTCTGCGGTGCAAGGGTGATGCTACAACACCCTATAATATCAAAAATGTTTCCATGTATGTATTGGAGACTTTAGCATAAGCCTCTGTATTGCATCTAAGTTTATCGACAAACAACTGTTTCCATTTGTATAAAAGTTGTGCAATTAAAACCAATACTCGCCATTGTCTGTACGGTTCTGACTCCAAACAACCTGTCCATCTGGCAATACAGTTTGATTCTTGGGAAAGTTCAGCTGGATGGAGAAAGTAGCTTTGGCTCCAGTCAGTGTTGGTGCATCGTTAACCAGATCAAAGGTCACCTGACCTCCTGCAGATAGAATATTATAGAGTGAACTAATATAACCCTATCAGTAGTCTAGTTATAGAAGTTACAGCTGATCTAGACTACAGGGAGAAATTGGGACTAGATTGGCTTTTGTGGTCTTCCTGTGAAAAACAGGTTGTGTGGAGAGAATAGTATAGTTCTTTTGGGAGTGTCTGTTGGGCCGGGAAGTCCATTGTGGGGGCTTTTGATGGGGGCTGTGTCTACAGATGTTAAACTTCAGTTCTGAATACATTAGTCAAACATGGCTCAATTAACTTACCTTTCCAGCAGTTTTTCTTCTGAGCTTCACTGCCTCTCCATATGGGGTACATTCTGCTGTTCCATGATTTGAAAGGTGGCGGTCTGTTAACTGCAACCTGCTGGTTCATCTGCTGCACTTTATTCGGAGACACTGAAAATGCAGAAGACATCCCAGTTTCCAAAGGTGTGGGAACCCCTCCTGCCCAAACTGTATAATATATTACTATTGCATGACACTAAACACTGTGTGCTTCCCCCAGTTACATTAGTCAAATTGAGCAGAATTTTCTTACATACTAGTATTTCTACTTACATAATAAATTGCCCTTTGAGAAACACAGAAAAGTTAAATCAAGTTCTGCCTAATAATGAACCTTCACCATTTTACCTATTTGGTGTGAGATTGCATTCAACCCCATTAGTAGTTAAAGAGAAACTGTCATGGGAAAACATGTTTTTTTTTTTTTTTTTTTAAATGCGTCAATTAATAGTGCTGCTCCAGTAGACTTCTGCACTGAAATCCATTTCTCAAAAGAGCAAACAGATTTTTTTATATTCAGTTTTGAAATCTGACATGGGGGTAGCCATTTTGTCAATTTCCCAGCTGCCCCAGTCATGCGACTTGTGCCAGCACTTCAGGAGGGAACGGCTTTCTGGCAGGCTGTTTTTCCTTCTCAATGTAACTGAATAGTACACAGTGGGACATGGGTTTTACTATTGAGTGCTGTTATTAGATCTACCAGGCAGCTGTTATCTTGGGTTAGGGAGTGGTTATCTGTTTACCTTCCCATTGTTCTTTTGTTTGGCTGCTGGGTGGGGGAAAGGGAGGGGATGATTTCACTCAAACTTCAATCAGTACTGCTGTACTACAAGTTGATCAGAGCACAAGTCACATGACTTGGGGCAGCTGGGAAATTGGCAATATGTCTAGCCTCATGTCAGATTTCAAAATGAAATATAAAAAAATCTGTTTGCTCTTTTGAGAAATGCATTTTAATGCAGAATTCTTCTGGAACAGCACTATTAACTGATACATTTTGAAATTTTTTTTTTTCCATGACAGGATCCCTTTAAGGGGGGGTTAATATAATGGGACTATCTTTATTGATTAGATTTTAAATAGGTTTTCTGCATCACCTCAAGCAAAATCTTGTTGCTAGAATAGCATTTTGCCTTATTCTCCAATAGGTATCGTCATTCCATTAGTGTTTTACATCAACTGGGACGGATACTTGCACATGAAAACAGCCACAAACACAGTGGGGTAGATTCATCAAAGAGTGAAGTTCCGCCCGCCACTAGAGTGAAATTCCACAGCTCTCAATTCATTTCTATGGGATTATGCAAGGCGTATTTATCAATGGGTGAAGTGAAAGTTCATCCTTTGATGAATACGCCTTTAAAAATCCCATAGAAATGAATTGAGAGCTGTGGAATTTCCCTCTAGTGGCGGAACTTCACTCTTTGATGAATCTACCCCAAAGTTTTTATGGACTTTACATTACATAACTAGTGTAAGGGTGGAGAGACTTCCAGGTTCCCTTTGTGCATCAGTGGAGCCGGAGATGGGCATGTGACGTGCATGCTGAAGTCGTACTAAGGGGCTCCAGGCATAGACTAAATCACATGGGTCTTCAATCCTCCTTGGAATTCTACATGTGATGCTCAGCTGAGGTTTGCAGGGGTCCGGTTTTTTATGGGAAGCTACACTGAATCAAATTCAACTTGCCCTTCTGGACCAAAGCAATGCAGTAGGGTTGGCAAAATTAGCATTTAGCACAAACTGGATACAGGGTTGCGTCAGGAAGGAATCACTGTATTCAGCACAGTCTGTTCTGCGACACTGCATACAGAATGACCAGGAAATACAGGCTGCAGTGATGTGCTCTGCACTTTAAACCACAGTTTTAATCTGATACAGACTACAATCTGCACAGACTATTAATTGCTACACCAGTGTGCCCCTTATTAGGGATGAACTCCACAGGAGATTTTGTAGGATGGTATTGGGTCGGCAAAACGTATCCTACAAGTCGGATATAGTCGAATGGGTCAAAATATAATGGTATAAATACAAAAATCTGAAGTGTGAACTACATGACAAAGGTCAGATGCAAACGCTGTAGCTTCATTCGACAAAATAAAATCTGACCGACTCCCCCCATTTAAATACATTATATGTTGATGTAGCTGCATGAACAAACTACACCAGCAACATTATCTGATCCCACTTTATTCCTCTCGAACCGTTCTATTATTAACATCAAACTGGCTATCTTTTGCCTTTCTGTTCTGCCTCTTCCCAGCCTGAAACTTAAATACATCCAGCAGCACTAATCCTGGTAAGCAAAAAAAAGCATATTGTGCAGCTACATTTTGCTTTATTGTGCAGAACAACACTAAATGAAAAGTAATCTAATAATTTAAAGGGTATATATGATGTAGGCCACATCATAATGAGACAGCCTACATCATAATGAGATGGCCTACATCATATATACCCTTTAAATTAAGCAGGGATACAATATGTGCAAAATATTCAGTAAATAAACTCTTCAAAGTTGGTACTGGCAGAGGCAGTTATTAGTTCAGTGTTCTATACAACAGTTGAATAGTTTGTCGAAGGGCTCTTACAGACTAGCGTTTACCTGCGATCCCCTGCATTCCAGTGTCATGCTTTCAGCTGCAGGGGAGCACAGGAGTAGACCAACTGAATTCTTTTCAATGTGGTTGTACTCACACAGACGCATGTAAGCCCCAAACTCAGGTTGGGACGCAGCCCGTTGCAGATTACCTGCGTTCAGCGATTACATGTCTGTGTCAGTACAGCCACATTTAAAAGAATTCAGTGCGTCTACACCTGCACTCCCATGTGACTAAATGCACTATAGTCATAGTTAATGGGAACAGGATTCAACCACTTTATCACAGGTGGATTTTTATTAAACCAGTTGCCTGGGGCATTATGGGAGAACCACTCTGCACTATCAATCAGGATATCAGTCACAAGTTGACCATAGTAGTACTCATTGGAGATTTAACCCAGATACTGCTGAAAAAATTTTTTTTAAATATTTTTCTGCAAGTCATTGCAGAAGCACAGTGTTAATGGATAAACAAATAAACTAGATATAATCTCAGGAATCTAGACAGGTGTTGTCTCAATTCAAGAGGCTGTGTGGGGTGTGAAAGATGTAGTTCAATGTTTTAGAGGTCTGCAGCTTGACCACCAATATTTCATTCATACATGAATATACTTCTAATAATATTATAGCAGCTTTTTACAGACAATGACAGAGGTCAGTGGTTCACTTTTATTGGAATAAAAAAAAAACAGTTTGTTAATTGTACCGTTCTACAAATACAATGGAACTGCTGATTGGTTGCTATGTATTACTTGACCAAGGAATACTCTCCCAACTTGCTTCAGAACTCATTGCCCTTTGCCTATGGAGAGCTACAAGTCTTAATACACCCTCACCTCAGAACTGCAACTCCCAGCATGCCATAACAGCTGCAGAGACTCAAGCTGGTCAGTAGATCCTTTAGTGAACGCCAACAGGCAAACTATATCCACTGTACTTGGGCAGCATTTGCCTAAGATGGTAACTGAGGGGTTAACACCCAATGTGTTTTCACAGGCTGAACACAAAAAGGGGTTATATCACTTTTCCGAAGCTAAATGTGTAGGGCAAAGGCCATAAATCATTTCATCTGGATTTCTAAACCCACAAGACTTTACCCACTACAGCATTTCCTTACAATTGTCAGATGCAACAAGATGCATTTAACGCATGCATTAACAATATATTAAAAAAGAAATGCAGATTCAACTCACAAAACAAAAAGTTTAACAAGCCATATTATTCTGTGTTGTGCATGCGTTTCAACAGAAACACTTGCCTATATAGTGCTGCCATCTTTAGATGGGAAGGTTTGGAGGTAAGCTTCAATAAAAAGCAAAAAGGATACACAGTTTCCTCAAAATCTTACAATTACACACCAAATTTTAGTGAGAATGTGATCATGCAGTTTTACTTACAGTTCTGAGGCTCTGCTCCAGCACATAGCACCCAGAGAACCAGCAGCCAACATAACCCCTTCATTCTGTGTGTCATTCTGTCCTTCCTGGCCACTAAGAGAATGCCAGACAGCAGCCTTATAAAAAGAAGGAGCACATTCTCATTAGCATGGACACACCTTCCAGCCATGACATCAGAAAGATTAATGCATTCCAGTTCATCACAGGGGATAAAGTCAGGAAAGTCACAGGTTAAAGCTTTAGGGGGAATTTCTATCATGTGATGTTATCAATGCACAATAATCACAGCACAATTCTGTTCTGCTGTTTAGACAATTGAAAGGACTCTTGCCAGTTTCCAAATTGAAATTAAAACCACAGAATAGCAAAGGCTGACAAGCTCAGACATTAGGGATCATTCACATCTTTAGACGAGATAATGGGTTGTTTTGCTGCAAATATTTTTCCCTTTTAGACCTTAAAATCGCAAACTGAGCTGTTCATTTGGTTTATATTTGGAGTCTTGCAAATCAGAGGTCATCATTGATGTCAAATAAATCCAGGGGAAGTAAATTAAAGGGGAAGTTCAACTTTTATTAAAGAATGGCCTATTGAATTGTTCTCAGTTTTTTAAATTAGTTTTGAATTATTTGCCCACCTCTTCTGCTTCTGTCCGGCTTTCAAATAGGAGTCCCTGATCCTCACAACTATTGCTGTGTGAGGCAACAATCGTATCTTCCATTCTCTCATTCAACCCACTGCCTGGTTGCTATAGTAAAATGGACCCTAGTAACCAAATTGTGGAGGGGAATTCACAAAAGTGGAGGAAACTGAATTTGGAGTAAGACAGAGTTTTGGCGTTAAATTGTCATTATGAGAATATCAAATTTGCTAAAGTAAGTAGTTTGTTGGATAGATGTCAAGGATCAGTCTAACAAGCATATCACATGAAAAAAAATTACATAAATGTTGTTACACTAAAGTAAAATAATAGATTAACAAGGCAACAAAGGGCCCTGATCAGACAAGTTTATAAGACTAATGAAAGCAAATTTCTGATTGGATATTATATTGGAGTACCCAGCATCTTAATCTGCTACTAATATAGGCAATCTAACCACCTGCTCACTTAATGAGAAAGTCAAGAGATTTTATTTGTTGTGCCTCTAGCAAAGCAGGTGGTGCAGCCCTACTGAAGCAGCAGAGGAATCTCAGGTGAAGGTGAGTGGCCCTTTATAGTGACTGTTGCATGAACATTCGTTTACTTCTTCAGGATAAATTGTCTATCAGTCTTGTAACTTCTCCCTCTGGTAGTTTGTGTGGTAAATAGGGTTGCCACCCGGCTAGTATTTTACCGGCCTGGATGGTATTTTTGATGGTTAATCCCAATGTTATTGATAGGAAAAAAAGGTAAATATATAGGAAGGTTGGTATTTTTTTTCAAGAAAAGGTGGCAACCCTAGTGGTAAAGCATATGACAAAACCTTTAAAGGGGTTGTTTACCTTTAAATTGGTTTTTGTATGATGTGAAAGGTGATATTCTGAGACAATTTTCAACAATTGCTTTTCATTTTTTATTATTTGTGGTTTTTGAGTTATTTAGCTTTTCGTTCAGCAGCTCTCCAGTTTGCAATTTCACTAATCTTATTGTTAGAGTTCAAATTACCCTACCAACCATGCATTGATTTGAATAAGAGACTAGAATATGAATAGGAGAGGCCCTGAATAGAAAGCGGAGTAATATAAAGTAGCAAGAACAATAAATGTGTAGCCTTGCAGAGCGTTTCATTTTTAGATGGTGTCAGTGACCCCCATGTGAAAGCTGGAAAAAGTCAGAAGAAGCAGCGGGCAAATAATTCAGAAACTATAATAAACAAAAAATAAAGGTCAATTGAAAAGTTGCTTAGAATGAACCATTCTATAATGTACTAAAGGTTAACTTAAAGGTGAACCACCCCTCTAACAACAGGTACCCAGGGGCACTGATTTAATTCTGCCTTGTGGGACCCATAGGATCAGACACAAAAACCCACAGTGCAGAATGAAATGACTGAACAAGGTACGTGCAGTGAAACACATAAAACTTAGAAACGTTACATATGGCATTTATAGCCCAAAGAAGAGGCACAGACAAACCAAATAAAAGCCCACAATATAGCTCAGTGTAACAAATATATCTGTATTTAATAGGAACCGGCCAGGAAGGGGCTCTGCTGCCATAAAGCAAGTTGTAATTCCCCTCCGGTGGCATCGCTGTATAAGTTACTGGATTGTGTGTTAGCTGAGCATTCCACTGGCGACTTGAATGCTATTGTGTCGCATGCGACCGGAAACAAGGTAAGCAATACAAAAGTCAGATAGTGTTGCAGCGTTCATCTGTTGTATGCAGACGCTGCTTGCTGCGTCTGCATCTGAGAGTCGAGTCGGATCAATGCTGCAACACCATCTAACTGCTATTGCTTACCTTGTTTTCCGTCGCATCCCAGTTGATGCCTGCATTTTGGTGCAGCATGTTGGATCTGTCACAGTCACGTAGAAGTCGCCCGTAGAATTCTACCCTAAGGGTCACAGTTCTGAAAATATTCTGCAACATTGTATCAAGAGAAGGGATACACCGAATGAACTATTTGGGATTTGGCCGAATCCCTGAATCCTTCATGAAAGATGTGGCCGAATACCAATTCGAATCCTAATTTGCATATAGATATTAGAAACCGGAAGGTAAAAAGTGGAAAAAACTGTTTTTCTATCCTTGTATTGGGACAAAAAGTTTCCCTTCTCATCCCTAATTTGCATAAGGGCCGAAGCCTGAACCAAATCCTGGATTTTGTGCATGCCTAATCAAGAGACAGAAGCACAATGGCAGGGAACAGAGAGGGCAAGACATACTGCTTTCAATAGTAGCTATATTTACTAGGGATGAACTGAACACATTATTTGGAATTTCGCCAAACCCCAGAAACCTTTGTGAAAGATTCGGCCGAATACCAAACCAAATCTGAATCCTAATTTGCAAATGTAAATAGGGGGTGGGAAGGGGAAAACAATTTTTAATTCCTTCTTTTGTGACAAAATCACACAATTTCCCTCTCCACCCCTAATTTGCATATGCAAATTAAAATTTGGATTTGGTTCGGACCAGAAGAAGGATTCGGCCCAATCCGAATCCTGCTGTAAAAGGCCGAATCCTGGATTTGGTGCATCACTAATATTTACAGATAACTTTAAAACGATGACATCAAAACATGATGGCATAGGGTTGCATAAATAAAAAGATCTTTAAATAAATAGATAAATACTGTCACCATGTGAGTCCAATGACAAGTAGTACAAAATATAAATATTATGCAAGGTAGCCCACTTCAAGCGTTTATTAGTGCAAGATAATCCCAGCAAGTAACATCAATAGCATTGTATCACATTGTATTAAAACAGGGGTCCCCAATCTTTTTTGGCCGGGGACTGGTGTCAAGGCAAAACATTTTGCAAGGGGTGGGGGTGGAGTTAGGGGGTTGGGAGGGGGTCGCAGGGGTCGGTGTCCAATTCAATAAACCTTGTTAATTGCAGCCTAGACTAGGCGGCCCAGTGGTTTGGGACCCTGTATTAAAACATACCACAAGGCAGTATCCCTATGTCTGCCATGTCTGCCACTCCCTCCTCAAAAGATCTTTAGACATCTTTCAGCTAGACTTTTGCTGCTTTTTACTGCTATTCTGGTATAAATGCATTTATTCCAATATTTTACAGTGCTACTATTGTTTCCATCATCAGTTTAGTAACAGACAAATATTTACACAAATCATCTACTTTCAGTCTTAACTCAATCCAACCCATGTAGTCGCCGAGTGTGTTGTCTAGATCTGGACAGCAGTGCAAAGCGCTACTTCATGCACCTCAAATAAACGGCAGCTTCTCTGCAGTGCAGATAAAATAGCCCCAAGGTCTGAAGGCTGGAGTTGTTTTCTTTTTTAATCCAATGTGACTGCAAACAAGGGATGTATCAAGTACTCATTAGCAATCACAATAATACATAATAATAGCAGGTCATGTGCAATATGGCCTTTTGTTGTCTAAAAAGAACAAAGAAACAGTGATTTTCATCTCTTGGCGTGTTCCAGGTCAGAGGCATCAAAGCACCATGTGACAACGGCCTAATGATGTGTAAATGAGCAGGTGGGGGCAGACTGTGGGATACTGAGCTCCTGACAGAAATCTGACACTGAACAAGTGCACTGTGGTCCCAACAAGCAACAATAGAATGTAAATCTTAGGGCTAGAGCAGACGGGGAGATTCGGGGGCATTTTGTCGCCTGGCAACTTGTAGCCGCGACTTGTAGCCCCCGAACCTCCCCGAATAGACAGGTCCTAGGGCGCCCCGGCGTTACTTGAAAACGCCTGCGCCTATTCACACGCAGCGGCGCGATTTGTGGAATCGCTCCAAATTGACTTCAGGCGATTTCATAAAACAATGCGCTCCAAGTGCTGGGCAAGTAATCTCCCCAAATAGCAGTATGTGTCTCTGCCCTAAATGAAAAAGAAAACTAACACCAATATACTTTGAGTAAAAAATGTGTACTGTTTTTATAATAAACCTGACTGTGTGCAGTGAAATTTCCCTTTTGTTTTACTTGCTCTGACAGCTGAAGATAGGAAACTTCAGACGGTCCCTAACTGCTCTGCAGGGAAATGATGGTGCAGTCAGTTCATGTTTATGTTTAGTATACAGCATTTCTAGCCTTATTCTATTTTAGACTTCAGTTTCCCCTTTAAGCATAAAAAAGTTCACGCTAGGGATGCACCATATCTGACTAATTTGCATATTCAGAAACTGAACACATATGAAATCCACCGGCTGCATGGCTAATTCATTTAGGGAGGATCTGCACAATGCAGCTCGAGCCAACACGTTGCCATGTGACGAAACGCATGCGACATGTCGGATGTTCTGAAGATAACAGGAAGTGAAGGAAAAATCGCAGGTAAGAACTACATTTATCTGACTGTTGGATGAATCTAGTTCTTACCTTCATTTTCTGTTATCTTCAGAACATCCGACACGTCCGACACGTCCCATACATTTTGTCGCATGGCGATGTCGGCTCGTGACGCATCGTGGATTTCCTCCCTTAGATACATGATTGCACATCAATTAGTTCAGTCTGCAGCATGAATCTAAATGAATTGCTAAATAGCCATGCAGACTGTGTATTCCATATGTGTTCAGTTTTAAAGAGGTGAAATGGCAACCTAGGCCTAGGGTTGCCACCTGTCCGGTTTTGAACCGGACAGCCCGGTATTTTGAAGGGCTGCCCGGTTCAATGCTTCCTGCCCGGTTTTCCATATAAGGAAAACCGGGCGGGATTAGCTTGATTGACGCCGCGATCGCGATCGCCGCTCCGCCCCGTGACATCACGTGGACCGCCCACTGACGTCACGGGACCGCCCACTGACGTCATGGGACCACCCCCCTGTCCGGCTTGAGCCACAGGGAAAGGTGGCAACCCTACCTAGGCCTCACCAAATTTTCAACCAGAAATGCTAAATTTCTCTATCCTCTAGTACCCCTGCACCTACCACCTTCTTGTGCCGGCAAGGGGGGGACCAGGGTAGGAAGTCACAAAGTTTCAGAAAAAATAAATCTTAAAGTTTGTGATTTTCGGGCGCATGCGCAGTAGGAGGCATTTGCCAGTGTGGATCTATTGCGCATGTGCCAGAAAACGCAGATGAATCCAGGAAGATGGCTGCTGTGAACTCTGCTGGAGAGGACCTGGAAGGAGGGGTAAGTAACAAGTTAGGGGCATTTGCCCAGGGGGGCAGGTAGGCTGGGTTGGAGGAGGGAGAGTGGCCTACACAGGTGGGAGGGATTGTCCTTGTGTGAGCACTATACACTGTGTATAATTATTGTCTGACTTATCCTCCTTGTGTGTACTTTTATAAATGGTACTTTTATTTCTATTGTACTTTTATGCATTGCAACACAAATTAGTGTTTTAAAGGAATGACTGTATTGGTGCAACTGGTGTGTTTGCTTTAAAAAGACTAATATGGGATCCAAGATGGCGACCTGAGCAGACGTGTTTTACATCAGCTCCGTACCGTAACTGAAATCCTGAACTATCTCCTGGGCCATTGACCTAATAATCTTGAACAAAACACTTCACGAGCCAAAGTACACATGGGCAAGTACGGGCCGAAGGGCAATACAGCCAGTATGGACCAATATTTGTGTCCCTCGCAGTCGACACCTGAAACAGAGGTAGGCCGCGACAATAACGGGCCTCCTCCGGCAGGCCACGAGGACATGCCAACACAAACGGCTGAACCCTCAAATACTGAAATACTACAAGCTATCAAAGCCACGCACGCTAGCACCTCAAATCAGCTAGACACAATCAAGATTGACTTATCTCACCTACGACAAGACTTTCAAAATCTGAGAGACCGAACAACAGAGGCGGAGCAGCGGATCTCGACAATTGAAGACACAGTGAGGCCTCTCCCCGCAGAGATCTCCAGACTTACTAAACAAATAACGGAGGCGAACGCTAAAACCGATGATCTGGAAAATCGGCTCCGTCGCAATAACTTAAGACTCGTGGGTCTCCCGGAGAGAGCGGAGGGCAAAGAGGCGGAGCGATTCATGGAAGACTGGCTGAAGCGGACGCTAGGCCCTGAGGTCTTCTCGCCCCTACTGGTTATCGAAAGGGCACACCGCATCCCCACCCGACCACATCCACCAGGTGCCAGCCCCAGACCCTTAATAATGAGGTTCCTAAATTACCGGGACCGAGATGCAGCGATGACCGCGGCAAGGAAAAAAGGCCCCCTCACCTACAACGGCACGCCTGTGTCCCTTTATCCGGACCACTCCGCAATAGTCCAGAAGCAGAGAGCATCCTACGGAGGAGTCAAGAGCCGCCTACGCTCCTTGGGCCTGACATACTCCATGCTGTTTCCGGCCAGGCTTAGAGTGACGGATGGTGAGCAGACACATTTCTTCCTAACTTCTGCAGAGGCCGACCGCTGGATAGACGGCCGCCCTAGGAGAAGCCTGCCTAGAAATAGCCCACCGAGACGCTGATGAGGTCTCCGTCTACGGGTGAGTACTAATAAGTGCCGTGACCAAGACCTCTCGGCTGCATGCACCCACCTGCATTATTCAGTTACCGCCATACGGCAACTAAGCAAGTAACAAAAATAGACACAGAACCTACGAGGGCTGTAAACAATAGGACATACAATTAACCTCCAACTCCTACACATTAATTTTCCTAAACATGCCTGTATACTTGACCACAACCTGGAAACTTATAAGACTTACCAGTACCCAATAACATTTGAGTCTGAGAATGGGAGTACAAA
>CM044433.1:141337176-141347707 GCA_024363595.1 Xenopus borealis | reverse complement strand
GTAGCATCTGCTTATATGACAGACAAACCTCATTTTCTGCTTGATAATTTGTGACAATCCATAATCTTAGCTTCTCAACCGCTGCTCAGAGCCCACTGAGCATGTGAGTGTCAGACACTTTCCAAGATGGTGACCCCCTGTGACAAGTTTGAAGTCCTGGATCATTGCTTATATTGACAAGGTGAAACTTTAGGCTGGTGCAATAAGTTAACTATATGAAATATAGCATTTTAGCCATATTCCTTTTTAGGGTTTAGTTCTCCTTTAACGTGTTTGCTCAAAGTTGTCCTCTGCTTTTCTTTTGCACTTATGGAAACTGTCATGTTGCTTGTCTTTCACATGGCCAATTTCTCCCCTTTTATTACACATTGGCAGGGGATGAGAGTGAGGACATAGGCTGGACACGCATTACACTGGCTACTCTAGGTGGCTTGTAAAGGTATCAAAACTGTGGCAACCCTGTGCTAATTAAATGCTTCTTAAATATTAGAGAATAGATTGTATAAACTTGTGGATTGTTTGTAGGTGTTATGTTTTGGTAGCCGAGAGCTAGCCAAATTGAAACAGCTGTGGCAGAGGCTAAAACTCTCAGTCAGGGAACTGCTGGGAATGTACAGATTGTGAATTCAAAACATAACCGTAGGGGATTTTTTTTTTCTCTTTGCAGTGAGACAGAAGGAGTTCCAAGCACAGCCATCCGGGAAATTTCCCTCCTCAAAGAACTGAACCATCCCAATATTGTGAAGTAGGCGACTATAGGGTTTTTATGTCAATTACTTTTTTTTTTTTTTTAAACATTGCTCCCTTTTGCTTAAGTTGTCTTGTGCCATTCACAGGCTTCTTGATGTCATTCACACGGAAAACAAACTCTACCTTGTCTTTGAGTTCCTTAACCAAGATCTGAAGAAATTCATGGACAGTTCAAACGTTTCTGGAGTTTCACTGGCCCTAGTTAAAGTAAGAGATAAATGTGTCTATTCTACCTATTCGTCATATGGTTTTGGCACGATCCAATAGAATCTTCTACTTTTAATTACATTGATGGTATGTAAAGATCTTCTTGTTATGACAAAATGGTCCCAACAGTCGATAAAACAGGTTTAAACATTTTCGACATACAACGTTGCAATTGGTCACTTGATGGGACAGTCAGATAATCCTCATTCAGTATTGTTCATGCCTTTTGTGAAAGTAAACAAAGGAATAGGTGTCGGTGGCTATATGATGGATCTTGCAGCCTACATGACAATGATACGACAAAAGTCTCCTTACGTGTTGTTAACCATAGATGAATGATTAAAACGGTTATGTAGCCAATAAAATTGTTTGTGGAGCAGTGACAAAATATGTCCATGTATGGCCAAGCTTTAGACTTCATGTTTTCTCAAGGTTCTAGTAATATCTTATTAAAGGTAGCTTGCATATGAAGGACTTCAGGTTGGATATATAGTGTCTGCAACAGCTCTTCATTTGTAATGGATTCATTTTTTCTTTTTTCATTTGTAGCTTTTAAGGTCAAGATTATGTTTTAAATTTCAATATGGGGTATGACACTTAAAAATAATAAAAAAAAAAAATGGTTTCAACATTCCTAAATGTACATCTGCAAAATAATTTAAGGTAAAATGTTACAAGCCGACATGATTATTGAAGAGTTCACATAATTTGTCCCGTTCCAAAGCTTGATGAGCCCTGCACTATTCTATATATCTTTTCACCAGTAAGTCTTGCTTCTCCTATATCCACAGAGCTATCTGTTTCAGCTGCTCCAGGGTTTGGCTTTCTGCCACTCACATCGTGTCTTGCATCGTGATCTTAAACCACAGAACCTGCTTATTAATTCTGATGGAGCCATCAAGCTTGCTGACTTTGGACTAGCTCGGGCATTTGGTGTGCCTGTGAGAACCTATACTCATGAGGTTGGTCTTCTAAGCAACCTGCCCCCATAGTAGCACATTTTATTCACTTGCTGTAATTTATTTCCTTTCTAGCTGTCCTGTCTCATGAACCTCTTGTCGGTCTATCTACTGAAATCAAGTTTTTTTTGTTTTTTTTCCCCCTTCAGTTTGCAGCTCTAGTTCCAATGCTGAATCCTGTAAAATCAGTTGGTGTGTGTGTGTATAATTTAAAATTAATTTTATATTTCAGGATAAAATATTTAAAAATAAGAGCACAGCAACAATTCTCATTTCAAACGATCCTAGTACTACTTTAATTACTTTTTATACAGTGACTAAACACTGGCCATTTCGCATTCCTCATTATACAATGGAGGACACAATCTCAATGAACACAAAACAAAATAAAAACCACCGTGTTGTTTATTTGCCCCTTTTCATTATCTTGTGCCAAATTTTTGCAGTAATTTTTGCAATGATCTTCAGTATACCAACTACTCTTTAGGATATCGTATAATAATTCTTATATATATTATTCCGCTACACCCTCTAAATGCCTTACCCTAAGGGTACACGCTGTGGATGATCTTTTTCTCCACTTGCATTTTGTACACCGTAGAATTACAGTTATATTTACCAAGTATCTGAAATATAATGAAATCATCAACTTAAATTATTTTTAAGGCTTATTCTCTTTTTACCTGCTAAATTCTGTTTAAGTTTAGACCCTTGTGTGTGCTCCTGCAATGTCAGACTAGAGTTTTAGAATGAGGTTCAATATCTACTGTTGTGCAAGTTTCACATCTTCATCTTGCAACCCTGTTGCTGAGATTTGCTTTGACCATATTATATAATTGAAACCGCAGCTGCGTTTAGTTATCCTATATTCTTACTCTCTTCAGGTTGTCACTCTTTGGTACAGAGCACCAGAAATCCTTCTTGGCTGCAAGTTCTACTCCACGGCTGTAGATATCTGGAGCCTGGGATGTATTTTTGCAGAAATGGTATAAACGGGTCTATACATCTTGTTGCATTTCTTCTCAGAAGCTAGTTTGTATTATACATATTTTTGTCTCCAATATTGATGACATTGTTTTCTGCGTGATAATCCTATAGATGCCCTTTTTGGTGTCTGCTGATTGGGTCATTGCATATTTTTATAATGCCGTGGCCTGAGGGGATTTGAAAAACCAGGAATTGTTTCCCAAGAATTCAGGCCAAACATAGTAGGAATTAGTAGTCAATAGAAGAATAAAGGCTTTTATGTATTCCACTCAGCGTGACTTCAGTGTGGTTGAAGTCATAAAAGCTTTGACCCAATACTTCCTTCCTCTAAAACTTGGGATGTAAGAGGGTCATACTGAGGCAGCTTTTATGCGTGGTTAAGACTGCTGATCAAGGAATGTGTATCTTGGAGGGATAACTGTAATTGGCATGATAGAGGACTCCACTTTAATCTGTGGTGGCATTATCAAATTCACCAGTGTGATTCTTGATCACTGCCTTATTTAGAAACGACCACCTGGTGGTTGTGGTTTGTAGGCATCTAAAGAGCCAAAGGTTATTCCCTCTGTCTTTCCGATCAGCCACACTCTTGTAATATGATGGAAAACCTCAACCACCTTAAAAATATCCTTGTTGGAGGGTTGCTCAAGCAGTTTGAACCATTGTCAGGGGTAATGAATTATATAAGGGTTCCAAGCTCTTTCTTACCCTTTCTCAAGCCTTGAGGGCAAGAAAGTCCCGAAAACGTCCCCTGATCGGTGATCAAAATAAAAGCACCTTTTTCACCTTCACAAAAGGAAGTGCCACAGTTTGTATTCTATTTTCAGATCAGCCACAGACCTACCGGTCTATTCAAAGTAAGACCTTTTATTCATTTTTGTTCCCTGCTGCTTGGACTTATATTTTTACACTTGGATGAGAAAAATATGCAATAGATTGATAACAGGGTCCATAATTTTGGTGGATGGTGTTCTTATTGGCTTAATGGTCTTCCTACATCAATGTAATGCAAAGATTCGTGTTGCAGAAAACAAAATAAAACGCCTATACGTGTAGCTGTACGTTTTTAAGATCGAATTGATCTATGTTTTTTCCACTCTTCTTCTTTAAGATCACGAGAAGAGCGCTTTTTCCAGGAGATTCTGAAATTGATCAACTCTTTCGCATTTTTCGAACACTGGGGACCCCTGATGAAGTGTCCTGGCCAGGAGTAACAACTATGCCAGATTACAAGTCAACCTTTCCCAAGTGGATCCGACAGGACTTTAGCAAAGTGGTGGCACCTTTGGAAGAGGATGGTAGAGACCTTTTAGCTGTAAGTCTGTTTGGCTGTCCTAACGGGGACTATATTTGCATGGTTTTCTTTTACTGTTCTGATTAAAAAAGACCAGCCGGTTTCCTTGTTTTATGTACACAACAGCTGCATTGAGAGCAAGATGTGGCTTGAGTGTGATGAGTTGTGCCTAGGGCTTCTCCACTCACTGGCTGCATTCCAATAGTAACTGTAATTATTTCTTCTGTATTGTCCCCTGCAAAGTAACAGGGTACCTGACCTGTTCTTTATAAGTATGCTTACAACAAACAAGAAAAAGTTGTGCTCACCACTAAATTTTAAAACCATTAGGCGGGGGTGCAATGAGGCTGTGACCACAAAATACATATAGACAAATACAAGGGGTCCTCTGCACTCAACCCATTATCAATATATTTAAGACATTGAGACATTCTGTGCATACAGCTACTAAAAAATGCCTTGCCCTTTAAACAAAACAGGGATTGTTTGTCCATATATTGCAATATATTTAAGCTGGCCAACTACGTCAAAGTCATCCCATATCTGGCCAGTCCTACGCTCAATTTTCATCTGATTCATTAAGAATTCCATTACTTCATTAAACATTTTACAGGACCTCTTGCATTTGTCTATATGTATTTTGTGGTCACAGCCTCATTGCACCCCCGCCTAATGGTTTTAAAAATTAGTGGTGAGCACAACTTTTCCCTGTTTGTTGTAGTTATACTGGAGCAGTGACCAGCTCTGTTGTAGCCCCCACCCTTTCCAGCTATAGTCAGGTGATCCCACTGGTGTCTAATAAAAGGGCATCCATGATTGGGAGTTTTACTTTGAAAGCAGCAAGTAAGTTGCAGGTAAAACGCAGTCCCTTTGTAAAATGTTTAATGAAGTAATGGAATTCTTAGTGAATCAAATGAAAATTGAGCGTAGGACTGGCCAGATATGGGATGACTTAGTTGGCCAGCTTAAATATATTGCAATATATGGACAAACAATCCCTGTTGTTTAAAGGGTAAGGCATTTTTTAGTAGCTGTATGCACAGAATGTCTCAATGTCTTAAATATATTGATAATGGGTTGAGTGCAGAGGACCTCTTGCATTTGTCTTTATAAGTATGCACCAACCCATTAATTGAGGAAAACTCCCCTTAATTAAAAAAAAAAAATAACACACAGGGCTGGAACAGTGCACTGTTGATTTGTGCATGGTAGGATTACTGATCAACAAAAAATGCATATAAAACGGCATTCAACAATTCAATGAATTTCTGAAGGTGACCCAATTAGCTGCTGTTATGATTTGTGATAGCATGTTAATTACACAATTAAATATTATAACCATTAACGATTAAATAATATTTTGCAGTTATTTTACATAGCTGTGTTTTTAACCTGGTCTTTATTAAAGGACATGTAAAGCCTACATTTTCCTACCATGTACATAATTTGGCCATATCTTCCCCACCCAAGCCACATAATTCGTACTACATATACCCCCTCCATTTGCCAGCGCCATCACATTTTCCTAAAACAAATGGCAGCTTTCACCCGGCGGCCATTTTCCCTGACACACAGGACATGTATACTGTAAAGTTCATAGAAGGCTGGTTTACACATAACATACTTTGATAATAAAAAAAAAAAAAAGCCAACCGCCAAAGTAAATTCTGGAGGGAGGGGGCAGAGTGGGTTAGAGGAGGAGGAGGAGGAGGAGGAGAAAGTGATTAAGGGGATGCTGCAGCCTTACTGTTAACCTTTTAACAACCAGAGTGGCAGGTATCTAAAGATTTCACTGATTACAATTTTGAGGGTAGGGTTTACATGTCCTTTAACCATGTTCCAACTTTTCTTTCCAGCAAATGCTTCAGTATGACTCCAACAAACGTATTTCTGCTAAGGCAGCACTGACTCATCCTTTCTTCCGAGATGTGAGCAGACCAACGCCACATCTGATTTAGACTTGCGCGTGGCATGACAGAAAATGAGCAGTTTGTGGACTTTTGCAACCTTCTTCTAAGAATGATTTTTCACAACATACACAGAAGAAGAATGTTTTTAAGTAAATTGTTCCTTTGCAAAAGATAGTTTTCATGCTATGATCTAACCAATTTCAAATTCATTTGACATCTACATTTTCAGAAGCTTAAAAGAATATCAAAAAGTTTGGATTTTTTGGATTTTAATTTTGTCACTCAATTTAGCAAGTTATTTTGAAAGGAGCAAGTCATATTTTTAGGTCACGCTTTATAAGCACTTTTGTGCATATTTCACGGAGTGTAATTTTATATTTCCTAAAGCTCTGTGAAATTTGACGCTTGCAATATTCTCTACTTAATTATTATATCAAATATCATTTAACATGGATTTTTATCTACCTTTTATGCTTGTAATACAGGCACAGCTGGTAGCTTTGTTGAAATAGGTTGTGATGCTTTAGAGCACAATAACTATGAACCATAGGCACTAAAAGTCTGCAGAAAATAGATAAAGGTATTAAGAGAGAGATCTACCACAAACCTCTTGTTGTTTTTGTACCTTCTTTTATTTTTGGATGCAACCATTTTTAATTATATGTTTTAACTGTTGTGTGTTTTAGTCTGTACCTGTCATGTTAGTCCTGAAGTTAATTAAAATAATATTATTATGCTGGTGGGCAGTCTTAAGCTATATTAATGTACAGTTCTGTAGTATATGATTAATTTATTATGTCTTCTAAATGTACATGTTTCAGATTGCCATTGGTTTACTATCTGTACTTGAATATGTTATGCTGTGGTTGCTATGTAGGGCGTGTTGCCTTAAGAACACAACCTGATTGCTTGACAAAAAATATAAGCCCGATTTGCAGATATATGGTTTTATCTAAGGCAACCTTCTTCAAAAAAGTCTCATTTCATTATCTATCAATTCACTAGATATAGATAGATATGTATGGGATCCATTATCTGAAAACCCATTCTCCAGAATGCTCCGTCTCCCATTTTATCCAAGTATTCAAAACTTTTTAAAATAAATTTTTTTCTCTAACAATAAAACAGTAGCCTGCATTTGATCCAAACTAAGATATCATTAATCCTTGTTGGAAGCAAAACCATCCTGTTGGGTTTATTTACTAGTAGACAAGTTATGAAGCTCCAAGTTATGGAAAGATCAGTTATCCGGAAATCCCCTGATCCCGAGTGTTCTGGATAACCAGCCCCATAACTGTATCACAAATAGTTATCATTTGATAATTTTTAGGTGCCACGGTGATAGAATTCTACTGGTGATACTTGTATCCAAAATACGCTTTTATATTTAGCAAATGTAAGCGTGGTTCAAATATAATAAAATTGAGGCCTCTTTTAGGTAGAGGTTCAATTGGCATATTTCCTACCTACCCAAACTTAGGACTCAACCTCCCAGTCACAATACTGTGACTAAATCATAAATATCAATGCAAGCCTAGTAGTAGAATAAAAGGCAATTTTTATTAACAACCATGCCCAAATATAATTAAAATAAACCAAAATATTAAAAAACAAGCAGTGCAACACTATGAGAGGGGATCCCCCTCGTTCCAGCTCCTTAACATTATCACATATGATGGCTAAGAGTAAAAATTTACTGCGTAGGAGGCTAAATATATTCTGGAATGTAATATTTTTTGAGGAATACATGACTCGCAACATCATTCCAAGAGGTTTACGTGTGCAATGGTTTCCCTCTTTTGAGGACACACCATTGGATTTTAAAATGAAGTGGGAGTCCGTATTAGACGAATGCTCTGACAAACTTATGTCTTTGTTAAAACAGTACAACATTGAAAAATTGGAATCTATTAAAGGCCAACAGACAGCTGTGTGAGCAGCTCAGGGAATATGAAAATAATGAAGAGTTTAAAAGATTAGATACT
Organism: Xenopus borealis; assembly: GCA_024363595.1. Taxonomy (NCBI): domain Eukaryota; kingdom Metazoa; phylum Chordata; class Amphibia; order Anura; family Pipidae; genus Xenopus; species Xenopus borealis. The sequence continues at coordinate 141,339,615 of CM044433.1, read as the reverse complement.
AATTTAAAGTCGTTTATGGAAAATCTTAAAGGGGTTGTTCACCTTTGAGATAACTTTTAGTATGATGTAGAGAGCGACATTCTGAAACAATTTGCAATTTGTTTTCATTTTTTTTTATTTACGGCTTTTGAGTTATTTTGCTTTTTATTCAGCAGCTCTTCAATTTGCATTTCAAGCAGTCTTGTAACTAGGGCCCAAATTACCCTAGCAACCATGCACTGATTTGAATAAGAGACTGGAATGTGAATAGGAGAGAGTCTGAATAGAAGGATCAGCAATAACAATACATTTGTAGCCTTACAGAGCATTTGTTTTTTTAGAAGGGGACAGCGACGCCCATTTGAAAGTTGCAAAGAATCAGACAAAAAGACACATAACTATAAAACTATAACAAATAAATAATAAAAACCAATTGAAAAGTTGCTTAGAATTGGCCTTTCTATAACATAATAAAAGTTACCGTAAAGGTGAACCACCCCTTTAATACTGAAGTCATGCAGATAAAAAAAAATTTTAATTTGAGAGGGACATTCTTGATTAAGAGAACATACGAGTAACTTTGGAACAGGAAGAAACACACCTTTACACATAGGCACGTTAGATATGGTGGTAAAAATAGTTCACTTGGTGGTGTGAATAATAAACACTCTCACACAAACAGGGATATGTATTCCGAAAGTGATACTACAAGCGGTTCAGACACTTCTCACTCAACCAAGCACGTGGCCTGCAAAAAACGTAAATTAAATATTGCACCACAGCTTGATCACAACACTTCAAGAGTCACTAATGGGGGAATGGTTCAACCCCCTTTTTATTTAATTTCACTGGAGATACTACCCCCACGGGTGGGACAGGTTTTTTTTTTAGGAGCACAGAACCTGTAAACACAATAGGTGTATCTTCTTCACACGAGAATTTACAAATTATCAACCTATCCACATTAGAACGCTCTCCTGTTCTGACAGAGGTAATCCAAAAGGGCCTTTCTTTTGTGCCTTCTAAGACTATTGACCATTTTTCTGTGATAAAGGATGTCCATCTCTTTACATGTAAACTTCTGTGGAAATTACAATGGTCTAAACTAAATCATAGATTACACAGGTTTTGATAGGAATGATTACAAGACCTTAAAAGTGTTGTTGGAATTATGGGATGACCCTAGATTACAAATTGCTCAAGAATTGTTTTCTGAATGTGAAGAAATGGATGTTAAATTACCTAGTAAGAATAAATCCACTCGTTACCCCAACATTTCTGAAAATGGGGCAGTGGAAATGTTTGTACGTAGAGTTACAGATGACATACTTAATATTACAAAAATAAAACATCCAATTTTAATCTTACTAGAGATGAATAATTGGAACTTGAAGATCTACAATGGAATTCGGAGATTGTGATAAAGGCGCTAATATTGTAATTATTAACTCCTCACAATGTTACCATGTGTAAAAAAAATTTAGACAAAAAATGGTACCAACCAATTCTACTCCCTCAACTGCAAGGTTATAAGAACAATTTATTTGCCCTTATTGATCAAGCTTACCATCAAGGAATTATTGATCAGAATACATGTAATTTTTTAAAAGTTGATCATCCCAGAATTCCAACTTTCTATGCCTTACATAAGGTGCACAAATCCGTGAGGGATCCTCCAGGCAGACCCATAGTGTCTGGGTCCCTCACGGAACCAATTTGTGCCTTTATTGACATGGTATTAAAGCCTCTGGTTACACAACTGGATTCTTTTGTGTTGGACACTTCGCACTTGCTTAGAGAAATAGATGGACTAACTTTGACTGAATAGATTTTCCAGCTGCTTCGAAGGACTTTCATTGTGATGTGCTGGCTGTTTCTATGACTGCAGACAAAAAAAAAATTATTAGTTTGAGAATACTTTAAATGACTGAATACAAATCATGAGAGATTCTTCAAGAGACATGAGTTACAGCCATAGATGCACAGGTAATAATGTACGAAAATAAATTCCATACATATTTAGTACGTGTATGGTGGGAAATGAGCCGACCTATATTGGCAGAAGACTTTCATATCAGTCGGCTCCTCGATCGGACTGGACGGAAAATTTTTCTAGGATGCCTTTGAAGGCACCCAAACATTGCCCATTGTTTGTGCTGAATTGTCAGATACTGGTAGAATTCTATTGTTTATACCTGTATATCTGACTATTCCGCTCTACACGTGTATTGAAACGAATGATCTTTCTTGGGAAGATCTTTTCCGAGAAAAATCATAATTGTTGCGTCTATGACCACCTTAATCTGAGTCTGTGTTGGCACTTGCTGAAATGTGGTTTGGAAGCTTATATAGAGGAGTCTTGGATTTAATAAATTCTCAAGTGCTGAAACAGCCAATGGACTCTGAGCAGCTGTTGAGAAGCTAAGCTTAGGGGTTGTCACTAATAATCAAGCAGAGAAT
>CM044433.1:141244043-141254299 GCA_024363595.1 Xenopus borealis | reverse complement strand
TCTCTCTCTCTCTCTCTCTCTCTCTCTCTCTCTCTCTCTCTCTCTCTCTCTCTCTCAGGACTTATAAAAATCATAATATTTATAATAAATGACTAATGGTTTGGCTAGGTCCCTAGTGAGAAAATGACTTTGAGAAAGGCTAGGGAACTAATCAAAACATTAGTCATTTATAATAAATATAAAACCCGACCGTATTTCAAGCCGTTGCACAGCATGTCTCCTCATCTGCCTGTACCACTGTGCATTGCAACACCATGCAGCATTAAACCCACAGTTTTTGTTTGTTTAATGAATATTGTGTTACAAGATTATTTCAAAAGTAATATCTGCACTTTCGATTTCTACATCAGCCTTTTGTATTGCACCGATTCCACTTTTTATTCCTTAATTTCAGAATAAGGCACCATGATGACCCATGGACATTTGTCTGTGACTCTGCGCAGCCTGGCCAGGTCTCACAGGTAATTTTAACATATTCTCATTTGATGTGTATGTACCTCATATCTTGCAGGGTGACTGAACTTAACAATAGTTCTATTAAAGGGCAAGGAAAGGCAAAGAAATAAAATCCCATTTTAAGTTTCTTTAATGAAAAATAAATCTATCTCCAATATACTTTAATTAAAAAATGTGTACTGTTTTTATAAGAAACCTGACTGTATGCAGTGAAATTCTCCCTTCATTTAGTGCTATGGATAGGAATTGTTAGACAGTCCCTAACTTCTGTCAGAGAAACAATCATACTTATGAACAGCAGGGGGAGCCCCTGCCTTACTTACCAGCCATGCAGAACTCAAACAGCTTTGTTTTTTGATCATTTATGACGATCCCTAAGCAGCCCAGACCACACTGAGCATGTGTATGTAGTCTAGTCTTGCAAAGATGTATAACACAGCTACAAGATGACAGCCCCCTGTGGCCAACTTTGAAAACATAAATCATTTGTTTGATTAGGCTTGTGGTACAGTAAGTTTGTTTAGTATACAAAATACAGCACTTCTAGCCTTATTGTATTTTAGACTTTCCTTGCCCTTTAAGAGAAGATATACAATGTACATTATTAATTATAACAACTCACTACTGAAAGACATCTTAAAGGGACGGTATATTTCCTTGTTCAATAAACGTGAATGTTTTAATTATGACAAATCCATGGGGGTTGTGTTTGCACTTTCTTGGGCTAAACGGGGAAAAAAGACATAAAAACTACTCCCATTTCTAATTTCTTACTGAGAAGTGGTTAATCTGACTACTAGTGCACAAATAATCCTCATTCATAATGGACTGTAGCAACAAAGGGGTTTGCTTATACGAAGCTCAATATCTTTACATCTTTACTGCTTTCAGTCACCCTCGGGGGCTGAATTTAAGAATAAAGCCAAGGTTATTGGCACATGAGAAGATTTGTCACCCACATTTAAATCTGGGCCAATCTCCCCGAAATTTTTCTTTCCAGCAATAAAATACAATGCCAGTGGAAATACGCTGCACTTTGTTTTCCAAAGTTGCCTTGTGAGGGAATGGAGGCAACTTTAGAGATTTGTCACCTGTGGCAGCACATATTTAAACATGGGTAAACACACCTTTTGTGAAAGGCCCCACTAAGCAAGAGGCATCCCACCATGAAGACCAAGGAGCTCTCCAAACAAGTCAGGGACAAAGTTGTTGAAGTACAAGTCAGGGGAAAGGTTTTTTTTTTTTTTTTTTAAATCCAAATCTTTGATGAACTCCTGGAGCACCATCAAATCAATCGTCTTCAAATAGAAAGCACATGGTATCAAAACAAACCTGCCAAGAGAGGGCTGCCTACCAAAACTCACAGACCAGGCATTAATCAGGGAGGCAGCGCATAGACCAAAGGTAACCCTGAAGCGGTTGCAGAGTCCCACAGTAGAGACTAGAGTATCTGTGCACAGGACCACAATAAGCTGTTAACTCCATAGAGCTGGGCTTTATGGAAGAGTGGCCAGAAAAAAAAAACCTTACCTAAAGTTTAAAATAAGGCATGTTTTGAGTTTGCCAAAAAGCATGTGGGTGACTCCCCAAATGTATGGAGGAAGGTGCTCTGGTCAGATGAGACTAAAATGTAACTTTTCAACCACCAAGGAAAATGCTGTCTGGCACAAACCTAACCCAACCCATCACCCAAAGAACACCATTGCCACAGTGAAACATGGTGGTGGCAGCATCATGCAGTGGGGATGGTTTTTAGCAGCAGGGCCTGGGAAACTGGTCTGAGTTGAAGGAAAGATGGGATGGTGCTAAATACAAGGTTATTCTTGAGCAAAACCTGTGTCAGTCTGCCTGTGATTTGAGACTGGGACAGAAATTCACCTACCAGCAGGACGATGACCCGAAGCATACTGCCTACCCAACTCTGGCTGAAATCAGTCCGATGTTTATAGGGGAGGTTTAACTTTGAATATACAGCTAAGACCGCACTAATGCAGTATGACTTCATTTAAAAAATGTTCGTTTAATTAATTAGAAAGGGGCTTCTATAATACAGCTTTTTGTTTGTGAAAAGTCCTGTTTCAAGCTACCAACCACTTTGTTGATTGCATTGCGGTTTACCTATATTGAGACAGAGCTGGGCAGTGTACATTGAAGGCAAGTAGAACTGGTGAAAATGAACTTAAGACTGGGTTAAGGAACAAAGTGACGACAAGGAAAGGTAGAAATAATGAACTAAGGACTGCTAGGGCATTTAGAGGTGAATGAACTTAGGGCAGGTAGATAGAACTAGGATCAGTTAGGGAAGATAGGGATGGGGTAAATGAACTGAAGGTTCGTAAACTGAAGTCAGGAAAGGAGAACTGCAAGGGGAAAAGCAGGAGTTAAAGATTAAGGGCAGATTTATCAAAAGGTGAGTTTAGCACTTGATAAATAAAACCATACCCACAATCTATTCATTCCTATGGGATATTTAGAACCATATTTATAGAATGGTTCAGGGTCAGACTGGAGCATTGGGGCCCACCAGGTTCCAAACCTCTGGTCCCTGTGTGTGAATTCCGGGAGCAAGTCTGGGCCAGCAAGGAATGACAAGTTCTAATTTTCATCAACTGATTAAATACAATTCTAAAAATCCAATAGGTATTAATAGAACATGTGTGAGTTTTATTGAGCTTTTAAACTCCCATTTTGATAAAGCTGCCCCTAATGTTGGGGAAATCAATTGTTAAAGTGGACCCGTCACCCCAAAAAAATATTCAAAATCATATTTGATCACATTAGTCAAGCAAAATTACATTAATTACACTATATACATTATTTGGATCTTGTTTTATTCAGTCTGGGAATTCATAATTATAACAAGCAGGCAGGAGCCATTTTGTGGACACTGCTATTAAGACAAGCCTTGTATCATCTCAGAATCTTGTTTGTGCACCAGAATGGGGGACCTGATGTCTATCCCTATGTCCTGGCTACACAATTAAATGGTTAAGGGAACTTGGGGAATGTGTGGGGAGCAGTGACATCTAGGAAGTGCTGAATGGAAAGTGAAAGTAATTGTCTGCCCCGCCTCTATGCCTAAGGCATAGAGGAGTGGCAGACAATATTTGATTGACAGCTGAGATTTTTAAATGAGCTTAAAACGGCTATGAATGCTTTAATCAAAATTTGAAAAGGACTTTTATTATACAGATTTTTGTGTCTGGGTGACAGGTCCACTTTAATAGGAGTTCTTGGAAGTAATTGATATGGGGGCAGAGGTTTGGATGTAGAGCTGGAGCCAAGGAGCAGAAGACAGGAGAACTGTGACAAAACTATTACAGTATACAGTTACTGAGATTTGGTCCCTGGGACAGACTGAACTCAGTCCACTAAATATACTGCCTTGGGTTAGAGATAAACCTTTTAGAGGATCTGATGCCAGTTAAGCCATTAGACTAATGCCCATGGGTTGAAATACACCAACAGAGAAGCACCTGAAACCCCCATCCTTATACTTCAATGGGAAATTTGTAGATGTGCTAGTACTGCCACTTTTCACCTCTAAAATAATGAGCATATTTAGGCTGAAAATCAACAGTAGCAGTTTCACAGTTTACTGTTCCAGTCCATTTCTTATCCTTTTCTTCTCCCTCCAATAAGGTAAAATCCTTCCAGCCTGCTTCTGATTTACCTCAATTTCCCAGTTGATTAGTTTTATAGCTTTTATCTTATCAGAGAAGCTTGTTGGATTTCTGCAACTAATAAAGTCAGATGGAGCCTATCCCATGTGGTATATTAATATGCCCAGCATAGTATAGGGGCATCACTTGTCTTGTTTTTATGTAATCTGCAGGATTTGTTTAATTTAGAACTACTTATGTGTGTTATACAGCAAAAGCTTTTGCACTTGCACAATAGTTATACAAGCCAGTTATGAATGGACTGTACATAAGAGGCTTACAATAATGAATTATTTGGCTTTCCACGACTGGGGGGGTTCATATGTTTGCATGTATACAGTCATCTACTGACGAAAGCTGTATTAAGTGGGGTCTTTTTGTTGCACCCCAGAAGTAGCTACTAAGCTAAGCTACAATTTCTTGAAAACTTGCCAGCCGTGGGGGGGGGGGGTTTATGTAATAAAAGTCAGTAAGTTTGCTAACTCATAGCAACCAATCAGCAGATAGCATTTACTGGTCACCTGTTTAAAAGCAAACATCTTATGGGTTACTGCTCCTGTGCAAACGTAGTGAGTTTTACTACATGTGTGGGCCAGGCACATACCTCTTGTTTCGCCAACCTGGTGTGAATTATGACACTAAGAATAAATTCAAAAATTTTCATTCATATTCGACCCTTAATAAATCTGCCCCCATGTGTCTGCACACAGGCTGGATTGTATCCTCCTGGGGAGAAAACACAGCCATTAACCTAGCTGCTTTATTATTTTTATTATTATTACATGTATTTCAATAGCACCAACTTATTTTGTAGCGCTGTATTCCTTTTGTTTGATTGCGAACATGATGAAAGAACCCCTAAATTCATTCAAGCTAATGATGACTAACAAATCACACCGTGCTCTCCTCCGATGTAATGACCCCTTGCTTCTGATTCCCAGGCTACAGAGGCATGTGTTGGACTTCTATTTGCGAAGCTGCTCAGCTGAATCCGTATTTGACAGGAAGTATAGCTCAGAGGCAAGACTGAATGCAGACAATGGAAAGCAAACCACAAAATGGGGCGTTGCCATAACTGGGGCCTTACTGGGCATTGGAACAGTCTTGATTTATGGAGCGCAGAAGAAAAGGGTGAGTAGCTGAAGTGTATAACAATCATTACAAAAATGTTAAAAAATTGATGGGAAAACTATAATTTGTCCTCCATCCCCCCCCACAATGATTATTGCAAGCTGAGGACAGATGGGTGCTGATACAAAGTAACTGTAGCCAAAGTAACTGTAGTCAGCCAGCTCAGCAAAGTAGTCAGAAAGATCAGCAAGGGGCTAGGCTTGGGGAACTGTCAGAAACCATTAAAAACCATGAAAGGTTGGCATATTTTTTAATTGATGTATATTGAAAAGTTGCTTGAAATTTGTTTACTTTTCAAAATGTTTCTTTTAAAGATCTGATATCCTTATTTTATTTTGTTGTACAAATGTGAAAATTATGCAAAATGAAAATAAAGCATATTTAAAAAAAAAAAAAACAATGTCAGTAGATTCCATCAAGAACCATGGGGTCCTTTGGTCCCCTAGGCAGAGAGACCTGCCAACAAGTAAAATAGAATACTTATCCAAAGTTTACAAATGTTTTGGAACTTAATCAGCCCTTTCTCAAATGATATACATGCACCTGTAGTAAAAATTGGGAGAACCCCCTCTAGCAAACTACAGTTTGTATACAGGTATGGAAACCTGTTATCCAGAAAGTTCCGAATTACAGAAAGGTTGTCTACCATAGACTTCATTATAATCAAATAATCCAAATTTGTAAAAATGGTTTGCTTTTTCTTTGTAGTAATAACAGAACATTGTACTTGATCCAAACCAAGATATAATTAATCCTCATTGGTAGCAAAACCAGGCTATTGGGTTTATGTAATGTTTAGTCTTGAGGTGTGAAGATCCAAATTACAAAAAGATCCCTTAACTGGAAAGCCCCAGTTCCCAAGCATTCTGTTTAATCGGTCCTATACCTGTACTGCGTGGCAAGAAAGAGGCCAGAGAGCGTACCAGGAAGAATTCCACAAAAAAATTTATAATTCTGTGTTCATCAACAAGTAGAATGGGGCCTGTTCACATACAATAACCATTAATCCACCCATCATAATTATAACTCCATCCACTATTCACCCAAATGCTGCCCAATACACCACAAGCCACACCTCTTCCCCCCCCCCCAACCATAAATCATGATTTTAAGTCTACTGGGGCCTCTACACCCTGATGGTGGCCCTGTATACATTTACCACTGGGTTTGCTAATCTCTTTTTTTTGTTTCTCCATTTATAGGTGGCACAAGCGGAGCTTATAACACATTCTGTGGCAACTTCAAGCTTCCCCCTATACAGTAAGAACGATGTAAGGAAACATGCCTCAATAGAGGACAGAGTATGGGTGACCTATGCAGGAGAGGTCTTTGACATCACCGAATTTGTAGAATTGCATCCAGGCGGGAGCCGAATCTTGCTAGCTGCAGGAGGTGCTCTGGAGCCTTTCTGGGCTCTCTATGGTGTTCACAAGAATGAGCATGTGTTAGAGATACTAAAGGAATACAAAGTAGGAGAACTTAATTCTGCTGAGAAAGATGAGCCAGTGGATGAATCCGATCCTTATTCACAAGAACCCAGTAGACACCCAGTTCTTAAGGTGAACAGCATGAAACCTTTTAATGCAGAGCCACCCCCCTATATGCTGACTGAGAGTTTCGTCACTCCAAATGAGCTGTTTTTCAAAAGGAACCACTTGCCTGTGCCACAGGTCAATCCTGGTGACTACAAACTTGTCATAGAAAGACCCAGTGGCAATACACACAACAAACCACTTAATTTGACACTGTCTGATCTGAAAACAAAATTTCCCAAACACGAGATTACAGCCACATTGCAGTGTGCTGGAAACCGGCGTTCTGAAATGAGTGCAGTGAAGCCAGTGAAAGGACTAGAATGGACCACTGGAGCAATCAGTACGGCACGCTGGGCAGGAGCTCGTCTGAGGGATGTACTACTTGAAGCTGGGTATACTGAGGACTCTTCCCAGGCTCATCATGTACATTTTGAAGGACTGGATCGAGATTTAACTGGAACAAATTATGGTGCCTCTATCACATTTCAGCAGGCAATGGCCAAGGAGAATGAAGTTCTTCTAGCCTATGAGATGAATGGGCAGGAACTGCCTAAAGACCATGGTTTTCCCTTGCGAGTAATTGTGCCAGGTGTGGTAGGTGCCCGCAATGTGAAGTGGTTGGGTAAAATTGTTGTGAGCAAAGAAGAGAGCAGCAGTCATTGGCAGCAAAATGATTACAAGGGTTTCAATCCATGTGTTGATTGGGACAACGTGGACTTTGCTTCTTCTCCAGCTATACAAGATTTACCAGTACAGTCTGCCATCACAGAGCCACATCCAGGACAGAAGGTCACTCCCAATATTGATGGGGAATTAACAGTGAAGGGGTATGCATGGAGTGGAGGAGGGAGGGAAATAGTGCGGGTGGATGTATCTGTCGATGGAGGAAAGACATGGAAGGTTGCAGAGTTAACTGGAGAGCAACAGAATGACGGGCAGGCCTGGGCATGGAAATTATGGCAGCTAAATGTCCCACTGCCTCCCAAGAGCTGTGATTTTACCATTATTTGCAAGGCTGTGGACAGCAGTTATAATGTACAGCCAGACACTGTGGCCCCTATCTGGAACCTGCGTGGTGTGCTGAACAATGCATGGCACAGAGTTCATGTTACAGCGGATGCAGAATGAATCCTCAACCTTAGCATGTGCTGCATTTGTGCATGGCCTCCTGAAACTATTTTGCCTTCCAAATTCTCATCCCTGATGTTTAGGGTCTGGATCCATTTCAAAGGCAAGCTGAATTTGCTTAGCAGTCATTTTTTTAGCTGCCTTTATTGGACACTGAAACATTAATTCTGGAGAAGTGGAAAGATCTTGCTAAAGGTCTAGTGGGGAATGTACATTATTGGGCACATCTATGGAGGCTTTGTCTGTAAGGTACGGAACTGTTGCCTTGTACATTCTCCTACTATTTCAGAAGCTGCAAAAGAGTCCCAGTGCAGTGCATGACCCTGTGCTCCATGTGAGGCAACGGGAGGGTTCAGCATTGACCCATCCCATGCCAGCACTTCAATTGTATATTCCTCCCTTGTTTACTTAAGAGTAAAAATAACTGGACTTAATTTTTAAGGAGAACTGATCATGTTAAATTAGTTTTTTGTAGTAGAGCATACTGTCTGCACAAAATTACTTGCATTTTTTATAAGTTGGATATATCTTCTACTTCCATTCGGGGAGCCTCAATAGGCAGCAGCCTCTACAGTTCCTCTGTATTTATGACAACTGTGGTTAGCATTGCTTTGAAGAAAGTCCTTGAAGAAGCCCATGTATTGGCCTTTGGGGTGCATGTTTTTCCTTTAAATCTTAAAACTGTTTGCATTATTATCCTGTCTATAGTTAGTGATTCCTAAGAAACTGTTGATATCCAGAGGCGTTCCAGAACAGCAGCTGGAGCCTATCATGCCCCCTCCACCTGCAATAGTGCTCTTTGCACTAGAAATCAGATTTCCGTTCTGTTTTGTTTCTTTGCCCCAGACAGGCCCGGACTGGCCATTTGTGGGTTAGGGCAAATGCCAGATGGGCTGCTATAAGGTGCCATAGAAAGTCAGTATTTACTGGGCTGGTGGGGGATGTTTGGGCCTCTATGTGGGCTGATTGGGCCTCTGTGTACCTGAAATGCCAGGGCCTATTTTGATTCTCAGTCCAGTCCTGGCCCCAGGTAATGCCCACTTGAGTGAATTTTGTCACTTTTCCTTTGAATGCTGAGAAGCTTCTGAAATGCTCTTTGTATTCTGTCTTTTCTGGCATGTGCAATTATTCCATCCAGTTTGTAATTCAGTGCTTTTTAAAGGAGAACTAAAGTAAAAGCACTAGGAGTATACTGATTTTATCAATATCAGGATCCCTAGTGATTCTATTTGTTAACCTTAAAAAAAAAAAAAGCCCTTTTAATGGTACTTTTTAGCAAAGTGCCCAGCAGCCATTTTGCATTTTCCCAGGCATTCTCTGAGCAAGTCCATGTAATTTACCAACGACTGTACTTTTGCATGTGCCAAGCTTTAGTAGGTACAATGGTGCCTTGTAACAGAGTAGTATATTGTTTGCTTCTTTAAATGCGTGAGTTGAAGTGGTCCTATTGCTTGCTTCGCTAAAGGTATCCTCCTTAGATTCACTAGAAGGAAAGAGACACCACAAACCGTTCTGGAAACATTTCCAGCTTCATGTGCATATTCACTATTTGCCTTGAATTCTGCTGAAAAATCACTCTATGTGCATGCTATGTTCCAGTTTGCTTGTGTATGAAAGCAGAACAAATGAATATTATTTACCTCCATCTTTCTAGATGATGCTGAACTACAGCACTGATCCACAGCCAAAGGCTGTCTGTGGGATGCTGAGAATTGTAGTTTTACATTATCTAGAGCACTGCAATTTGCCTAGCACTCATTGCTTGTAGGCAAATTGATCTGCAGAATTGGATTGATCATTGTTACAAATGGGCTTTTCAATTTGTATCCTTGTCTACAACACAGCAGGGGCACAACCATACTCTTTCCCTATCAGCGAATGATTGTCCAGAGCTCAGTCATTACTCAGGCATTACTTAAAGTGGGCACTAATAGATGGAAATGTCCTTTATTTGTTTTTTTTTTTCTTTACTTTACTTGAAACGTGTCTTAAAACCACAATAAAAACAACCTATATATTTTAACAATTTGCATTTTTTTGTGTCCTTTGGTGGGATGATCAACTGTCCTGGGGATGGGGATCATTATATAAACTGAATGTTTCTTTATTGCAAGCTTCCAGTGATAACAACACACATACACAGTGCTACCTAATCTAGTATCTCAAGTATAATAAATAATCCAGTGACTAAACTGCAGAATGGTCAAGATTTTAAAGGTGGCTAAATGTAAGGTTAAGGTACTTTGCACAAAAATATGAATCCTAGTTATACACAAAATGCTAGTGTGTTGAAAAGAATATGGTACTTGCTGCTCTAAGCAGTGTTGCTCAATGGCTACTACAG
>CM044433.1:141158164-141171511 GCA_024363595.1 Xenopus borealis | reverse complement strand
TGGTAATGCATAACATTTTGGGCTCTAGATACCATAACACATTTGATTCACAGCAATGTTAAAGAGAGATACATAATTAAACTCGCTTCTCTGTTGTCTCAGGGGGACACAGGGACAATCGAGGTTAAGCTCCACTCTCCAGGAGGCAGGACACTTGAAGTTAAACACCCCCCCGACTGAACACTCACTCATCTTTAGTTTTTCAAGTGTCCTGCTAAAGGGAGGTTGGACATCTGGATTCTCCGATGAGTCTTCAGTGGGTGACACCTAAAACTGGAATACCTGCTTTTATTATGGTTAGCCCCCCTACAAGGACATTTCTACCAGGGTCATTATCTAGCCTTGGGGCTATATCAACCACCCAGACGTATACCTATATGGTTCCACTAGGGCAGAGGGTCTGGCCGGTGTGGAGAGGGTTAAGTGGCATACTTTACCAGTTTTTGGTCAGTTCACAGCCACTACACTGGGGTTAGCATGTTTCAACTGCCTTCCCCCCACCCCCTTCTTCGCTGTCTAGCTCAACTACTGACACCTGAAATTAAACTTTTTATTTTAACATCTATTATAATATTGGCTTTGAAAGCTACTTCTAACTTTGCCATAAAGTATTTGCATGATGCTTTTACATTACCTGTCTGTTGTCCCATGTTCCTGTATGAGGGGGCTGCCATATTTGTGCAGCAGGAGTCCGTTAGCATTAGAAACTGTAACTAACAGGCTGAGATGGGACAGTCAGGTTGGCAAAGTCAGAGAGTCAGGCTTAGGAATTTCAACTAACAATTATATAAAAAAACAAACCTCTCAGTAAAAAATGATCAACATGACCTATAGGTAACATTTAATGTACATTCATTTGTTAAAATTCATTTTTTAGTGTCAGTATCACTTAAGTTCATCTTAAAGGGGAGGTAAATCATAAATTTAATATAAGCATACCAAAATAAAACTTTCTAAATACAATCAGTTCTGCATTGTTTGTAAAATAATCCATTTTATCTTCACTATCTCTCACCATCTGTTTCTCTTCATTCTGTCTTAATGCAGCGGTTGGGTGTCAGTCATTGATGGTTCTATTCAATATATCTTACAGGGGGTCTTTCTTTCCTAGCAGATGTATTAGCGCTCAGTCAAATAAAATAGATTCCAGTACAAACAAAATCTTAACTGCCTTTTGCACAAATAATGCATGTGGAGAGATGTCTGGTGATTTTAATAATGAGCTCTAATACATCTAGGCAAAAGGAGCCCACTCTAGAAGATATATTGGATCTAACTGTCAATGATTGATTATCACCCAACTGCTGCATGAAGACAGAATGAAAAGAAACCCATACTGAGAGAGGGATAGTTAAGATAAATCTCAAATGCTACAGAATATTTAATTGATTGTATACAGAAAGTTTTTTTCAGTATGCTGAAGCTTGTATTAACTTTTTGTGATTGTTCCCCTTTAAAGGGGAATGCATCAGTTCATAGTGCTGTTCCAGAAGAATTCTGCATTGAAATCCATTTCTCAACAGAGAAAACCAATTTTTTTATATTTCATTTTGAAATCTGACATGGGGCTATACATATTGTCAATTTCCCAGCTGCCCCAAGTCATGTGACTTGTGCTTTGATAAACTTCAATCACCCTTTACTGCTGTACTGCAAGTTGGAGTGATATCACCCCCTCCCTTTCCCCCACTCAGCAGCCTAACAACAGAACAATGAGAAGGTAACCAGATAACAGCTCCCTAACACAAGATAACAGCTGCCTGGTAGATATAAGAACAGCACTCAATAGTAAAACCCATGTCCCACTGCGTTCTCTTCAGTTACATTGAGAAGGAAAAACAACAGCCTGCCAGAAAGCAGTTCCCTCCTAAAGTGATGGCACAAGTCACATGACTGGGGCAGCTGGCAAAATCTGTTTGCTCTTTTGAGAAATGGATTTCAGTGCAGAAGTCTACAGGAGCAGCCCTATTAACTGATGCATTAAAAAAAACATGTTTTCCCATGACCGTTTCCCTTTAACATAAACTTGTTTATTGTTGGACCTGCTTCAAGCAGCTTTTCAGTTGTCCTTAATTATTTTGAATGCTTTTGCATGGTTAGCCTTCCAATTATGGTTCTATCCAGGCTACAGCTGAATATGCGGTGCTGCACTGAAATCCATTTCTCAAAAGATAAGAACAGATTTTTTTATATTCAATTTTGAAAAATGACATGGGGCTAAACATATTGTTGGTTTCCCAGCTTCCCAGTCATGTGAATTGCTGGCACTTTATGATGGGACTAACTTCCGGCAGGCTATTTCTCCTACACAATGTAACTGATTCAGTCTCAGTGGGACTTTTCACTATTGAGTGCTGTTCTTAGATCTACCAGGTTACCTTCCCATTGTTCTGTTGTTAGGCTGCTGGGGGGGGGAGGGGTGTGTGTGTGATACCAACTTGCAGTACAGCAGTAAAGAGTGACTGAATTTTATCAGAGCACAAGTCACATGACTGGGGGGCAGCTGGGAAACTGACAATATGTCTAGCCCCATGTCAGATTTCAAAATTAAATATAACAAAAAGTTTGCTTTTTTGAGAAATTGATTGCAGTGCAGAATTTTACTGGAGCAGCACTATTAACTGATGCGTTTTGAAAAAAAAAACGTTTTCCAATGTCAGTATCCCTTTAAAGGGCCTTTAACAACAAATTCTAGTTTCAAATCATATCAATCAAGTCTTTATTAAGAAATAACTTCAGAAAAGGCGAGAGGGTAACCATCTCTCATGATGATTTCTCCTCCCTGGCTCTCTGCTGCTGGCCACTGACTGATTGTGAGCAGTTCTAGGTGTTTATCAAGGAGCTACCTGTCAGGATCGCGCCGCCCGGAGGCTTACCTTTAGCTCCGGGCGGCGCGTCCTCTTCCTTCGGCAGGCATATCCACAATGGCGGCGCCCATAGCCGCCACGTGGATATGCGGCGCCGGATAGTGACGTCATCGTGTCGCGCCTGACGCAATGACGTCACCGCGCTCGTTTTGGCGCCAAATTTAAATATTTAAAGGCGTATTGGACACCATTATGGCGCCCAATTATAGGACCATGCTGCTATTGTATTTAGTGTCTGTGTCCTTACACAGCGCCACTGGGGACTTTACACCAATCCTTTGCAGTCAGAGGGCTGCAGGAGGTCTGGGGAGTGGCGGGGGGCTAATGGAGGGGCTGTGTTAGCTGTCACTGACCTCCTTGCTGCTGCTGCCTGGCCCTGTAGAGCCTGTGCTTCCTCCTCCTGCCCCAACACTGTGTGTCTAGAAAACACATGGACAATACTCTGTAAATGCTCAAAACTCTATTGGCCACTAGAGGGCTCTAAAGCATCAGGGGACAACTATATAGAACAGAAATAAACTGACTTTAAAAAGTGCCCCATGGAAGGGGAAATCTTAACTGATAGAAATTGGATTTGTATTTTACCACTCTGAAAAGCAGGGAGGTAGGAGGGTCTGAGGATCTGTGTGCTTGCTCTAGTTTTTTAATAGTTACATATTTACAGTGGTAACTGTAGTTATTGCTGCCTGTCTCGTTAGGAATCAGATGGTGCCATCCCACATACAGTAAAAAAAGCTGAAAAACTAAACTGGCATCACATGTATCTCACAACTTGGCTACATATTCATATCCATTGCGTGTAATGAAAATATTGCAAACTAAAGTCTTTTGGTTTTTGCATTCAAAAAGGCAGATATTAAAATAATCAATATATTCAGTCAATATTGCATATGTATTGTACCTCTGACATAAGCACAAATAAGTCACTTTTCAGAGTATACAGGTATGGGGCCCATTATCCAGAATACTTCGAATTATGGCGGCTTCCCATAGACCCCATTTTATCCAAATTTTAAAAAAAATTCTAATAAAACAGTATCTTATTGGATGCCTAACCAGTCTATTGGGTTTATTTAATGTTTAAATGTTCAGGCCTGGATTTGGTGGCACACAATTACCTCCCACACTACAGAGGTATATCCCTGAGGTAAGATTATAGAAAGAGGAATGAGAACATGCAGATGGTTAATTGCAGGTATATGGAAAGTCGGCCAAATGTCAATCCGTCAGGGTTAAAAATCTCTTCAGGTTGTGGACCGCATCTGTTGGTCGATGTGGTCCCAGCAATTCGACTGTCCTAGGGCCCAACATCAAATCAGCCTATCGCCCACCTCAAGGTAGATACCTGCATCGAGTCGGGTACCTGCGGGTTACCCGCAAAAACTGGCGGTACCCTGTGGGTTGCAGGTAGGAGTTTCAAGAACAAGTATGGATGCAGGTCGGTGGTTCTCCAGGTTTGCAGATGGCAAATCGGGTTGCAGATCTTCTCAAAAGCAAATTTTACTCTTTTTTTCTGATGACGTCTACTTCTCCTACTACTTCTCCCACTATGTCCTCTCGTCTACGTCTACTACTCCTGATGATATCACTTCCAGGTTTATGGCAGCACTTCCTCCTTTTTTTTCTGAACATGCCTACATCCGCCCACTTCTGATGATGTCACTTCCGGGTTACAACTACAGCACTTACTGACTCTTGATGGTCATTGGGTCAGGTCGCGGATAAGGTACTTGCGGGTCGGGTAGCGGGTTCAAGCGGGCCTGAATGCGGGTTGCAGGTCCGAGTAGCAGATTTTCATCCACATAGATAATTAAACAAACCATTGTGTGTTTGTTTTCACAGTTGACCTTTTCCTTTACTCTGCACTCTCGAATCGTTTTCCAATACAGAATAATGTATTACGCAGGGGTTTAAGGAGTATTTGTGATCAATTACCATAATATAGCATTGAAGGGATGCATCCACAGCCTCTCACTTTATAATCCTGCCTTAATCAGATAGTAAGGTATACTCACATAGTTTATTGCCATCCAAAAGACATTCCTTCCAACCACAGTAGCACCGTTTCCACTAGGTGCAGCTCATTATCATCTCTAGTGCTTATATTTATATTGTATTGTTCTTTGGATTTAAATAGAGAATATCATAATAGAGGCCAACTATGCATTCAGGGTGCTTTCATGGTTTTTAATGCAATCTACACCTTAATTATTAATAATGCTTTGGCATACATGACCACCATAAACTAGTACCCAGGCATATGTACAATTGAGGCATTTCTTATTTGGGTAACCGAATCTTTAATTACCATAAAATGATATGTTTCAGTGCTGCTGCCTGTCTCTTGCCAGCTATGCCTTAGAGAAATACAAGCTACAAAGGCAAATCAGTTCTAATTGTTATGGAAATACAATCCAACAGACAAAGTGCACATACATGGGGATGTTGAAGAGAGAACTAACCAGAGATTTATTCACTAATAAATAAAATGCAGTTCTTTGTATTAGTAGAGAACAATGTCAAACATGGGGATCCAAAATATTTTAAACATCCCGTGTAGTTCATGTTTCTAACTTGCTCTTTTATCTGTCTCCTTTGAAGTTCCACCTTACATTGTTCAGGTCCCAGCAACTCATGTCTGTGTCTTTCAAGGAGCTGGCTGCCGGGCGCTGAATTACTCTGATGTTCCCCCAACTGGAACCTGACCTCTCCTACATTCACAAATGTGCCATCAGTGGTGGTCCAAGCCATCAGAGTAGAGTTTTTTTCCAGAAATATTTATTAAGCTGAAACAGTTTCCTGGGTGTTAAGTTCCTGTTGGCGTTTGATCTTATTAACTACTAATAATACTCAGTGAGGTCACAGTTGGAACTCTGCCCTATAATACTTGTGTGTGCAAAATGTTTCTTTACCTTGAAACTTGTCACAGTAGAATATTTGTATATGTTTAAAGAAGAATATATATTTATGCATTAATGTTTCTTAAACTATAGATACCGTTTATTGCTATAGTGCTAAGCAGGGTTAACAAAGAGAATTATCCTAATTATTAAGGATTCAGCCCAGATAACTCTAAATGATTGGTAAAATGTTACAAACCAAGAATAAAAATAGGACTGAAGGACCTGCACACAAAAGCTTACAATCTAAAGGAAAACATCTCCATGCAAGAGATGATTACCACTCTGCCAATTTGTTACAGGGTCAGTAACTGAATAATAAACTTGTTTCTATGTCCCGAGGTACACAAGACAAGCTTTTCTACCTGGACATAGTGGCAACAGATTGACCTTATAGCAGAAACTGTAATTTTAAGTAAATAATGTATGGAGATCCAAATTAAGGAAAGATTCATTATCCAAGTCTAGAGCATTCTGGATAACAGGTCCCATACCTTTACTTCCATGAAGCTTTTATTATTAAGGTAGGGGACACTGATCATGGCGTAACAATTAGAGAGCAAGGCATGTATAAAACCAGGCTTGGAAAACCTATGGTCTGCCAGATCCACTGAGAGCAAACTTATATAACTGTGACCTTTGTACCCATGGGAAATGTATCTATGATCACTATTTGACATTTAAAAAAGGTCTTTCAGCATAACACTAGTTTTAAGACTTTTGGTTGTGCGTTTGTATTCATTTAGTTCTGTGGTCAGTTCTTCAATTAACTGAGTTTTGATTTTTTCCCCTGTTCCCCATTTTTGTTATATGTATTGGAAAGGAAAAGTATAAAAAGTAGTGTCATAATAACAATAAAGCAGTTGCTGTAAAGAGCTTTTTTTGGATGAGGTCAGTGACCCCTATTCAAAAGCAGAAGCAAATAATTCAAAAGAAACAGTGGAGACCAAATGAAAAGTTCCTTAGAATAGGCCATTCTATAACATACTAAAAGTTAGCTAGTGAGCCACCACTTTAAGCTCCTTTTCAATAACTTAACACTAGAGCAAACAATGGAAAGTCACTTTAAATCATAATCTAATCATGATACATTTGTTCTTAAAATAAAAACATAGGGACATTTCATTGGACCAGGGTCAGAGAGCAAAACGGAATATTTAATTGGCAGATACTGTAGGACAGACTGCACTGCATTGTTGCATTTGGCCAGATGGAAGCAAGAGGTCTTTCATTCCTGGCAGATGCTTCATTCAGATGTCATTGTAAAGAATGTTGCTGTACCAAAGACAAATTATTTTGCCCATGTATCACAGGTATCCGACTACAGGTAACTAGACTTGGAACAAACTTGTACCTGCCATTATGTAACCCCATGTTAACAAGTCAGACTTGGCTCCCTGGGGCCTACCAGAAGCTCATTGTAACTCCCTTCATGTTATAATAATATAACACCATGAAAATATGGTGCAAAATCTTTTAGGATTCCCACCTTATACAGAGTTCTCATTAGAATGGAAAGTACTGGTGATATTACTACATACTTGGTTTATATGAATATTGAGCAAAGGAATGTGTTGCAATGCTGTTCCAGTATTCAGTCCCTGCCTTTCATCTAGTCATTAATTCCCATCACATTTCTTCTCCCACTGTCTCCCCTGAGTTTTGCATTCAGCATTGTTCCTCTCCCATTCATCTGTCCCAGGGCTTGAGATGGTTTAACCCCAATGTGGGGCCACTTCCTTATTCTCAGGCATTTGGCAGGAGCCCCTGAATCTGCAGGGGGGCTACAAACAGTACAATTTTCAACAAAGTCCTCAAATGGAAGCTCATGATGCGTGCACAGGTTCCCCAAAACAGCAGTTACTTTGTCTTTATGGTGACTAAACACTTATTCACACTTTGTGAGTGTCCAGCTGTCAAAAAAACTATTAATGATATGGATGGATGGGAATTAGTCAGTGCTGTGCACTAAAAACACAGTTGCAATTTTATGCTCAAAACAACCAACAAAAAGAAAGTCATGCAGAAAATATTTGCCCCAGTGCCAGACGGTTCCACATTCGTGACTTTGATCTAGCAAAACTTAATTGTATGGCTGATGAAATCATTTTGGTTTAATTATAGAACTATAAAGGAATCATATTCAAAATAATATAATTATATATATTTATGTGTCTCTCTCTGTGTATATATATATATATATATATATATATATAGACTTGTAGATCAACAGCATCTGGAGGACTGCAGAATAATAATTATATCTGCTTCATAACCATGGGTATTCTAGTACAAGTTGTACAACCTGTTATCCAGAAAGCTCAGAATTACAGGATGGCCATGTCCCATAGACTTCAATGCAATCAAAAAATTCAACTGTGCCTACTTTCCTTCACAGGAGGAAAGAAAGCACAGCTTTCTGGTACAAATTACTGGAATAGATTTGTGCATATATTGAGATATACAGTGAGAAATAGATTGACAAAAAGTTTTCTTTGGGGCCCCATTTACTTGTTGGAAGGCCCCACAACCCAGACCAGGGAGGTAGCAACAGGGGTGACTGGGGCATAGGGGCCCACCTGGATCACAACGTCAAGGGTCTTTGATGCTGTGAGTCCAAGCTTGCACCGCTCCCCCCTCCCATGCTGTTGCATACTTCCATCTGTGCGGCTGTGGTCGGGGGAGAGGAAATAGTGCAGGTGAGTGAGCAGGTTGAGGGCCCTCTAGTTGTTTTTTTAGTGTACCACAATGACCAGTCCAACAAAGGATAATAAATATGGCTCCCTGGAAGCGAGGCTCGGCTAAATTAATAGTATGGGTTCTCATGGTTACTATGTGGCCCTACTTGCAGCAACCCTAATTGGATCCTTTATTTATATTACCAAAGTTACATTTTGCACGATCAAAGGACTGGTTTTGGGATTCGTTCCCCATTCTCTATATTCTAACTATATTCTATATTCTAACTTGCCCTTGTTTTTTAGGTGATTTGTAAATCCCTCAAGTTCTCCATTAACAAATTAAAGTGGTGGTTCACCTTCAATTTAACTTTTAGTATATTGTAGTAGGGCCAATTCTAAAAAACTTTTCAATTGGTCTTCATTATTTATTTTTCATAGTTTTTTAATGATTTGCAATTTTCTTCTGTTTTTTTGCAGCTTTCAAATGGGGGTCACTGACACCATCTAAAAACAAATGCTCAGTAAGGCTACAAATGTATTGTTATTGCTACTTTTTATTACTTATCATTCTATTCAGTCCATCTCCTATTCATATTCCAGTCTCTTATTCAAATCAATGCAGAGTTGCTAGGGTAATTTGTTCCCTAGAAACCAAATTGCTGACACTGCAAACTAGAGAGCTGCTGAATAAAAAGCTAAATAACTATAAAACCACAAACAATAAAAAATGAAAACCAATTGCTAATTTTCTCAGAATATCACTCTCAACATTATACTAAAAGTTAACTCAAAGGTGAACAACCCCTTTAAACTGCATTCTGGATGCTGTATCTCTAGCTACCATGGATCGATTTGATTTAAAACCTAGAATGTGTATAGGAGTGAGCATGGATAAAGTACTATTAAATCAGTCCCTTGACTAGGGGTAGGTAGAGGCTAGTGACTGTGTGTGTGGACAGGGCCGCCATCAGAAATCACGGGGCCCCATACAGCAAAAAAACATTTTTTCTGAGCCAGCTGGTCCCTGCCACCCCAGATCCTGCCCCAAGCCCCACCGCAGATCTCAGGATAAAAAGTCCACCTTGGCGCTAAAAACACGAAACCCTCTCACTCACAAGTTATAAAAAAAAACATTGATGGTCATATAAGTGGACCCCCCTTATAATAAAAAAAGTGCCAGGGTCCCACATAAAAGTTTTTTTAAAAGAAAACATTAGTGGTCAGGGCCCCCCCTTTAAATAAAAATTGTGCCAGGGTCCTCCATAAAAGTTTTTACAAAAACATTGGTGGTCAGGGCCCCTTACAAGTTTAAAAAAAACATCGGTGGCCAGGGGCCTGTAGAGTATTAAAATAATACATTGATGGCCAGAGGTTTAAAAAATTAAAAAAAACACACATTTGTGTTCAGTAGAACTGAACTCATGGCTTCAGGACTTCAACTATTTTCGGGACTTCTGCTCTTTGGCACTTCAGCTTTTCAGCAGTTTGGGACTTCAGAAGAGGCTGCATGGCTTTGGTCCTGTCAAGGGGGGCCTGGCTATTTCGAAAAGTAAGTGCTGCACAGCCGGGCCCTCCTTAAGGCCCGTGCCATACCCCTGTGCCCCCCTGATGGCAGCCCTGTATGTGGGGGGGGGGAGAAGAGTGGGTTCAATCAGTCTGAAACTGAAGAGCACCAGACCAGCCCTCTTTCTCTCTCCTGACAACTATTTGGTGGACAGACTGCTCAGAAAAATGACCAGCAGGTGGTGCTAAACAATGAATGTAACTCATCAATTTTACATTCACTTATTTTAAAATCAAACCCAAAAATGAAAACTGCCAAACAAAAGAAACCATCATTCTAAGCTACTTTCCAATATACATGTATTAAATGTTTTTAGTGCTTTTAAAGTAATTTGTAAAAACTATTTCTATAGAAAGCAGCCTTTGCTTGACTCCTTGCTTGTTTATATATGGCCTGTTAATCAGCTGGTTTGTTTCACATTGTTTCAGCAATAGCAATACATATGCAAATAACAAACATCACAGAAAATGTGTAATTGATGTATATTGCAGAGTTGATTAGAATTAGGTTTCCTTTTATCAGACAAAAAATATTTTTGGGAGTCACATTCCCTTTAAACATTTGAAATTGCTTATTAGTCATTAGCCCACTGTGGTGCGGTGGTCGGGAGCACTTTGTGTGCGGCACTTTGAAGCTAGCACTGCAACTGTTTGTTACTTCACTGGTTGCAGGGTCTACTTTACCTTTTCTTGCAATCTTGCAAAACCCTTTGGATGCCAACTACCAAATGTCCTACATGTTCAGGCATGGAGACTGGAAAAAAGGAGCGAACGCAGATTTTTTTGCAAAATTCCGTAAGACAGAAATATTCAGTCCTCTACAGCTGAGGAATGCCAAGTATTATAGGTTAACAACATAAATAGCACCATTGGATGGACATACTTAATGTTATACTACATATTTATATAAATATGTAATAATAATAATATGTAATGTGAAAAAACATTTAGCAAAAAAAGGTCCCCTCTGAGGCTCCAAGAGAAAAGTCATTGTGCCCTTCCCTAGATCCTCTGCTCAACATGCTCTGATACTTGTTTGCTATGAAAAAGATTATGAATCATAAACATGTATGAGAGGGAAGATATAACCCAAACAAAGTAATAAAGCAGTCTGCAAGGGCACAAAGGTATACGCGTGCCAGGGCAATGGAGTACAAAATCTGTGCAAAAGATCATGTACAGATAGAAGGCTACAGAGGTCAGAATAGTAACTGATAAAGACATGCAGCAGCAGTGTTTACCAGAGGCAAGTTCACAAGGCCGCCATCAGGGGGGCACAGGGGGTAAAAGTGTATTGGGCCCCCCCAGCCTGAAGGGGGGCCCGGCTGTGCTGTGTTTTCCGATATAGCCGGGCCCCCTTGACATCGCCGAAATCATGCTGCCCTTCTGAAGTCCCAAACAAATGCGGAAGTGCAGAGAAATCACAAAGCCACGAAAATAGCCGAAGTCCCGAAGTGCCAAAAAGACCCGAAGCAATAAAAGGAGCTCAAACAGAAGTCCCGAAGTGCCAAAAAGACCCTAAGCAATAAAAGGAGCTCAAACAGAAGTCCTGAAGTGGCAAAAAGACCCAACGTCATTAAAACAGCCAAAATTGAAGACCCAAAGCAGCGAAAAGACCCAAAGTCACGAAAGGAGGCGAAGTTGAAGTCCTAAAGCCACAAGTTCAATTTTACTGAACACCAATTTTTTTTTTTAAATATTCTCTGGGGCCCCAATGTTTTTTTTTACTTGTAAGGGGGGCCTTGGCGACAATGATTTTTAAAAAAATATTTTCTGGGGGCCCAATTTACTTATAAGGAGGTCCTGGTCACCAATTATTTTTTTTAACTTATAGGAGGGGGCTGACCATCCATTTAGAGCTTTTTTAAAGCTGATGTTTGTGTGGTCTTTTAACTGTGTGGAGTGGGCGGGGTCTGGGGTGGAACTTGGGGGTCAGTGTGGGCGGGGCCCAGGGGACTCTGAAAATTTTGTTGCACAGGCCCCCGTGACTTCTAATGGTGGCCCTGCAGGTACATATATATAGTGTGGTGCCCTCACCTCTACTGGGAACCTCCAGCAGAACAGGACTGGCAATCTTTTGGTTCTGGCAAATGCCAGAGGGGCTGCTGTAAGTTGCCATAGACAGTCACTATATATTGGGGTGGTGGGGGCTGTTTGAACTGCTGTGGCTTGTTTGGGCCTCTGTGCACCTGACATGCCAGGGCCTATTTTGAATCTCAGACCAGAGATGGTGAATTGGTGGGCAGGACGTTGGCATGTAATGTGTTGTCAAAGACTTCTTGGCAACAAATCAGACAGAAGATCTTTCTTTTCTATAGATGCAAAAACTTCAATGGTGAAGAGAATGACTTTCAGTGCGCTATTCCCGGATCTGCCGCTAGGAGTCCTCAACTGATCTGCAGCCTTTGAACATGTTGTGGGCAGCGGTGAAACCTGTTCCTTCCACTTGTTTCTTTTGATGCGATTGTTTTCGCAATTTGTTCATTCTCTCTCTCTCTCTTAGTATTGTGGAGAGGAGTTTCGGAAAGGTGTGTCTTAAAGGCACAGAGCATGGGCAACTCATCTGTAGGGACCTTCTGCAAAACCAGGACAAAGTGAAATACTGCTTTAAAGGGATACTGTCATGGGAAAACATGTTTTTTTTCAAAACACATCAGTTTATAGTGCTGTTCCAGCAGACTTCTGCACTCATATCCATTTCTCGAAAGAGCAAACAGATTTTTTTAATATTCAATTTTGAAATCTGACATGGGGCTAGACATTTTGTCAATTTCCCAGCTTCCCCTGGTCATGTGACTTGTGCCAGCACTTTAGGAGGGAACTGCTTTCTGGCAAGCTGTTGTTTTTCCTTCTCAATGTAACTAAATAGAACCCAGTGGGACATGGGTTTTTACTACTGAGTGCTGTTCTTAGATCTATTATTTAGAAGTGGGCCTGTACACCAATTAGATAGACAAAGTGTTATTCAATAAGAATATGTTTAATTCATGTCATTAAAAATCACAAAAAAAGTCAATAGGATTTATAATATGATGCCAACAGTATAATACAGCATATACATACCACCAATAAGGATAAAGGCATAAAGCCGAAACGTCGGGGTAATTCTCTTTTGGGGCAAAAGTATCCGCTTCCGTGTACCGAGTTTTTCTTTGTTTGACTTATTGGTGGTATGTATATGCTGTATTATACTGTTGGCATGTTTTGCCTCATTGTATAAATCCTATTGACTTTTTTGTGATTTTTTAATGACATGAATTAAACATATTCTTATTGAATACCACTTTGTCTATCTAATTGGTGTGCAGGCCCACTTCTAAATAATTGTGTTCAGTA
>CM044433.1:141137883-141149358 GCA_024363595.1 Xenopus borealis | reverse complement strand
TTGCTTGACCTCACCAGCCACACTTGCAAAATGTGCAGATCCCTGGGAACACTGGGAGTTGTAGTTTAGCAGCTGTTTAAAGTTGCACATTATCACATTCTTTGGGAGGCATGCTTACTCTTGTTACTATAATTTTCATTCAATCTAATTTCTCTGTCACGAATGTGTTAGTAATTTTTTATTCTTTTGATCACACTACCATAGTCTCAACTTTTTTTTGTTCCCAAGGCACAGATTTTGGTACTTATTTTAGATGACATTTTAAGTTAACGTTAAGATTTTCTTAGTTTAGCCACACCAAATTGTAAGCAAGTAACAATACTAGTCAGATTAGATTTTGAGTTTGTGTGAACACTGAATGATATAGCATATAATAAACAAAGGAGAGCAATGAGGAGGATCTGGGCTTTATAGTTCTACAACAGCAGGACCTGTATATGATATGTCTGCAACCCTGTGTCTCTTTATAAGATCGTGCAAATCCTCAGTGACTTCTCATGAGTTTATATTTTAGAATAGGGGGTTCATTATTCCCTATGTAATTGCAATTGTAGACAAGAAGGTGTGTGTGTATAACTATGCAGCAAAACAATATTATGCTGTTCCTCAGTTTAAGCTGTTGTACTTTGACACCAGAGTATGGAAAGGAGGGGGGAGTTAAATTACAATTTGTTATTTGCCCTAGCCTTGTTATTCATCCAAGCTGATATGTTTATTGACTAAAGTCCTGGCTCAAGGAATGGCCCTCCTGTTGGCAGTTAATGTATATCAGCTAGGCCTAGGTCTTCCCCACCCCAATATTTCTGGCCCATTTCTAAACCTGGGTAGAATTGCCAACTGTATCCAGTTGTTCTGTGGAAGGACAGGGTGACAGGGTGTAAAGCAGGTGAAACAGGTTTCTGTCCTCTTTCCTGTTCTTGTTCAACTTTACACTTGTTGTCTACAGGGTGAATAAAGTATCAGAATAGACTTTGTGAGTTGGGTTGGTCTTCCATATCTAAACAGAAGATATAAAGTGTGTACAGCACAGCGCTTTCTATCTTGGCTTCTACAGTGTAACCCTACATCATGTTCTTTGCTCAAACATAATGAGGTATACTTACTTTGGGTCTTCAGTTGCCTTTCCATTTACATTCTAATCAAAAATAATGTTTATGTGATTTAATGCATTGTTACATTTTCTGTTACGCATACACATTTGGCCAAAGAACTTATGGATCTTATTGGAAATCCATTGTTTGTAACTCTGTAACCTTTAGACTGGGGCCAGACGTACCTGAGCTTTACTGGCTGATATAGATAAGGGAGTCAATTTAAACATGTTTGCAGTTGACTTGTGCATTAGTAAATTACAATACTACTTTTTATATGTTTGACCAGCAGGCATTGTTTCCATAGGTGGCAGAATGACACTTGCATTGGCCTAATATTGCGTGTCACAGTTTGGGTTACAAGGGCCCCAACCTATCTTGTCAACAGTGTTGTTTAAAGAAACAGTTCAGTGTAAAAATAAAAACTAGGTAAATAGAGAGGTTGTACAAACTAAAAAATGTTCTTATATAGTAAGTTAGCCAAAAATGTAATCTCCGAAGGCTGGAGTGACTGGATGTCTAGCATAATAAATAGAACCCAACTTCCTGATTTTCAGCTCTCTAACACGACTTTAAGGGGGGCCACATGGGACATAACTGTTCAGTGAGTTTGCAATTGATCCTCAGCATTCAGCTCAGATTCAAAAGCAACAGTTATGACTCATGTAGCCCCCCCCCCACCCCAAGTAGCTGATTGGCCGGGTAACCAATCAGTGGAAATCAATAGAGCTGAAAATCAGGAAGTAGTGTTCTGTCTATTATGTTAGACATCCACTCACTCCAGCCTTTATACATTACATTTTTTGGATAACTAACTATATTGAAAACATTTAATATTTTGCACAGGTTATCTATTTACCGTTTTTTTTTTATTTTTACACTAAACAATTCAAGAGTCACTTTAATGAGCACAGGGCAGTGTCATTGGGCCCAGGGGTCTCTGCAGAAAACTGTGACTGTGAGTAGTGTGCTGATCACACCAAATTTTGCCTGTTTAGATCGGTTCCTGGTCATATTTGGCCATATATGTGATGGAGGATTTCATATTCTTCCAAGAAACTGTAATGTGCCCATTAGGTGTTTCTTTACTTATTCTGTGGCGTTGTATCCAGTTTGTACATGAAAGTTCCATCCACAGCCCAAGATTTGCTTTGGAGTTAATGATGTACAAATTTCCTTTCAGTTACAATTGTCTTCACATTCAATTGATTTTATGTTTGTGGGAGGAAATGGCATTGTCTTAAATGGACTTATAGTGACCTGCACTAAACATCATGGGGGGCCATTATGAGGTCCTAACCTGTAGGTTAAGAACCCTTTTCCCACAGGAAATTAGACTATATACAATGTGTAGGTGTTTCTTTATTGCTTGCCTCAGCTAAAGGATTTGTAGAGAAAACAATAACACTACCTTTGCCAAGAACATTTGTATGCTAATGGGAAATATCTCAGCAGATTATGCAAGCAACATGCCAGCTCCCACATAACTGTGAATATTACATGCATGGAAGATTTTTCCTTTAAACCCTAGTGTCTGTTGCTTATGAACTGCAACATAACGCCATAAATGTTATGGTATATACTTCCTAAAAGACCTCTGCATGGAGTAGGCAGCAATTGTAAAGGCTACTTTTCATTATGGACTACAATAATTCAAGTAAAGTAACCCAGAAAGTAAACCTCTTTAAAGGAGACATATTGTGTAAAAACAAGAATCTGGCAGTGCATTATACTCCTCTTATTATAGAAGGAATGTGCTTAAAAATATTATTGTTTACAAAATTAGGTTTAAGTATATGTATGTCTCCTTTAAGTATAGACAGGGGAGAATATATAGCCGCACTTTTTGGGGAGGCTAATGTTGTGTTTGGTAGCCGAGGATGAGGAGGGTCCTCAGCTAAATTTTCAATATACTCTGCCTACGAGCATAGACATATAAAAATGAAAACTCTATCCACAGTCTTTGTCTTCCTTACAGGAGTGATTCAGAAAAAAAAAATCTGAATTCTAGTCTGTATTCTTTCCATAATAACCTTTGTGTATTTGCAGCAGAAAATACAATTGAGTTTAGCACTCAGCATTGTCATTTGTATAGCCCAGTCATTGTGGTTGGCAGCTCAGCCCTTTACACATTAACAGGAGTGGCATGGTAACAGCTTGTTGCCCAAACAGACTACATGGGTACTATTTGATGACATGTATAGATGAGAAGCAAAGATACAAAGGAAAATCTGAAGGAAATGGTGAGAGCCAGCAGGAGAGTTCACAAACAACAGGCTGAACAAATGTTAACTAACAAGCGGATTGTTGTTGCTTATGGATGGAGCACTCATGTTAATTGTTGAGCACAGAGAGATGGTTTATCTTAAGGATGTTATATGTTTGTCTCTGCATGACACCTACATTGGGCTGTCAAGGGTCACTAGTCTGTAGGCATTGACGAGGATGTATGGGGAAGCATTTATTGTGCCCCCCCAATAGAAAACCCAGGGGCACTTATTGCACTCTCCAGCCCTATAATAGAACTGGCAAGTTACATAAATTGATGATGTGTATTGGTTTTAAGGACTGCAGCTAGAAAAGGGCTAAAAGGTATTATAGCAACACACCCAAGGGAGAGGCGCAGCACTGCGCACCTGTAACTATATATCTTGCCAAAATAGTTGCACTGCAGCCTTAGAATAACTGCTTTTGTTACAGGTACAAGATTGGAAACTTTTGGGCAGGGGAGGACGCATACATATGTATTTGAGGACACTACTAATAAAAGGCTTTACACTTGAGAACTTATAATTATAAATGAATATGTAGCAGGTGAACATTTTTGGGTAGGTATAGCCTCCTCCTATGCTCCACAGTTAATATGACATTGATAGGTAACCTACACTAAAACTGTGGCAAACCCTACACCTGTGTACACTGTTTTATATCAAGTGCAGACAAGCATACTGACTCTTACAGCCATGACAATATATGACACACATGCACACACTAACATGTTCATAAGTACAGTGTACAAATACACTTGCATGGTGTGTATATTATTGTATCATCTTCCACAATATAGTAGTGGAGAAAGCACTAAGGTTGTCCAATCTTTTGACAGTCCTAGTAATATACACCAATCTACTAAAGCTGAAAGACAGACCTGAGCTAGAGCTTAACTTTACTACTGTACCCAGAACAAACATGCCGTTTGTGGGACACTACAGCATATTTAGAAAAGTAGTGCAGTTGTTGTGACGTTGTACCTGAGATTTAATTGGTTGGGAAATCCATGTGCATTTGTTTAATATGAAATTATACATATTTCACTTTTATGCAGGACACATAACCGTTCTGTAAGGTAGTGATCCCCAACCAGTAGCTCATGAGAAACATGTTGCTCCCCAAACCTTTGGATTTTGCTCTCAGTGGTTGCAAAGCAGGTGCTTATGTTTGAATTCCTGGCATGGAGGCAAGTTTTGGTTGTATAAAAACCAGATTACCGCCAAGCAGAGCCCCTTGTAGCTGCCAGTCCACATAGGGGCTATCAATAGCCAATCACAACCCTTATTTGGCACCACCCAGGAACATTTTTCATGCTTGTGTTGCTCCCTAACTCTTTTTACATCTGAATGTTGCTCACAGGTGAAAAAGGTTGCGGAATCCCTTCTTTAAGGGCTAGAGCAGACGGGGAGATTCGGGGGCATTTTGTCGCCTGGCGACTTGTAGCCGCGACTTGTAGCCCCCGAACCTCCCCGAATAGACAGGACCTGGGGCGCACCGGCGTTACTTAAAAACGCCTGCGCCTATTCACACGCAGCGGCGCGATTTGTGGAATCGCTCCAAAGTGATCTACTCTATTGCCAGTGGCAAAGCATTTTGGGGAGATTTGTAATCCACAATAGATTTAAATGTGGGCAACAAATCTCCCTGTATGTCAGTACCCTAAAGCTGCAAATGAACATCATTGTATATATATTTCACATGTCAACCTTGCAGCAGAGGGTAGGCCTGTACTTCTTACCTCATATAAAAGGTTAAACCTTTGCAAGGAACTTGCTCTCTCTTTCAACTCTTTGCATCTATCAAGCTTGGAATCATGATGTGCTACATATCTTTATAACAGCAAATACCACTCATACTGAGTTACCATAGCTGATCCTTTGTTAAGTACTGTAGCCCTCAGATACGTTTCTTTTAGCAGTGGTTACTCTGATCCCAGCGGAGATTCCCATCTTCTCTTACTCAGAGGCTGGATTAAAGGGTTGAAAAGAGACTGGCTACATGTTAATTTTCTCTTTAAATCATTGCAAGGCTCATACCCCTCCATAACAGGTGCACTAAATAGTAAATATTGAAATATGACTCTGGCAAGGGAAATTCACATTTGACAGGGACAGGGGGTGGCAGAATGGTGTGTTGGGATATGTGAAATGCTCTCTTGCTGGCACCTTACACCCAGCAACTGCATTGACACATTTTCAAATGTGTAATCGAAACCCTCTAAAGCCTCATATAACCTTCTGCAATCATCCCAGGAAGCTGTGCAGTCATTGAAGTCAGTTCAATTCTGTTACTTATTTATATTATTTAATACAAACTTTTATTTTAGATAAAGAATTGGTGATTTCATTTTTTGGGGAGAGTCTCGGACAGGGATCCCCAACCTTTTGAACCCGTGAGCAGCATTCAGAAGTAAAAGGTGAAGCATGTTCTTGGGGTGCCAAATAAGTGCTGTGATTGGCCATTTGGTAGCCCCTATGTGGATTGCCAGCCTACATTGAGGCTCTGTTTGGCAGTGCACCAGGTTTTTATAAAACAAAAACTTGTCTCCAAGCCTGGAATTCAAAAATAAGCCCCTGCTTTGAGGCCGCTGGGAGCAACATCCAAGGGGTGGAGAGCAACATGTTGCTCACAAGCTACTGGTTGGGGATCACTGATCTAGGACTTCTCTATATCTGTTCTGACTGGCAAGCTAAGTGTGCTATACTGTTTGAGAGACTCAACATATGCTTCTAACAGATCTACACAGTGTGTGCAATTAATACATGAATCCCATTTTTAGATGTTGGTTCATTCAGGGTTTTGATTTTCACCTTTATCCTTTTTGCCGTTAACTTAGTGATTCTGGGCAGGCTCTTTGTGAGGCTTCTTGCCGGCTTTTAAGGGTGGCTTAAGGCAGGGGTGTCCAATCTTTTGGCTTCCCTGGGCCACATTAGAAAAAGAAAAATTGTCTGGGGCCACACATGAAATACACAAACACTTTTGATTTGTAAAAGTAAAGAAATACACTGAAAAGAACTACAATACCAGTTGGATAAACAGATGGAGCTATACACTGGAATATGGATACTAACAAGACTTATTATTATACTAAAAAGACTTATTATTATGACGTTTCCTTGGGAACTAATCGTTTTCTAGCTGGGCCATCCCGCAGTTTGGACACCCCTGGCTTAAAGGGATACTGTCATGGGGAAAACCTTTTTTTTTCTTCAGAATGCATCAGTTAATAGTGCTGCTCCAGCAGAATTCTGCACTGAAATCCATTTCTGAAAATAACAAACAGGTTTTTTTTATATTTTTGAAATCTCACACGGGGCTAGACATATTGTCAGTTTCCCAGCTGCCCCAAGTCATGTGACTTGTGGTCTGATAAACTTCAAACACTCTTTACTGCTGCACTGCAAGTTGGAGTGATATCACCCCCCCAGCAGCCTAACAACAGAACAATGGGAAGTTAACCAAACCAGATAACAGCTCCCTAACACAAGATAACAGCTGCATTTTACATCAGCACTCAATAGTAAAAACCCATATCCCACTGTGTTCTATTCAGTTACATTGAGAAGGAAAAACAGCCTGCCAGAGAACAGTTCCCTCCTAAAGTGCTGGCACAAGTCACATGACACGGGGCAGCTGGGAAATTGGCAAAATATCTATCCCCATGTCAGATTTCAAAATTGAATGTAAAAAAATCTGTTTGGTCTTTTGAGAAATGGATTTTCAGTGCAGAAGTCAGCTGGAGTATCACTATTAACTGATGCATTTTGAAAAAAAAAACATGTTTTCCAATGACAGTATCCCATTAAGGAGCTAATGGAAATTGGAGTAGCTGAATGGTAAAGAATCTCAAAACAAAAGATTATTGATGGTTTTAAAAATACAATTTATTAAAATATCTAAGGTATGTAAAAACTCCCCCAATCCCAACAACCTTGCACAAATAAGTATGAAAAGGACCAACATACCAGACTGAAGAATGGGAGCTTAAGCAAATCCCTACGTCTCTTGAGAAATATCACCCTAGAAACCAATTAAACAAAATTTGCGTGTGATGCAAATCAGAACATTCCCTGTCCAGCCAGCAGTGGCACCCTATTTGCACACCAGTTGTAAACAGGAATATGGTGAGCCCGTCTGAGGTATCTTTCATAAAACAAAGCTGCTGTATGAGAGAATTTGTACTACAGCCCTACATCGACATGCACATCAGTATGCTTGATGTTTAAAGGGGTGGTTCACCTTCAAGTTAACTTTTAGTATATTGTAGAAGGGCCAATTCTAAGAAACTTTTCAATTGGTCTTCATTATTTAGTTTTCATAGTTTTTTAATGATTTGCAGTTTTCTTCTTTTTCTTTGCAACTTTCAAATGGGGGTCACTGACACCATCTAAAAACAAATGCTCTGTAAGGCTACAAATGTATTGTTACTGGCACTTTTTATTACTTATCATTCTATTCAGTCCCTCTCCTATTCATATTCCAGTCTCTTATTCAAATCAATGCAGGGTTGCTAGGGTAATGTGTACCATAGAAACCAAATTGCTGACACTGCAAACTAGAGAGCTGCTGAATAAAAAGCTAAATAACTATAAAACCAAAAACAATAAAAAATGAAAACCAAATGCAAATTGTCTCAGAATATCACTCTCTCCATTATACTAAAAGTTAACTCAAAGGTGAACAACCCCTTTAATTGTACTTTTGAACAACGTGTAAAAAACCTATGTCATTTTATATAAGGAAATTCAAATGTGATTTGCCATATCTGATCCAGACTACTTTATTGAGGAGAAATGTTCTTGTGTCGAATGAATGAAACTTTATTTAGTTAATGCTTGTAGTACTAACTGCTATTAGGGCCTTGATACATTGTGACTATTTGCATAGGATGTGTTCCATTGATTTCAAAGAGATGTGCCACACAACTGATTTGTATTCTGTCAACTTATTTCAGAGATAGTCACCTAGAGACTTCTTGTGTGTGGAAAAGTGAAAGCATTCTGTCATAGGAAATAGTGTTTTTTTCAAAACGCATCAGTTAATAGTGCCGCTGCAGCAGAATTCTGCACAGAAATTTGTTAATAGTGCCGCTGCAGCAGAATTCTGCACAGAAATTTGTTTCTCAAAAGAGCAAACAGATTTTTTTATATTCAATTTTGAAATCTGACATGGGGCTAGACATATTGTCAGTTTCCCAGCTGCCCCCAGTCATGTGACTTGTGCTCTGATAAACTTCAGTCACTCTTTACTGCTGTACTGCAAGTTGGAGTGATTACCCCCTCCCCCAGCAGCCTAACAACAGAGCAATGGGAAGGTAGCTAGATAGCAGCCCCCTAACACAAGATCACAGCTGCCTGGAAGATCTAAGAACAGCAAGTTACAAGAGAAACAACAACCTGCCAGAAAGCAGTTCCACCCTAAAATGCTGACTCATTCTGAAAGCACATGATCAGGCAAAATGGCTGCCTACACTCCAATATTACTTAAAAAAATACACTTGCTGGTTCAGGAATTACATGTGTAAACAGTGTAATTTACAAATAAAAACTATATCATAAAAGTCATGACAGAATACCTTTAAAGGAGACATATTGTGTAAAAAATAAGAATGTACCAGTGCATTATACTCATTTATCTATAGAAGAATTGTGCTTAAAAAAGTAATGTTTCAGGCTGATTTATTGAATATTTCTGAAAAAAACCCTAAGAATCCCTCCCTTCCCTTCCACTTCCTGCTCCCTGAAATCCCAGGCTCTGCAGGGGAGCCGGTGGCTCTCAGCTCACTGCACTGTAGGACAGGAACCAATCAGCAGCTAGCAGGACCGGATAGGGAACTGAAGCTTGTGCTTGCGGACTGCAGGGCTGTGATTGGCTGTCCCCTCCTACCGTGCTTCTGGCAGGGACAATTAGGACATGCCCACCCCTCATTTGAAACACAGCCAGGGACCAGAGAACATCTATATGGAGCTCTAATACAGGGGCTATTTTTAAAGATAATATAAATTTTTAGCACCATGTAAAAGCAACACCATATATTACTTATAATTGCCTACAAAATTAGGGGTTTTTCATTTATTCTATATGCCAGTATGTTATTTTTCACTTTAGACAAATAAGTCTAATTACAACACAGCTATATTTACACCATAGACAATGCACAGGCAGGTCATCATATGGCTATAAATTTCATGTCAATTAGCAGGCCAGGCTCCTAAATTCTCTGAATTCACTTAGGATAATTCATCAAATAGTTATATAACTGTATAGCATGATTTCAAAACTAATTAATCTGCTGTCATTAATCTGCTGATCTGTTTGGTCAGGTTATGATCTGATCTGATCCATACGGTTTAGCCACAATAGAAATTATCAGTTGGCGGGTATTTGTTTAAAAGTTGCCCATTTGTTTAAAGTTGCCCAATCCTGAATTGTTCCCAATTATATTTTTATCTTGAAATACCAGCCGAAGAAAGTGTTCAGAGTAACACAATGACAATGTAAAATAACTTGTTGCCTCTGTGTTCATAAAAGCTCTATTGTAGCAGAAGTTCACATTAAATCACTTTTAACTTGCAATGCTTAAACTATGCCTTGCATTAAAAGTACTAATGTGCTGCCTGCCCTCAGGCGAGTAAGGGGTTAAGTCATGTCGGTTAAAGAACACCTGCTGTTTCAATAGGTTTCAGGAGGTCTGTGTTTTTTGTCTTAAAAGTCAGTTGAAATCAATTGCTTCCTTGTAGCTAATCCAGCCCTTAATAAACATGTTTTTTTACATTCTGAGCCTTGCTTGGCGTAAGCCTTTAGAGTGAGTCTGTGTTCCCACTTCATAAAAGGCCAATAATTCAGAGGCAGTCAAGGGGAGGGAGAACACAGGCTATGCGCAGGGATTCATTGTCAAAGTGTGGGTAAAAATAGACAAGAGGATGGCAGAATTTGTCACTCCTACAAAGTCCTTTTTGAGTAAAAGAGGCCCCCCTTTGGGTGGCTTAAAAGCCTACGGACGCTAAGGGGAAAGGGTCTGTCTTATGGAAAACTCCAAAATCCTTTCACTATTGTTCATTCATTCAAGTGGCCATTATCGCCAAGAAATTCCTTTCCATACTGATAATGCATACTGTAGGCAAGATTTTTTTTAGCCAGGGTTTTTAAAGGATAAGTATAACTCAGCATGACTTTTTAATTTTTATTTTCACTCATCTAACTTAAATTTTTTCCACACATACTATGGCTGTTCTGTAGCTGTGAAACTAGGAATAGTTTGTGGTACATGTTCCTGTTAAGGTGGCCATACACGGGCAGATAAAGCTGGCGATATCGGTCGTGTAGAACAATTTGACAGCTTGTCTGCCCATGTATGGGGGCTTCCGATGGGTCTTCCTGATCGATATCTGACCACGATATTAATCGAGAAGGTTTGATTTTCTCCCGACCATTGCACTCATCGTAATCCGATAGTTTGGCCATAGGACCAAACGTTTTGATTTCCCCCTATATAGCCTATGACTAAGTGTCCTGTACACGAAACGCATGAGGCATGAGTAGTTCATATTAATAAAGATTTCTACTTTTATTTTAAATCGTCTGATCTTTGAGTGACTTCAGAGTGCCCTGCTTCAACTTCTAGTTTCAGTTTACGTATATGGTTTGACTACTCCATTGGGCTGGGGCAGGAGCACCTGGGCCACCTATTATATTTGGTGAGTTATTTGACTAAGCACAGTCTATGCCTCAATTTTGATTTGTTCAGTGCTTATATTACCCCCTATATAGCCCTGACGTTGCCAAACGAGCGGATCTTTGCGTCTACGGCCAGCTTTATTTTGTGTGACTTTTTTTGGGGAGGGGGAACTTCCATCAGAATCAGGCTTCAGGTCGATGGAATACAGATATAGTTAGATCCATAAATATTTGGACAGAGACAACTTTTTTTCTAATTTTGGTTCTGTACATTTACACAATTCATTTTAAATGAAACAACTCAGATGCAGTTGAACTGCAGACTTTCAGCTTTAATTCAGTTGGTTGAACAAAAAGATTGCACAAAAATGTGGGGAACTAAAGCCTTTTTTTAACACAATCACTTAATTTCAGGGGCTCAAAAGTAATTGGACAA
>CM044433.1:141122929-141136407 GCA_024363595.1 Xenopus borealis | reverse complement strand
TGTGGTAATGTATAGAACCAAAATTAGAAAAAAGTTGTCTCTGTCCAAATATTTATGGACTTAACTGTATGGGGCAAATTCACTAAAGCGCAAAGCGTCTAACGCTAGCGCTAATTTGCCAGCATAACGTCATTACGCAACTTCGCCAATTTACTAACAGTGTACCTGGCAAAATTTCGCTAGCACAACTTCACACCCTTATGCCAGGCGAAGTTGTGCACTGACAAAGGGATGTATCTATGCTAATTCACTAAGATTCCCATTTTACTGAACGTTACTTCTTGCGCTAGACTTGGTCAGACCTGGCGAAGTTCAATACAATAGATAGGAGTTTGAAAAAAAAAATTGAAATTTTTTTCTAAATCACCAAAAATGCTGGCGTCTTTTACTTTTTTTTAGGGAGATAGTCTGAAAAATAGCATAATCTTTTGGGAGGTCACCCTCCTTCCGCCCTACATTTCCTAACATATGGCAACTCAATTCTACAGTGGGCACATGTTTAGGGCAATAGGACAACTTTACTTTATTTATTAAATAAATACTTCTATTATACTTCTAACTTCGCACCGTATGCAAATTAGGCATCGCTAGCGTAAATGCGCTTTGCCTGACAAAGTAACTGTAGCACAACTTTGCTACTTTTCGTCTCCCTGAGTGGAAATTCGCATTTTAGTGAATTAGCGGTGGACTGGCGAAAATTCGCCTGGTGAAGTGCGCAGAATTGCGGCATAGTCGCCTCTTAGTGAATTTGCCCCCAAGTTTTCTGAAACCCACCAACAGATAATATATAATCTAACAAGTGACTAATCATTACATTTAATGGCGTTGACATAAAAATGTTTGCCCTTTTAAATTTTTTCCTTGAGCCACCATTTTGTGATTTTCTGTGTCACTCATTGATCACCTGATAGGAAACGAAGCAGCTCTAACTGTAACAGGAAGAAATGTGGGAGTAAAAGACTATGTGGGCACTTTGCTTATGTACTGCCTCTCCGATGTGCATGCCTGGTAGCTGGTTAGAGAGATCTGCCACTCTCCTAATATTCCAAGAAGTAAAGTCACCAGCACCACATTGGCAACTTCAAGTGGGGCGAACTCCTGCAATTTTATTCGTCAGATGTAACATTTCGGGGGGGAAAACCCCATGTCTGAAGAAGGGGTTTGCCCCTGAAACGTTACATCTGATGAATAAAATTTCAGGGGTTCGCCCCGCTCAGGGGCTGCTAGCAAGGGCCCCCCTTCCGACCCCTGGACCCCACAGCTGTCGTTGTGCTGCACTGAGCGCGTAAGCAACGCCCCCCTCCGAGAGAACGCGCTTATGCCCACACGCCTGATGCCCAATATGTAGCGCGTGTGCGGGCCTGCACATAAATGCATGGTCTCGGCAGAGCAGCAGCATGGCGGGGGTATTTCGCGCACACACTTGGCGGCATGCCGCAGCAGCTGTGGGGGTCGGAAGGGGGGCCAAATGTGGATCTGGTCTGTGGGCCCACCGGGTATTTTGCCGGTGTCCCACCGGCCCAGTCTGACACTGGCCCGCGTGAAGTTGCCAACATGGTGCTAGTGTCTTTACTTATTACACTTTGTTTGTGTGACATGGTTGAATGTCTTGGTAGGCTTACTCGAAGGTTTGGCCTTAACAGCCTCATGTTAGCTAGAGGGACAGCAGAGTGTTTCATTGTAGGATTCTCCAATAACACGTATTATTATAAACATTTTTCATGAAAAAGGCATATTTATATAAAAATTTTTACTTGTAGGCTGTTTTATCAGAGTACTCAACTTGGCAAAAGTAGACACTATGGGAAACTTGTAGCACACATAGAGAGGCGGCAAAAATGTGTGGCCTTTGCTTAATGGAGGGGTCAGTCTCTGCACTGCACATGCGCACAATCCTGTCCAACGTCACTAAACACAAACTGTGTATGCACACTGGCCTGTCTACGGAGCTGAAATCTCTCAGCACATGCATACTCCAATGAGCTGGGGGACTTACAAAAACCTGGGGGCATGGCATATAGTGACAGAAGGCATGGGGAGGGAACATAAAGTGTTTTATGTGATATATTTTTATAATACACAAGAGCCATGAATATCCTGTAAAATATTCTTGAGGTTAATGGAGTGCTCATTAGTCATTCATGCAATGATCTTACTAGCATGCCCTGGGTTTTTAAGGTTTAGGTTTTTTATGCCCCCCCCCATTGTATTTAGGGGGGTTTGTGAAAAAAGCTGGGCATGGTCAAAATTTGGCAGCCTTGCTACATGTTGTGGTTAACTATGTCCTTATTCTAGTTGTTGGTTGGTATAATAAAATAATGATGTCAGTGTATTGTTCTTATGGCTGAAATGGTTACAAATGTAGGAAAACTCTGCCATATTATCTAGGTAATAATATGTTTAAAAACAGCTTGAGTAACATGTAAGTACACACCCAAAATTGTGTCATACAATTGTACTGGGTATTACACTGGATGATTAATGCCATGAAAGCAATAACATATGTGACATGGTGCACAATCTTGGACCTGGCAAAATTACTTTCGGTGTTAAAACAGAACTGGCACAATAACACCTGCCAGAAGACGCTACACAAGCACACTTGTAAAGCACATTTTATTGAGTAACAGCAGTAATGTGTCCCTTTTAGAGGAATCCACATTTAACTGTGATCATTATTTTTCACTGAAGTCTGGGACAAAATTGTAAGTGCATGTCAGCAGTAGATAATAGCATGTGAGAACTCATGCTCGGACTGGCAATCTATAGATTATGGCAAATGCCAGGGGGGCTGCATACCATATTTTGAATCTCAGTCTGTACCTGTAAGAGCTTGTAAAATTGATATATCAACCCAGTGTTTTCCAGCTACTGAACTACAACACCCAATATACACAGAGAGATTGTATGTTTGAAAACTCTACCCTTTGAGTGACGTCTTGGCCTTGTGCTCTGATCTAGGGCCAAGTACCTGGCAATGTATAGGTATAGTGTGCGCTGGCAGACAACCTGCTAAGAGTGAGAGTGAAGGAAATGCCCCAGGCTTTGGGATAGTATGGGATGTGAGCAGGGGAAGCAGGTCTCCACTTGCCTTCCTTACTCGCATTTATCAGGAAGTTCTGTGTACAACAAGCAGTTGTAGCTTATGGGATCAGGTTGCCCACTCACACTGAAAAGCAGGTTTGGACTGGCAATCTGTGGATCCTGGCACATGCCAATGGGGCTGCTGTAAGATGCTATAGACAGTGACTATTTATTTGTACCTGTGGGGGGGCTGTATGCGCCTCTGTGTTCTTGAAATGCCAGGGCATACTGTATACTGAATCACAGTCCAGACATGTGGAACAGTTACCATTGTAAAAACCCCTTGTGTGTTTCAAGCAAGGAATGGGTAACCAGAAGCTCTGGAGCTGTTAGTGAACTACAGCTCCCAGCATTCCGCTTTAGTTATTAATACTGGGACTCAGGAAATGTATTTCAGAAACAATTTGAAAAGTTGCAAGTTGGATGTCCCTGACTTTGACTAGTTCCTTTCCTAAACACATATGTATGTGAATTGTGAATCACGGCAGCCAGAGCTAAACAGCAGAAATACCACTGCTGAACCTTTCTGTGAGCTTGATGTATCAATTGAGTATGCTGGGAGTTGTAGTTTCTGGTAGTAGTCACTGGGAGAGGCACAGGTTGAGTTACTTTAGTATGCTTTTATTTACTTCTCTCGTAGCTGCAATTTCTGTACTTAAAGGGATACTGTCATGGGAATCCATCAGTTAATAGCAGACTTCTGCACTGAAATCCATTTCTCAAAAGAGCAAACAGATTTTTTTATATTTCATTTTGAAATCTGACATGGGGCTAGACATATTGTCAATTTCCCAGCTGCCCCAAGTCATGTGACTTGTACTTTGATAAACTTCACTCACTCTGTACTGCTGTACTGGAAGTAGGGTTGCCACCTGGTAAAATACCTGACAAGGCCGGTATTACAAATTTACCGGCAATGTAGCCGCTCGGTAAATTTGTAATACCCCTCAGCCAGCCCCCAATCCCCTAGAAACTTAACTTTAGTCTCCGTCTTGAAAGATCAGTGTTGTGGCCTCGAACCCTTTTGACGTCACACCCCACCCCTTTTTGTCCCCCACCAGTCGGTAAAAAGATTAGGAAAAGGTGGCAACCCTAACTGCAAGTTGGAGTGATATCACCCCTCCCTTTCTCCCCCTCAGCAGCCAAACAACAGAACAATGGGAAAGTAACCAGATAACAGCAACCTAACAGCTGACCGGTAGATCTAAGAACAGCACTCAATAGAAAAAACCCATGTCC
This sequence comes from Xenopus borealis, assembly GCA_024363595.1. NCBI lineage: Eukaryota > Metazoa > Chordata > Amphibia > Anura > Pipidae > Xenopus > Xenopus borealis. The sequence goes on along the minus strand of CM044433.1, from coordinate 141,132,084 downwards.
CACTGAGACTCCTTCAGTTACATTGAGAAGGAAAAACAACAGCCTGCCAGAAAGCAGTTCCATTCTAAAGTACTGGCACAGGTCACATGACATGGGGCAGCTGGGAAATTGACAAAATGGCTAGCCTCATGTCAGATTTCAAAATTGAATATAAAAAAAACTGTTTGCTCTTTTGAGAAATTGATTTCAGTGCAGAAGTCTACTGGAGCAGCACTATTAACTGATGCATTTTGAAAAAAAAACATGTTTTCCCATGACAGGGTCCCTTTAAACTGCTCCAGTGATTTTCTCTGCTGTGCTCGCACTTTCCCTGGTTTTAAGTGTTAAACCCAGGTTATGGTTTACATTCCTTGCTGGAGTATTGTCAGAGAGAGCAGTGACTGGCAAGCCTCAGCACACACCTTCCAAATGGGGCAGAATAACAAGTCTGTGGTTTGTTTTGTTTCTAATGATGGCAGCCACTGTAGTAGTGCACAGGTCAGTTTGTACTTTGGCATGTACACAGACTCACCCACAATGATACAATAAGGAAAGGAATGAGGCTAACATTACATTAATGAGTAACAAGGCATCTGAGATTCATACTAGTCTTTATCCCGATGCTCATTCCTTGCCCATGCATTTTCCTGGGTCCATGCCAATAAATGTACGTTAATTTTTAGCTTGTTATACAGATAAGTGTGCTCATTGTGTTTATAGATGGTGACATTGGCAGGCAAAAAAAAACTATTGATCTGTGACTGCAATTTTATTGATCAATTTTGTTACTTTTCTTTAATCTGCAGATCCCTTCCTATTTCTTCTCCATTCTTTCTTTCATTCAACCCATTCCTAGGTTGCTAGGGTAAATTGGATATTAGCAAATAGAAAGCTGGTGAAGTTTCGCACTGATCTCTCTTCTAGGAAGGTGCTGCATTCAGTTCAAAACTAAACAGATGACAATCCCTTGTTGAGGTTCTGCATGTTTAATAGCCCTAGTCTGTAAATAAAGAATTGTGTTTCATAGAGGCTGTTTTGGCCTGAGCCAAAATGCTTTTTCATCTCCTCTGCATCTATATGGCTTTATTACCTTTATTTCCTGGGGATCTTTTCTACTTGGCTGTCTCACTGCATTCAAATTAGTCTGCCCATTTCTGCTTTGTGTCTCATGACTCTCAATTTCTCCCCACAGTCCCCCCCATTCTCCCAAGCTCTCTTCTCACCTCTGCATCCTGCCCATGTATGTGTCTCTATTGCTAAAGTGCTGAGTGGTACATGAAAGGCTGCCATGCCACAATTACATTCTCTCAGAGACCTCACATGTGATCAACATTTTCCACTAAGGCAGAACTAATACTGGAACTGTTGTGTGAGAGTATACTGTATGTTATAAGATAAATTATAACAATGTAAAGTACTGTAGACTATTTTTGGCACACTAGAGGGTATGGATTGGTGACAGTCAGGACAGTGCAATCCATAGCTATGTCAGGGTCTGGAAGGAACTAGAATTTGCTTGTCTGCAATTGTTATGTATAGTAGGATGTTAATGGGTGTTATAAATTGTATTTCAACAGCAGATTAAGGGCCCCAAATTCTGATATGTGCTATGGTGTCCTGCATTACCCATTGTCCCAGTATGTCTGCCTGAATGTACAGGGGAATAAATGATATAAAATTATTCACAATTCTTAGCTTTTCACAGACATATAGTAGTATGCTTTGTATACTGTAGTTAGCTGGTCATACTGCAGGATAGAGTCCTGCACGGGTCCATTTTTTGGGACCCGACCCGTACCCGCAATCCGCACCCGGACCCGCGACCCGCATTCTTACCCGCTTGGACCCGCGACCCGACCCGTACCCGCAACCCAAGATCCGCAACCCGGACCCGCGACCCGCTGACCATCAAGAATCAGGAAGTGCTGTCATTGTAAACCGGAAGTGACATCATCGGAAGTAGCCGTGATCAGAAAAAAGGAGTAAAACAGGAAGTGCTGTCAATGTAAACCGGATGTGACATCATCAGAAGTAGAAATGCTGAGAAAAAGGAGTAAAAAATCGATATAGCGAGGATCCGCGACATGACCCTCAACCCGCCAACCTGCAGAACCACCGGCCCGCTTCTATACCCGCACCCAGAAATTCTACGAGCAACCCTCAGGATACCGCGGGATTTTGCGGGTAACCCGCGGGTACCCGACCCGCTGCAGGACTCTACTGCAGGATTTATTGTTTACAGTCCTGGGATTGAGTCAAGGGAAAAGTCCTACAGACTATATTTAACTTTTAGTATGATGTAGAGCAGGGGTCCCCAACCACCATTCTGCGGACATTCCTGAACTGGGCCGCTGAAATTAATCTGGCGCGCCCAGAATTGGACTCCGACACCCACCAGTATCCCTGACCCCAAGGTCCTTGCAAAACATTTTGCCACTACACATTTTGCCCCGGACCAAAAAAGGTTGGGGACCCCTGATATAGAGGGCAATATTCTGAGACAATTTGCAGTTGGTTTGCATTTTTTTTATTATCTGTGTTTTTTGAGTTATTTAGCTTTTATTCAGCAGCTCTCCAGTTTGCAATTTCAACATTCTGGTTTCTAGGTTACAAATTGCCCTAGCAACCTTGCATTGTTTGGAATATGAATTGGAGAGGACCTGAATAGAAAGACGAGTAATTAACAATACGAGCATTAGACGTGCATTAACAATACATTTGTAGTCTTACAGAGCATTTGTTTTTAAATTGGGCTCAGCACCTCCACTTGAAAGCTGGAAAGAGTCAGAAGGAAAAAGACAAATAATTACAAAACTATGAAGACCAGTTGAAGAATTTATTATAATTTGGAATTCTATAACATACAAAAACTTAACTGAAAGGTGATCCATACCAATAAAGAACAAGCACAATAAATATACAATACAATACACTCTTTTGGTAAAGTTACACTACACTGCATTTGAGATGGAGCGGAAAGAAGTGCAAGTTAAACGGTTTCCTGCAACCAGATGAAATACAAAAAGGCCATATCATTTACACCATTTGTCATGGCATGGAACTGTTTGCTTATAAATGTGTTAACTTAACAACACACCCTTTTCATATTAGTGGCGGCAGTTTGTCTTGGGCTTTTATTGTCATCAGCAACCTTTACAAGTATTTACATTATTAACTCTTTATATACCACCCACCATAGAATCTATGGTGCCAGATACCATAGTCCCTCAGTGTTGCCAGATCAAAGATCTGTGTCACATAAAGGTTTGATGGGGGTGTTTTATCCCAAATTTCACCCTATTGGGATACCAGGAGTAGTGCAGTGGCCTGCCTTTAGGTTTGAACCCCTGGGTGCATCAGGATGGGTAACAGTAACGGGAGGGCTGCAATGGACTGGGTCGTCTCAGGTGGACTGGGTCGTCTCAGGTGGGTAGTAGATGGGCAGAGACTATTCTTATTAACTTTAACAGTTCAGGAGCCTGTTTGGAAGCTGACCCAGTGAACTTGGCAGATTGCTAGTGTAAGCCTGCACCCCACAAACATACTCACTGGAGACTTTAGCCAATCATATTGACTATAGGTCACCTGTAATCTGGTTGAATCAGACTTTGACCACCAAGAATCATTTCTTTGGGGTCGTATTCCAAATTGTAAATCCAAATCAGCCCATGTGTGCCTTGGTCATTCATTTTATATTACTGGGCCTAGGAAATTGTCCTTCAATACCACTGGTTTTAATAAACCACAGCCATCTGAGTTTTGCACAACAGAGCTCTGTCTTAGGTACACAAATCTCACAGTGCAAATATATTTACAGATTATTAACCCAGTGTGAGGTATGTAAACGGCTCCGCTCCTGGGAAAACTACTACAGGTTGAAATATGTATATTACCTGTAAATATGAAAAATGACATACAGATAGGTAGCATAGAATTTATTTTATGATCTATGAGATTCAAAAATGTATTTATTTTATCTTTCGAACAGGCTATATCTTTTGTACTCAAGATCTACAAGAGTAAATTGATAGATTTTTTTTGTTTCCTTTTAACTTCTTTCTTTAAGGGGCAGTGGGGTGGGAGCTAAATTATCAGACAATGTGTTTGTTTATACCTCATACCTACAAGAACAAAGAGGGACAAGCCTCAAAAAAAGACAGTCTAGAACTCAGAAACATACATTCAGTTCCCAGTGCCACTAACTGACAGGTTTTTATAGCCATTCTATCAAGCTCTAAGGGATATTAGAAAAAAATGTTGGTGCTGATTGATCTCACATTACTCATAGTTCAACTCAGCATTGTTTACTTATATTTACTTTACATTTGCTTTGAATTCATTGTGCACTATGTACAACTGGGCTGCCTATGAGCTATCCTTTCAATAAGCATTCTCTAGTTTAAAGACTTTCAGATTAGGATTCCTTCACCAGAATACAAAGAGGTCCCATGCAATTTGATTTTTCCAAGTGCAAGAGCTGTCCCCATTCCTATACCTAGAGCACAGTGAGGCAATAAACAAAGTGCACCATCATCTTAGTGCAAGTGAAACATACAAATTTTTGCTGCACTGCACTGAGAGGATGTAAAGCAGAGAGGGCACTTGTCCTGGGCACTATTAAATCCGTGTGAAAAGTGAAAAGGCATATATTGTATACCAATGGTTACATTCTTTCTAAGTATACTGCAGCCTCTGGTCCTCGAGCTATAGTTTAACCACAATTTTGGAACCAACCAATAGCGGCTTTGTATCATTATTTTCATACAACATATTTCTACTTGCAGTGGCGTAACTACTCGCTGGTGGGCCCTGGTGCAGGAGTGGCACCCAGGCCCCCATATTGGGCTCTCCCCCTATGAATTGCATATTGGCATTCTCCTAGCCTCTCCAGCGGGCTCTGAGAGGGAGTGGGCCCTGGTGCAATTGCAGCCCCTGCTCCTCTGGTAGTTACGCCACTGTCTACTTGGTTTAAAGAACTCTGAGCTTGTTTTCTTTTTTGAGTTTCACTACCCAAATGTAGGCTCATATTGAACTTATTTTAAAATTATCCAGTCACCATTCCACTATACTACACTGGGGCCCATGCAGAACCAGAGGATGTAGAGTGCATAAATGGAATGTCAGTCAGGATTATCTTAACAGCCCAAAGAGCTGCTGGCTGTGAAGGTCATTCTTTTGGGCTTATACAGGGTCTGATTTTACCATGTTCATGCACACCATTTTTGGCTTTGGGAATTTAAAGTCACAAGGAGCCTAAAATGGGATTGGAACCCACACTTCCTTGAATCTGAGTTTTGTGTTCCGTGACATACTCTCAGAGTACCTTGTGGATATTGTAAAAGTAATACCTTTATATCATAGCTGTACAGTCACCTATCACCAAAGCCAACCTTCCTTGGTAGGGAACAGTCCAAAGATGCTCACATTTTTCTCAGCCTAAAACTACCGGTTGTAGTGCTCATTATTTGTGTTGACTGTAACTGTACGTACACTGCTGAATTAAGATATGCATAAGATATTCGTGCAACTGCATTCATAATGAGTAATGGTTTGAAACTGCACATTAATATTTATAGCAAGTTATAGGTACAAGCATGAATATCGTCATAACCTATATCTGCCTTTGGAAGGTGGCTTCTGGTAGCTATTTTTTAATGCAGTTTTGGGTTCTGAAATTCTATTATGGAAGATAGCTGCTACAGTGTGCCTATCCCTGCACTATTTAAAACAAGGTCCCCATATGGACAGGTGGTATTGACCATGTTATAGATAGAATCAGGAGAGTTTATTGATTGCCTTTGAGTTTGCTTTTGTTGCCTAAGAACCACTGCTGGTGGAGTCCTGTTTGTCAATGGGATGTTCCATGAAAGTGATTACCCATGATTCACTGTGGTAACCTGACTGCAGCTCTACGCAGATATGTACTCGGTACTTGCAGCACTACACATTGTTCTGTTATAGTTATTCTCTGCTTTCCTTTGCTGTCTTGCTGTATAACTGTGGTTTCCTTTGACCAGGGGCCCCACAGTTTTCTGTCCAAAAGTATCAGCAGTAAGCACGTACGTACTTTTCATCTGAGGGATTAAGGTTTGCATTGGCCTTTGCCTGGGAGACATGTGCTTCGTCTACTATGCGAATGCTGCTGGCACATGGGCATGGCTGGTATGCAACAAGAATCTGAACTGATCCCTTCAGAAGTTCTGTGAATTAATCAGCAGAAAGGGGGGAGGATATCATTCTTGCCTGGGGACAAGTGGCATTGCTGTCTGCAGTTACCACAAGACTGTTCATCTAGTGGCAGGGTGGGGGAGCCTCTTAACCAAGCAGTGCATCGGCCTGACCCCTCGCTGCACTAAATACCCCAAATGAAGGGAAATGCCTCTCAAAACACACTGAATAGAGGCCATTGTCACTGCGTGTTCGTGATCAACAGAGACGTGAATGATTTATGGGCAGAGCTCTATGTTGTGACATTCGGAATAGGGAGAAATAAAGGAACACAAAGAATACACCACAGAAATATTAAGATGTTCAGCAGCGTTCAAGAACAGCAGGTGGATATTAGATCTGGTTATGGGAAAGTAATGGCGCAGATGGAATTGTCAGGAATGATTTATCCTGTAGAGTCTAGTCAGTTCTAGGCAAGACACTGAGTTCTGTTGGGGGGCTCATTGTACAAAGCAGAGCAGGAGCATTCAGTTAGGTAGCGTGTAACTAATAGAGTTTTCCAGGCTACTGAGTAGCTTTCTTTATGAGACAGTAAAGCCAATGGAGAGCTTTATGCTGTTAGACTGCACGTCAATAGTACTTTTTTTATACTGTACTATATTCCCATGGTTTATGCAGAGCCAGCTGCAGGCTATGTGGGGGGCAGCTGAATATTACAAAGGGGCAGATTACTTATGCAGTGTAAAAAAATGGCGACAAAATTTGCCACACATCACCAGGCTTTGTGTAAAAAGCGGTGTCATTTTTTAGTGACTTTTGCCAGAACTTACTTACAATGGTTTGAAGCGGTGTAAAATAACGGCATAAAATCTGGCATTTGCACAGCGTAAAATAAAACACATCTTGAGTGATTGGCCATTTATTTTACATAGCTTTTTACACAATTTTTCATTTGCAAATTTTTTTTTTCATGGCATACTAAATAGGCCCCAAATTATGGGAGGGTATATAGTATGAATTGCAACCTGTATCCCTCCAGTTAAATTAGAACTCCAAGTAGACAATTTGATTGGGAATCATAGTTAAATATCATCTGTAGTTGAAGGTAGCGCATTACTAAGGTACAGTGCCTTCCAAAATCCACTAAATACATACCATAAAAGATCAGAGCTATTATTGCTGCAAAAAAGACATTGGATATCCAGAAAACTGAAATGTATCTGCTGTTGTACATGCTGATGCTGGGTGCCCACGGCAAATTCCCTTTTTATACAAGAAATATCATGTGTTTTTCATATAGCAGACTTCTCTTCCCACTTTTCTATTCCTCCTCAATGTATATCTTTTGTCACAGACAAATAACCCAGAGCAGCTTATAAAGGCTCCCCTTTGTTGTGCCAAACCATATTGGTGACCCTGTGTATATGTAGGTGTTGTACTTGGCTCCTGTAGAGAAAAATTAATTAGATGGCAAACCACATCCTACAGAGCAAATGACTAATACAAATATTCAGGTTTAATCTTCTTGTTAAGTAGGTTTGGAAAGAGCACAAGGTCTGCTCTGTTTTCATGTCACCTCCAGTTTAGGGCAGACAGGGACACTGAACAGAGGCCTTTTGCCTTATCTACTCAAGTACTGCCACCAACTCCCAAACTCACTATGTTAAAGGGGAAATGTTCCAATGGAAAATAATTCAGCTCCTTGTAATTTTAATTATGATGTGCTGCACAATTATCATTTGAATAATTTAACACCTGATCTGCTGGCAACTGCACCAGGCAGAAATAGTGCTGTGAGAAAAGACATCTTGTTTATTGTCATATCATTCTAATCTATTCTGGTACAGAGGGGACATCATTTGTCACTACTTTGAGAAGAACAGAGCTCTTGCTCACTGCATATTCTGATAGTATAGATCAGTGCTGTCCAACTTCTGTGGTCTGGAATTTTTGTGACCCATGTGGTGGTGGGCCGATAATGGAAGCGAGTATTGGATACTCCTTGTTTTTAAACCTCACCCACTTTAAAACACACCCATGTTGCCACAAGAACTTTTAGGACCATATTCACATTAATGGAGAGCACGCAATGGAGGGGAGAGTGACAAGTGGGTGACAGAGGGAGGAACGGGTGCAAACCCAGCTAGAGGTAGACAGAAGACAGTTTTATAGGTAGCTGGCTAGCACCCCCTATCATTGCACCATAGGCAGCTGCCTCTTCTGCCTGCCCCTAGTTCTGGTCCTGCCTCCCCCTATTGTGCACCTTTAACTATATGAGGTGTGAACAGGTGAACATGGGTGCACTTATAGTCTGGGTCTAAGTTGTGAACATTATAGGGGGGCATTACAGGTGTGAACAATATAGGGCGATTGCAAGTGTGAACAATATAGGTGATTATAGTCTGAATTTGAGGTGTGAACAATGTAGGGGCCAGTTAATTTGACTACTTATACCTTCAAATTTACACACAGTAGGCAGTCACAGCAGGCAGATTTTAATGTGGGGGTGTCACACAAGAGGGAGTCGTGGGCCGGATGCCAGTTGGACTGCACTGGTATAGATGAACAAGTGTTCATATTGACACAGTATCTTCCCACGATGCATTCCTACAGTAAGGCCTTTCAGATGCCATAACTAGGCCTGCTAATATCATTGCATGCAAGAATATTTTCTTCATCAAAGGAGGTTAATGGATGAAGTCCACTGGCATTGCAGTTTCTACACTTATCAGGGAGAAGGAACAACGAAGAAGGGCCGAGGAGTTATTGTACAAAGCCATCCTTTAATAACTACAGAACTGAGTCAGTCTCAGGCTTCCATCCTTGCCACCAGATGCAAATTCCCCTATTGCATTTGTTCCTAAAAATAACCATTCACCATCCATAAGGTTTAAAGTGTAGCCAATTGCTATTATAATCTGAGGAGAGATATTAATTTCTTAGCCTGCAACATTTCTTAATGTCTTAATATATATTTCTACAGTATTGGTTGTAAACATTTAAGGATA
>CM044433.1:141090135-141119988 GCA_024363595.1 Xenopus borealis | reverse complement strand
ATTGTAGACCAAGCAAAGCCTAGGCCTAGACCTACATATAAATATATACATATAGATATGTATCTTAGCTTATAATGAGAATATATCCTATATCTAATCAGAAAATTGCAAATATGAGATATGTCTGGCTAGACTTGCACGTTCATATGGCAAGCAAACAGAATTTATAATCTGGTTCTTTGGAAAATGGGAAATCTCTCATCACTTCCTAAGCCAAACCTCCTCAATGGCTCAGGTTACCTATCTTTTAATGAGATCAGGTATATTAAAAAGTGTTTGCAAGGTCCTTGAACTATGTCCTCAGATAACAACTATTTGTCCAAGTAAAACCTTCATAATGGTCTATGTGGAATCTGCTGTGTGCCAGGAGCTACCTCTTCCCTCCTGCACTCTAGTACTTGTTGCAGTACAACTAGAGCTAACTTTAGATGGCAGGGAACAGAAGCTGCAAGTTAAACTCATGATTTTGAACTGGGAGTGTAACGGAATGTTCCCCTGTAAAATTATGATTGTCCTCAGGAAAATGTACATGAGCATCTGACTGGTCCCTAAAGAACCTCTCCACTTCAAATTCCAGTAATGGCAGGAAATGGGGAAACCAGGTTGAACCAAGAGTTATACAAAGCTGCATACTATGTCCATATTTATTGTATGCTGAACATTTAACAAGAGCAGTAAGATGATCAAAGGTTTAAAATGGTAGAACAAACAACCTGTTAACTTAACAACATAACAGATATAGCTGAAAATGAAATACTACAGCTGGGGTTACATTGGTTCTGGTTACAGGAGAGATGATGACAATGATGAGGATGATGATGATGAAGAAGACAAGTTTTTGACTGCTTTTGCCCTCTTGGATCAATTTTTAACATCAAAGTATTTAGCAGTCAATAAATACAACGCAGAACAAGAATGAAAGGCCTAGAAAAGAGTCACTAGCGTATCTATGAAAATAAACATTTAACACTAGATACAGCCTATGGTAGTTTAGGATGGGAAACTAAGACAGGAAAGAACCTATACAGGAGACATATTGATGCCATCTTACTTTGGATTGGACAGATATTTAAAGATACCATGGATGGCAAGGAAACAAACAAATTGATCTTAGACCAAAGTAAGACATTTCAAATACTTTTGATAACAAGATTTAAGCTGTTTTAAGTAGGACATATAGAGCCAGATTCCATTTAGCTGAGAAAAAAGTAAATTGCCTTCTCCTAAGTCAATTCTGAATTTCCCTATAAACTTAAATTACCTTTCACATCATAAACCATGTGATATGTGTTTAGGATCAAATTTAATCTGATAATTTAAAGGGAAAGGGGGCTGACCAACAACAAGATGGATAGACTCCAAAGCAGCAATGATGAATTTGAGAATCTTAAAGACCAAAACTGGGAAAGAGGACATTCTGAATAAACACTATCCATTTGGTCAAAAGGGGTTGAAATGGACTTGAGGGCAATAATACAAATAATAATTATGCAAATTATTTAGTTTTAAAGTTAAAAACAATTTGTAAAGATAAGCAAAATATAATTTTTTTCCATATATTTTTTAACGTTTGCATCATTGTTTACTAATGAGTTAACATTTGTCGAAGAAAACTTCAGGAGCAAGCGATGATTAAAGGCCCAACAGTTGTAACTGGAGTGTTTTAACTGGAGTGTGGTTTTCAGCTGGATGTATTGATGTTCAGTGCATCAAGGAGAGAAACTTTCTTGCAAGCACTTTGCACAGTTGTGCAAAATTATGAAGTGTATGGGCTACTTCATACTAATATTTCACACATTAAATCTTCACAACTTCCAACGTTAACATTTTAAATGGTAACCTTTATAAAAGGAGCTATTCATGGTGCCCTGGAGTCTCAGTAGTCTAAATCAAGTGCATTCATTGGCAACATTCTCATTAAAAGAACGAGGATAATAAAGTAGTCCTGATGTGGGCTTGCAGAGATGTCAGCACCCTGCACATGGCTCCTTTATTAAAGGTGTATCATTTTAAAGGTTGTATGTTAGGAATCTTTATTTTTTTAAAAAACTGTTTTTTTCCAGCTGAGACAGCTCTTGGTTTAAATTATCAAAAGCCATCATATGAGTCCCAGTTCTGTGTTTGGGTATGTAAGTTATGAATCCCTATTTCAGCCATTAACTTAACATTTTTAAAATAAAGATCACTTTTTTGTGGCATTGTCTATTATTTATTGTAGGCTATTAGCATTAAAATGTTTATTTTCCAGGGTCTGCCCTTTAATGGAATACATATGTATACATTTCACAATACTGATAAACATTTGAGGGACAGTGGTCATGCAACTGATTGATATATCTGTGTATGCACATACATACATGCTTTTACATACTAGTAATACATGTATCCATGCACAGACTATGTGAAATACACTGCATTGTTTGTAACAGAGAGAAAAAAAATCTGTTCTGGTCCTTGAGCCCCATCGGATTCCTGCCCTCCTGCATCCTGCCCAGGGCACAATGAACGGCTGTGTCCAGACGCAGAGAAGGACACATTGTGTCCTGCACAGAGAACAGTGATTCTTCCTGGGACAAGCAGAGGCGGGGGGCAGTATGGCTTGGAGACTTGTCAGTGTTCTCAGATTTGTTTGGATCCTTTCTAACGTCTGACCTTTCCCAGTTCTTTTTTATGGGGGGGGGGGGGGATACTCCATATCTGTCAATTTGTCTGAAGATCTCTTTTATTGCAGTTATTAGCAGGAGGGAGGATATTGGTGACTACAAGAGACTCATTTCCATAATTAGATTGTGTCTCTGTGTATCCAAACTGAAGAATGGGGAGAAAACAGTATCTGGAGAAATGACGAAATAAGTGTTTCTTTTGGAATGTTTAAGCAGGAATTATCTATGATGATGCGTATAGGTTTGTTTACATTGTGGTATGGGACAATATTGAATTGTTTGAGGGTATTGTTATAGAAAATGTAATTATACACACGCACCATGTTAAGGGTAGGAACATCACTTGCTGAATGGAAATGTTGCTCCGATAAATGCTGTCCACTTTTACATGTAGGAATTAGATTCTCCTAAACTTCACATTTTCACAGGCTGGATTATATCACATTTCAGGATAAATTTAATCCAGAATTCAGTTGGAAATTTGACAAATATGTTTCACTAGATTTGACTCCAGCCAGATCTTTAGTATTCACCAGAACTGATTCAAAGCCCTTATGCTGAAGGCAAACGGCATTTTCTCCATTGGTTTATTTCAAACACCAGAGAAGCATTCAAAAGCAGCCCTGATGCCTACCATTGACTGCAATGCAACTGCTCAGGAGCTCTTGTATTAGCAGTCCTTGGGCATATTATTATATTAAAATGCTAACACACACCCCCTATACATAATATAAGGGCACTGCATTTGCCCAGGAGCAGTAACACAAGGCAACCAATAAGATGCATGCTTTTAAACAGGTCACTTGTAAATTCTACCTGCTGATTGTTTGCTATGAGTTACTGCCCCTGGTCAAACATAGTGCCTTGTATTACATCATTTCAAAATAATTCTTTCTTGCCCATTGATATTCTGGTGGCATTCCACCTATTTTAGTCTACAGAATTTAGGTTGGAATTAAGTGGCACCACACAGGTACCCTGAACAAAAGTAAAACAATAATATTCTCTCGTTGACTTCACAGCCTTCTAATTGAATATGTCTTTCTCTATTGCAGTGTGTTCTGGAACAATGAATGGTCTCAGTGTGTCCGGTGACTCCGACTACCAGCTCTCCACCTTGAAGAACATGTACAGCAATTGCAATATTGTCATGGGCAACTTGGAGATTGTACTAATTGATAACAAAGGGGACTTATCCTTTCTAAAAGTAAGTAAAGACTAATGTTAGTCCTTTTGGTGTTCACATTGTTTTCCATAAGGATGTGTCACGGTCGGCACCCAATACCAGAACAAACGCTAAGCACCCTGGTCTCGGCTCGTGCTTCACCAGTAGTGTGACCGCCTTTGGCTTCGGGAGGAGCCCTCAGCTACTCAGATGCCACCTGGACTTAAACGAGAGGTGCAGAGCAGGAGTTCTGGCCAGCAATGGGGCACGGCTGTATATAAAGTCTTTAAGGCCGATGGTCACGGTACAGACAGGGATAGGCAGGTTCGTGGTCAAACAGGCCGGGTCGAGGCGGGCAGATTGCTAGGAGTCATCAGGCAGGCAAAGGGTTAAACCAGGTGAACAATCAGATAGGATAAGGCAGAGTATATATATGGTTCTATATATAAGGCAACATTGAAAAATGTTATATAAATCTATTGCTGCTCTGTTTCGTACCATATTTGTCACATCCAACAAATATACAACATTTTTATCAAGTGCAAAGTATAGACAAATATCAGACATTTCATAAATTCTCAACCAAAACAACAGCTCATTAAATCACTATTGCCTACCACAAACTAAAATGTATTAATCTTTATTCAAGAGAGCTTGTCACTTAAGATATTTAGAAAAAAATGTTTTTATATATTTTTGCATTATAATGTGTATTTTTTAATTAGGAAGCAAAACCATAATTTGTTACTTGTAAAGGTGCTTCTACAAGGGCCAACCCCATATGTAAAACTGCAGGAAATTGTGACTTGTGCTCAAAAGAATTGAAAATGACAGTATTTTTATAAGTAATGCATTCTAGAGATAATGATTTCTTGTTTTGCTTGTCTTACTAACGAGTTAACAACACTTTTACAACCAACAGTTTATTTTCAAATTATGGAGTACAGTTGGTCAAACACGCCTAGATTTGATTGGATAGTTTGGCCAATCTTAACCATGCTTCCTATCAGTCAGAGGGCTATTGAGAACAATAATCCTGCAATTGTGGTATTGTTGCTTGTCAGAAGTAGAAAGGAGTCACATCAGCCTGAATGGAATAATAAGTGGCTATACACATGTATGGTTTCTTGTACTGTATCTGTTAGTTGGTCCCACAGGCCTGTTGGCCAGAATTCCAGAGTATGCAGGGAGAAAGGATTCTGACAATTATCTTCCATGTTGGAACAAATCATTTCACCATGGAAAATAATTACATATACAACTTTTGTTACATCTTTATGACATTTGTAATCTGCTTCACCCTTTACTCATTTTCTGTGGGCAAGTGCGGGTGAGTTAAGGGTATCATACACAAAACATCTGCACCCTTACATACAACAGGTCAGACTTCTGCCAGCAGCAATGATGGGGGTTCTGACACCTAGGCAGAAGCAGCCCCAATGCTGTCCCCCTCTGCACTAAACTTCTGTTTGATAAAAATGGAAATTCAGCTCTTAAAGATACCAATGGCAACTATCTCAGCTCTTAGCTTGTGTTTGTATGCATGTGGGCTTCCTGCATATGACAGATACTTTATGCACTGCCAAGCACATTAGTCAGTCTATGGTGTGTTGAAGCTTGTGATGCTGGAATGTAGCTCTGGCCTGTCCTGTTTAACCAGCCTCCATGCCTAAGCACTGAACAACTGGTTTTCCCACCCTACTCTACCCATCATCATTAGCTCTAAATGGGGGTGTGTTTTTTCTACTGGCAGAGCTACCTGCCCAGCTTCATTTAAGCAGAACTAAACCCTAAAATTTATTTTTTTAAAGTTTATTATTTAAAAAATAAGCCATATGTCCCCCACTTAGGGTTGCATCTCTGGGATCGAATCTATACATGCCTGCATGTGAATGGATACATTTTGCCCAACTCTGATGTGTGCTATTTAATTTTTATTGATTCTGTGATCACTAACATAATTATGTTTTGCCACTCTTACCTCTTGGTTCCCATGTACTAAACCTGGGCAAATATAAACCAGTGCAACCAGTCAGATGTTTGTTTTTATTATTGTACTTCTGATCATGGCAAATTGAAAATGTCACTGGTTCTATTCAAGGAAATTAAACACGGTAAGCAAAAAGTTGCTCTTGGATTGAATACTTTCCTGCTCAGTAATCCTTGCAGGATCTATTAGCCTCTTAAAAATTGTATATTCTTCTTACTAAATGACCCTGTGTACATTGCATGTAATTCATTATACCAGTTGAAATTGTATTCTTGAACTAATAAATGTATTTATTTTAGTTGTGTGTAGGTAGCCATCTCAGGTCTTGTACCTGCCCATATGCTTTCAGAAAGAGCCAAAATTTCACAATGGAACTGCTTTCAGATAAACTATTGTTTCTCCTACTCAATATAACTGAAGGGGTCGCAGTGGGACTCTGGGGGCTCTTATCTTATGCCTGGGAGCTTTTTGTTTGTTGCAGCACAACAATATGATAAAAAATGAAAGATGTGGTTTCTACAAGGCCTAAAATTCTGTGAGGACTTATTCAAAAGAAAATAGATATTACTGCACTTTATTTTCCCATGCTGTTTTTATCTCATGTTAACATTTAAACACTGTCTGCTCCTTGCACCAGTTAATTGTCATGATATATTAATGCTGCCCATTGCTTAAGGCGCACCTCCCAACATTTTGGAAGTAAACAGAGGGACAAAATTTGTTTTTAGCAAGTAGCGCAGCTACATTTTTGGCCATGCCCATTTTTGTGGCCACACCCCCTAATTACCATGTTGATTTTACAACATTTGGCAGATTATGAAAGTTTGAAAATATTTCTCCTGTTACAATTACTTATTTTCTTATCTCAAAAGTGTTACAAAGTATCTTATTTGTACCTCTGCCAAAAGCCAATTAAGTTAGAAACTTTGTTTCTTTTTCTGGCTGTTCAGTGTAGAGAAAAGAGGGACTTTCCAGTATAAATGAGGGACTGCAGGTTGAGCTGCCAAAAGAGTTACTGTCCCTCCAAAAAAAGGGACAGTTGGGAGGTATGCTTAAGGCAATTCCAATATTGCTGCAAATGATATATATGAATATAGAAAGGGGTACATGTTGAGCTCTTAAGTGGTCCTCCTGTGCACTTATGATATTCCAGCATTGCCATCTCGCCCAAATGCCTTTCAGTGGCTAAAAAAGCCACTTTCTGTTTTATTATTTCCAGCTGAAGATTGATGAGCCTATTTACATGGTGACCTCAAGCTACAACTCACTGTGCCTCACAGTTAAACTGGTCGTGTAAAGGGAGGTTGTCTATAAAATTAATTAACTGCCCAGAAATGGTAATAAAACCTATAACACTATAAGAATGCAAATGTTCTTTTGACAGACATAGGCGTGTCTTAAGAATAATGAAAAAAAATGTCAAAGTTCAAATACGGCCTAAGGCTTTCAGCCAGTAAATAAAATCCTCTGTATGGACCACAGTGATCTCTTACTCATCTTAGTTTGAAATAACAAGAAAATGCTTCTAGTGGCCAGAACTAGATGATGTTGCTATAAAATAATTATTGAATATTTATCCTAGATAGCAATATGGCATCCACTAATCATATGCCTTTATGTGCACATCTTTGCAGAAAGAAATGCTCAGTATACCCAGCGATTGTGCTTTCTATTATTTAACATGGAATGAAAGTCAAATCATATTAACATTTTGTACTGATACCCCTCAACTTATTCATGGAATATACCTAATTGAATATATTATAATATTCAGAGAAAGAAATGTTGTAATTTTGGAGTTAAATAGCAAATCTGTGCCATTGTTTCACAAGCTGTATCTCAGGGAGCTTGCAATCTAGGCAGAGGTCTAGATTCTAAGAATACAACTAAATAAAATAAAATAATGAATTGAAAATGTTCACCTTTCAGATAGCTTTTAGTATGATGCAGAGAGTGATATTCTAAGACAACTTGCATTTGGTTTTCATTATCTCTCTCTCTCTCTCTCTCTCTGACTCTTAGTCCATACGGGAGGTGACTGGATATGTTCTGATTGCTGTCAATATTTTCACATACGTGCCGCTCGAAGACCTACGTGTGATCCGAGGGGCCCACCTCTATGACAAAAAGTACGCTCTGTACATGTCGCTTAACAACCAGATTAATGGCTCACTGGGAATCCAAAAACTTGGCTTCCACAAGTTGACAGGTGAGTCTCATTATTTGGCTGTCAGTGTGCAAGAGTTTATATGGAAGTGGGGAGAATATTCATTCAAATTCTAATGTCCTGTTTATAACATAAATATTTAAACAAATTACAGTGAAGTAAGCTTTCATTTTTATGTATGTGTGCCTTTTTTCAGCCTAATTTATGATTATTATTATTATTAATAATAATAAAATATATGGTCGTTCACTGGACAATCTGTGTCATAGTATCTCTGTCTTGCAAATGTACCTTATCACCTTACCCACATCGTACCTATATCTTACAGAATTCATATATTGTGTTTGTTACTGCAGGCAGTATTGCTTGCTTAGAATGGTTGTTTTTGATACCACAGTCCTGCAAGCACCTATTGCTCATAATCCCATTTAAGTAAACTATTTTAATTTGTTTCTAAATATCTATATTGGTGGCAAAACACTTCCATTGGGTTTGTTTAATGTTTCAATAATTTTTTTAGTAACTATGGACACACAGGTTGAATTATCTGGCTGCATATTTTTGCAGGCTGAGAGAAGCAGATCTGCTCAATGCCCTCCTCCATTGATTTGAATCTGATTAGAGCTGAAGCTGAAGGTCAGCCCAGAATTTTCAGCTCTGCTGAGTGTGACCGCACACAGGCTGACCTGACTCAAATCAATGGGGCACTGAGCAGATCTGCTTCTCTCAGCCTGCAAAAATATGCAGCCAGAGCATTTAGCCTGTGTGCCCATAGCCTAAAGGCCCCCCCCACACGGACTGATAAAATCTGCTGAAAGACCGAGTCTGCAGCTTATTGGGCCGTGTGTGGTACCATCTGACGGGCTTTCCCGATCAATATCTGGCCGAAAGTCGTCCAGATCTCGATCGTGCAGGTTAAAATATCCCGTCGGATCACAGCCGCATCTGTGCGTTTATGAGGTCCTGCGACCCAACCGCCCACCTCTCATTTGGCGATATCTCCCTTAAGGCATGGTGTTGCAAATTACTTAAAGATCTCTTCTCTGTAAATATTCAGATACCGAGCATTCCAGATAATAGATCACATTTCTGACATTTCTAGACAAATTAATGTATTTCAGCAAAGTACTTAAAATTGTCTTGTTTCATTGTGTCAAAAACTGTTTTTAGGCAGAGATCTCTTCCAACTTTCCACCACTTGCAATAAATTTCTCTAGTACCCTGAGCATATAAGCGTACAGGTGTTTTACAGTAATGCCGGTAATAGTAATAAACTAAAATGTAATTTTTGAAATTCCACGCTTTTGCATTTTTAAACATACAGTAATATTTTTTGCAACAGTATTTTGAAAAGTATTGCAGTCACAGATCAAAGTGGTGCAGGCACTGATTGTTGGTAATCTGTATATCACACTAATGTAATAGTACAAACAGAGCATGGTAAGTACCAGCAGCGTTTCAGGGGAGCAGCCCTGGTGAGCATCTTCCCATAGCGATACTAGGGTGTTTTTAATCTTTCCCCTGTTTAATCCTGACCCTTCCAAGAGGCACAAGCCTATTTCTCAAACCCAAAAAAAATTCTGAATAAGGCAGAATTTTAAACCATGTATTCACTGCCCAGTTTCATCAGCTTTTAATTTGTCCAAAAATCCACTTGAGGTGGATGAAATACATATTAAAGGGGTGGTTCACCTTTAAATTAACTTTTAGTATGTTAGATAGAATGGGCAATTGATTTTTATAGTCATTAAATTATTTGCCTTCCTCTATTTTTTTCCAGCTTTTAAATGGCCCCAATCTAAACAAAATGCTGTGTAAGTCTACAAATGTATTGTTATTGCTACTTTTTATTACTCGTCTTTGTATTCAGGGCCTCTCCTATTCATATTCCAGTCTCTTATTCAAATCAGTGCATGGTTGCTAGGGTATACTTCTGTAAATGCAAACTGGAGAGTCACTGAATAAAAACCTAAATAACTTAAAAACCACAGATAATAAAAAAAAATGGAAACCAACTGCAAATTGTCTCAGAATATCACTCTCTACATCATACTAAAAGTTAACCGAAAGGTAAACAACCCCTTTAATGTGTATTTCTCAGTTGCTTAGCATAGATTACATATTATCATTATTCATCTCTCCACAGCCATCAATATTGGGGATTAGTGATGATTGCTAGAGAGTACAAGAAGCTGTTCTGCCAGTGCACTCCCTGCTATAGGCAATCTACACCCTCCACACCCTGCACATGCTGCTGATGCCTTTCGTAAACATGTATACAAATGCACAACACCCTAATGAACTTTAGGCCCTTGTTTTGCTCTTTTTTTTCTTTGTCTGCTAGACCTTTTCCAGCTATAAACCAGTAAAGACACAGGTGTGTATATGAACCTGTTTCCATCCAGGGAGTAGAACACCGGTTATACAGGTTCCAATGCTTGGCACTCTCTCACTCATACAAGTACATTTAACTTATAACAAACACTTAAAGGGGAAGAGAATAAGAAGAAAAACATATGTTCTGAGAAGAAGAATATATGGCACAAAATTTATAAGAGACTATTGACACAAATATAAATAAATATAATATATATCACATAGAGATGAATAGAGAGTGGCTAAATGTCATTCTGGTGGTGGTTTGCAAGTTCTAATATCACTTTCTGATAAAAAAAAGAGTCCTGCGCGAATCCTTTTTTTACAATCCGTTGCTGCAACCCGGACCAGCAAACCCGCATTCTTACCCGCCTGGACCTGCTACTCGACCTGCAAGTGCTGTCATTCTAACCGGAATTGACATCATCAGAAAAGGCGTGATCAGAAAAAATTTGTAAAAATCACTATTGAGAAGCCCCGTGGCCCGACCCGCAGAACCACCAACTCTATACCCGCAACCCGCAGGATGCCACAGGTTTTTTGTGCGTACCCGACCCGCTGCAGGACTCTACCCCAGACTGGCAGTTGAGCATTATGAGGGCATATTAGGCTAGGGCCAGATGGGGCCAAAATCAGCTTCCTGAAATCAGCAGGCCAATTTCAGCTCCTTACCACTAGCAGAATCCTTCTCCCTGTTTGTGTCTGAAAGCCTTCTATTGACTCTAGAGGAACGCACTCCCTGGATTTCAGGGAAGAGTCAAAATTTTTAGTCAAAATTAGCAGAGTGTTTTTGTGCTGGAGCTGACACAATTGAAAGCATGTCTTTTTCACGCATCAGTTAATAGTGCTGCTCCAACAGAATTCTGCACTGCAATCCATTTTTCAAAAGACCAAATAGATTTTTTTATATTCAATTTTGAAATCTGACATAGCGCTAGACATATTGTCAGTTTCCCAGCTGCCCCCAGCCATCTGATAGATTTCAGTCACTCTTTACTGCTGTACTGCAAGTTGGAGTGATATAACCACCTTCACTCCCCTCCAACAGCCTAACAAAAGGACAATGGGAAAGTAACCAGAAAGTAACCTAACACAAGACAACAGCTCCCTGGTAGATCTAAGAACAACAATCAATAGCAAAAGCCAAGTCCCACTGAGACTGATTCAGTTACATTGAGTAGGAGAAATAACAGCCTGACAGAAAGTAGTTCCATCCTGCACAAGTCACATGACTGGTGGCAGCTGGGAAACTGACAATATGTCTAGCCCCACATCAGATTTCATAATTGAATATAAAGAAATCTGTTTGCTCTTTTGAGAATTTGATTTCAGTGCAGAATTCTGCTGAAGCAGCACTATTAACTGATGCATTTGAAAAACAACATGTTTTCCCATTACAGTATCCCTTTAAGCTCAAAAAACTTGAAAAACTTGAATGTAAAGATGATTTATTTGAACAATGGCTTAAGAAGTGCAATGAAATCTTTTGCTCTTTTGCCTTAATACGTGAGTAGCTGGGCTAATTTCAGCCTCAGGCTAGAAGTCCAGATATGGCCACACTTGCACTCCAATACAGAAACATAAAAAAGAGAAGCACTAACTTAAATCTGCCTGTAGGTTTCTGCTGGGCTATTTATTAAAATCCAAATGTTAAAATCTTGAAACATTCCAGGTTTTTTCACTAGAAATGTTTTGATAAAACAAAAACTCGAATTTTTGTGATTTATTGTACCCTGATGCTGCAAAAAGGCTAAATTTGAAAACCCACCATCTCAGACCTGTCGAGGTCCTGTATAAGTCAATGGGAGAGGCACCTACCTCAATTTGAAGTTTTTGTGGTGTTCTCTGGGTTTAGACCAAAAATCCATCTTTTTTTGCAGTTTTCTGGCAAAAAAAGCAAAAAATTTGCATAATTCAGGGAAGAAGCCTGAAAAATTTGAGCAATTTTGGAAAAAAACCCAAAAAATTGAGCAATTTCGCTCAATTTTACAGTGATCCTATTAAATTGAGGTTTTTCTTTATTAAAAAATCAAGCGTGGGAGTTTGGTCATGTTTTTTAATAATCTATGAGATAAATTTAGATTTTAGTAAATAACCAAATTAAAAGTAAGAACTTGAAGTTGGACAGGCCATGACTATATTGTAGTATAGTTATTCATTGAGGATGATCAGTGTACCCTTCTACAGTGGTATAACTAGATTTTACTGGGCCCACAGCAAATAATTTTTCCAGGCCCCCAAAATGTCTAGAGGTTTTTCCAGTATTTATTGAAATGTTATATGAATTAGGGTCTCATTGGGCCCCTATATCTCCCAGGCCCACCGCCAGCAGCAGGGTCTGCTTCCTCTTAGTTACGCCCCTGACCTTTTACTGTGGTTTTAGTGACAAACCCTAGTAGAGAGGTGCACTGCATATCGTACAGGAACTACTACAAGTTTGGTATTCCTTATCTGGAAACTTGTTATCCAGAAACTCATTATCCAGAATGACCTCTCATACAGAGTCCATTTTAAGCAAATAATTCTAATTTTTAAAATTGACTTATGGAAGTAAAATAAATGCATGAAATAGTTTAGTACTGCACATAAAGTTTATGCAGCAATTTCCTGTTGTGTGGTGGTGATCTCTACAATTCCTTCTGTTTTGCAGAAATCCTGGCCGGGGGAGTTCACATAACCAAAAATGATCACCTGTGCTTCATTGACACCATTGACTGGAAAGATATTGTGCAAGATTCTAATGCAACAATTGAGATCAAGGATAATGCAATAGCATGTGAGTAATGTATTTTGTAAAAAAGTGTTTTACTGAGGGCAGGGGATGACTGGCTCCCATGCAGACAACAGGTGCAATAGTATTGTTGGGCAAATATGCAATTTCTTTTTTTACTGCAGTGCTGGCGTCTTGCTCTTCAGTAGTAATGAGCGGGTGCACTTGTAATATACGCCATCTCAAGATTGCTTGTTTTTCTAGGTCAAACTTCTGCAAATGTTTTCTGTCGACCTGAAGTGTTGATACAAGGGGAAACTTGTGTACTTAGTTACCTGAGTTTGGCTCTCTGCCACATCTTATCATACGATAGTACGGTTGTGTGGCTAAAGTTCTCTCTCCCTAACAAATATTTGAACCTGCAGAGCCTCTCTCAGTGAGATCAGGAAACACCGCCCTCTGTCCCTGATTTATACAAAAGGTGTTTTTGATTTCAGCATCATGAGCTTGACAAGTGAATGTGTGTGAAACTCTATGCCAGACTGTATTTGCACACCCTTGTTTACTGCCACTGTTGTATAATCGCGTCTGTCTACACAAAGTCCAAAATACACAAAGTACAGCATTGTATTGTAGTGCTGCAGAGATGCAAAGTATTGGTAGACACAAGTGGTATTATGAGTAATGTTCTTTATTTTAACTGACTCTAGAGATGTGGTAGTTCGGCACCAGATGAAGCACCACAGGTTTGAGATCCCTGACATGAGTACTGTGGGGCATACGCATCCAAATAGTTCCTCATAACCGAACCCCAAGTTCTTCATTTTTAAAGGATTAATGGGGCATGTATATCAGTGTTTGATCTATTTTCACTGTTTCATAAATACACCCTAAAAATTCTATATATGTAAGAGCTAAACAATATACCCATGAGGAAGTGTGGGAGCTCTGTTTTCACTCTACATCCTTTCAAATGTCAAATGGCTGTAACACAGTGCAATAATACAGTATATTAGTGGTAGTTTAACATTTTCTCTTAAGCATATCTCAAGCTGTGGGACAACAACGATGCATTCTCTACCCTGCATTCATATCAGGAATCCCCTTTGGGCCAGATGGGGTGAGATTTCCAGGTGTACTGGCAACACCTGCCCTCACAGTACTTACACCATGGGTGAACACTTGCTCCACTTTTTCAGCTGTGTAGACAAAATGATTTCAAGTTGTTTTACATGACACCAAATTGACACCATACCAGGACTTGACTGAGAATTAAAATAAGCCCTGGCATTTCTGGTACACAGAGGCCCAATCAGCCCACATAGAGGCCCAAACAGTCCCCACCAGCCCACTAAATACTGACTTTCTATGGCACCTTATAGCAGCCCATCTGGCATTTGCCCTAACCCACAGATTGCCAGTCCGGGCCTGCACCATACACAACGTTTTACACAGGTGTATAACCCTGTTCTGTCCTCAACAGATAGGTAC
Source organism: Xenopus borealis (assembly GCA_024363595.1). Taxonomy (NCBI): domain Eukaryota; kingdom Metazoa; phylum Chordata; class Amphibia; order Anura; family Pipidae; genus Xenopus; species Xenopus borealis. The sequence continues at coordinate 141,105,426 of CM044433.1, read as the reverse complement.
CAGATTTCTTACACTTGTGCCCCATCTTTTTTTGGTATAAACTCAAAGGTAAATTAACTTTATTGTTATCTCAGCAGTATACGAATACACAGTGAGACGAGATGACGTGGCTCCAGCTAGTACAGATTACAAAAAGGCACATAGAATACACAATAAATATGTAAACATTTGATATATGCAATATATTGGCAGATATTGGATATATACACATGTAAACCTTTATAATAGTGCAAATGCATTAAAAGTATTAAAGGAGTCTGGACATATAGTTAAGTAATCTACAGGGCTTGTGAAAAAGTAGCAACAATGCAAATGTAGATGTAATGTGTGCAAAAGTGTCAACAGCTAAAATAACGATTTAAGGAAAAATGAGATAAGAGAATGTGTTATTCTGCATGTACACCTATGGTCAATACAATTAACTAATGTAAGGAGCCATGCACACCATACACATCAACCAATACAAGCCCTTCTTGCAAATATTAGCTCATGCCCAACTTAGTGCCAAAACAAACCCAATCTTGGCAAAACTTGTGCCCTCTCTTATCCCAGTCTAACAGCCCAGCAGAGTCTGAAATGTAACAATTGTTACAAGACCCAGAACAGCTTTTTTTCTAATATAAACAAATTACATGGTCCATTATAGCTGAGAATAGTCAGCTCACGTGTGTAATTTGCTACTTCTTATACACCTTCATGATATGGGTTGACTCTTTCCCCTGTTTTAAAGTATCTATTGTTAATTATGTTAATCTCTCATTTAACCATTAGCAAATTTATTTGCATTTGGTTTAATCGTTTGGAGACTCGTATGCTTATGCCTACATTTCATGCATCTTTATAAACCACACTTCTGCAATTAGCACTTGGAGAATACTGGAAGTTATTGATCGTTGGTAGCAAGCAAACAGCAGCAATTTGAGTTTAATAGAGCCACAGCCAGCCATGTTGCACTTTTGGAAGTGGAAGATGTCTTAGTCTTGAAGTAATTGCTTTATGACTAGTGTTTCTCTCCATACATGCAGGCAAATCCTGTGACAAGGCATGCGATGGAAAATGTTGGGGACCAGAAATGACAGATTGTCAAACATGTAAGTATACTCAAATAGAAAAAGCATAGTGCATGGGCTGTGTCACTTAAGTTGGCTTGTCCATATGTTTTTACTTTTGGATAATGCTTGTGCCATCTGTTACATGGCAGCTTTTCTTGATAAATAAAAAGTAGCAATAACAGCCTTGCAAAGATGGGGTCAGTGCCCCCATTTTAGCCAGAAGAAGGCAAATAATTCCAAAACCATGGCCAATTGCTTAAAATGGGCCTTAATATAACATACTAAGGGGCAGATTTATTAAGGGTTGAATTGAAAATTCAATTTCGAATTATCCAAAAAAAAAATTATGGTCAAAACTCTCAAATTTGAATTGTGAATTATCCAAACTCAATTCAAGTTTTTAATTCGGATTTTGAGCTTTCTCACACACTGGCTCTTTAGAAACTCAAATTTGACTATTCACCACCTAAAACCTGCTGAGTTCATGAACAGTAAAAGTCAGTGGGAGAGGTCCAGGGACCAATTTGGACATGTTAGTAGCCTTCCGGACGTGAGTTTTTTTTTGGAGAAAAAAACACGATTTGAATTTAGTCTAATTCGATACAAATTTGAATTCAAGTTTTCGAGACAGTAAAATTCATGCAAGTTTAAGATATTCAATTTATTTTATTAAATAACCTCCCCAATCGAATTTCAAGTATATTCAAATTTAATAGAGTAAAAAAAAACTGATATCATTTGAAATTCAACCTTTAATAAATGTGCCTAAAAGTTAACTTAAAGCTGAACCACATCTTTAAGTGCTGATTTGTGTTGCACATAAAAACATAATTTTGTGGTTTTAAATTGAATATAGTAGAACCCTTGTGCAAACAGGCTTACTCAGAGCTCTGGAGCTCATCTTAAACATGGGTAACATGGTTTGGAACTGCTGCCTTGCAGTACTGGAACTGAGTTTGATTTGTACTTTGGCACTCCTCTGTAAGGAGTTTGTATGTTCCCTTCGTGTTTGTGTAAAATGATGTCAGTGTATAAATAAAGGATAAAATATGAGCAAAAATATAAGCAATACAAAGGATTAAATTATTTTAAAATGACAAATAGTAAGAAACAATTATAATTCTGCTTAGCACCAGTCCAAAATATAAATAAATTATACATGAATGTAACAGTACTATTTTATGATATTAAAAAAACAACAGCATTATCTGCACAGTCTGACTAAGAGTATGGCAGCCAAACATTCCTCCTTAATTCACTGATTAATTTGCTGTTAAAACCACTATCTGCATTTTTAACAGATCCCTCTAGCCATGAGGGCTCCTTTTGTTAGAATGCTAGTTAGTAAAAGAATTCCCTATCTGTGTGGGCAAGCATTAGGATTTTATCTTTACGTCCCTGTGACTTTTCTCCTGGCAGTTACAAAGACCATTTGTGCACAGCAGTGTAACGGACGTTGCTTTGGCAAGAACCCTACTGAGTGCTGTCATGATGAGTGTGCTGGGGGCTGCACAGGTTCCTCAAACCTGAATTGCTTTGTAAGTACCCTTTATCGACTCGAAAGCTTGAAGTCCTACTCCACTGTCAATGATTAACTGTAAGATTTGTTATTTAGGTATGTCGTCATTTTAATGATAGTGGGGCCTGTGTCCCACACTGTCCTCAGCCACTGATTTACAACAAACTAACCTTTCAACTCGAACCCAACCCAGATGCCAAGTATCAATATGGAGGCTCATGCGTCAAAAGTTGCCCTCGTAAGTATATGCAAATGAACGTTTGAAATATGAAATAGTAGGCCATATTGGATGCAAAAGCCCCCTATGCTCTGCCTATTAGAGATTTTTTGGGTCTATGGCTATTTTTTTTTATTGGGGCCCCATTTTACTTGTCACAAAGCCCATTACCAGCAGGTTAATAATGAGGGTCCTTAGAGGGAGAGCCATGTTATCCTAGTACTATGGGGCCCCTTGATTACTTATTGCAGCCCTGTTTGAACTTGACTCACTGCTCTTTACTACAACTTCCTTATTGTAAACTCATGCACATTTCCTCATGCCACCAGCTAGCTGCAGAATTACTAAGAGATACATCATCTCAAGTACGTGTCAATCTGATAATCCAAAAATATACTTATCAGCAGAGTAAGGCTGATGGCACAAGGGACTTTTTCTTCAAGACCATATATCAGCCAGAAGAGAAGGTCCCTAAAACCTTCCTGCTGTTTCCCTTCAATAGGAAATTCCTGACAGTGACAGTACTGGTCCATTTCAACCAAAAATGTTTACTAGAGCACTTTGGGGGTGAAACGTGACACTAGTGCTGCTGCTCTTTGTTTCAAATTCAGTTGAATAGGAATGATGGCACCAAGCTCTTTTCCTACAGCTGAAGCATATCAGATAAGGAAATGTCCTATATACCATCACCCTAAATATTTATCATCTTCTCTGTAATTATACCAAAAGTATCATCACAAGCAACCAATTAGCAGTACTTACAGGTCTAATGCAGTTAGGGTAATGAAATTAAATCAAATATTAGATTGATTACTGTTGTTACTGACAAAACTTTGCTGCCTGGGTCTCCATTCTATTGCTAATCTGTGAGTAGCAATATTATTATTTTCTTTTTTTTAACTTTATTATAGAGTAAACACAGCAACTGTGATGCATTTATATGTCATATGTATTATTTTCTTGTAGGAGCAAAGTGCAAACATCTGTGTAGTTGGCCAAGTTTATTTCCTACAAGACCGCATTGTTTCCTTGATATACTGAAAAATGGCACTCAAATGTCCAAAACGTACCACACAATTTGACATGCTTTTTATATTACTGACATTTTGAATATTCAGACACAAAAATGATTGCACACTCTACAAATAAAACTCATTTTAAAATATGAATTCCATATTTTTTGTGAAGTCAATATATTATTAAAGCTTGGAGCAAGGAAATCATTGCAGTTCTAGATTTGCCTTTCACTGTAATTTTATGTCTCTATCTTCTAGGAAATTTTGTGGTTGACCAAAGCTCCTGTGTACGTGCATGCCCCAGTAACAAAATGGAAGTTGAAAAAAATGGGGTTAAGATGTGTGAGCTATGTTCTGGGCTTTGCCCTAAAGGTAATTTGGAATATCAGTGAAAATAAATACATTCTCAGTGTGGGATCGACTCTACTGTGGTAATGTCTTTCTGGTAATATATTTTGAATTTCTTTCAATCCAGCCTGTGAAGGGACCCTGTATGGAGGTACATACCAGACTGTGGATTCCAGTAACATTGATAAGTTTGTTAACTGCACCAAAATCCTGGGGAACCTGGACTTCCTCACTATTGGAATCGATGGGTAAGTATTAAAATAAAATAATATTTACAACCATTTCTTTTGGAGGGTTAGTGTAAGCAGTCAGACAGCAAAAATGTATACCTGATGTTTTTTTATATTTATACTATATTTGTAGAGGCCATTGTTCTTCAGCATTAGGGATACTTGGCATGTATTTGACAGGCTGTGTGGGCAGGATGTTTTTTCTTTTGTTTATGTGTTGAACTTAGTAACTGTTCCTGCCCCCAGTTCATTAAAGTACAGTATAATATATATATAGTGTGTGTGTTTAGTTATGAAAATGGGTACAAACCAGGTTCAGTGCATTTTTCCTTTGCAATAAAAATATTTTAGAAGGGTATATATCAAATCAATGGGTAAAAGTTCACCATTAGATAAATACACTTCTACAAATCCAATTAGAATGAGCAGTGGGTGAGTTCTTCTGTGTTGAGCTCTAGCACTTTGATATATCTGCCCCAAAGAGTACATTAATTATAACTTATGTAGCACAACTGTACATACATGTCTGATGTAGTTTCACTTAGGATTTTCAGCTGTGTTTTCTGAAGACCTGTGCTTTTCAAGTTTGCTACTCTCTAAAAATATACTTCAGATTTATTTCTAGAACAATCTTAAGTTCTATTCAAGCTTTAGCAACAAGCAAGAGTACCATGTAACCTGTGTTCCGCTGAAGTAGCCAGGGGGTGGCCAAATAAGTATTATATATAAATATACTTAGTTTGATGCTGTGTTGTTCATAGCCAGGGAAAATCTCACATAATCTGTACTTTTTATTCTAGAGATGATTGGAGAAACATCACAGCTCTAGACCCCAAAAAACTCAATGTCTTTAAGACAGTGAAAGAAATCACAGGTAAGTGTTCTGACAACTTTATAAAGAGAATGAATTGTTTTCAGTCTTGTGTGACAGGGAAATGGAGATTATGCTGGTATAGACGTTGCACGTTGTTACACGCTGACCTTCTCACGTGTGCTTCCTGTTCCTTCACACCAGGGTATCTGAACATCCAGTCTTGGCCAAAGAGCCTGACAGACTTTAGTGTGTTCTCCAGCCTCAGTACGATTGGTGGCCGGAATCTGCATAAGTAAGTGGTTTTATTATGATGTCTGTTTTCTGTATGTTTGAGTCACTGGGGCACATGGGTTTGTTATGTCTTCCAAATAAAAGTGTATATGAAAAAACACCATACCTTACACTGACATACCTGTTTATTCAGCCGGGGCTACTCACTGCTTGTGATGAAAAACATCAACGTGACCTCACTGGGATTCCGTTCACTGCGGGAAATCAGCGCAGGCAAAGTATATATTGCCGAGAATCAGAATCTGTGCTATTGTGACACTGTGAACTGGAAATCTTTGTTCCCAATACATCGCCAGATCACTGAAATCAAGGGAAACAAGAAGAAAAAGAAGTGTGGTATATAACATTTTAATGTATTTCCTTGACATTTTCTTGATTTCTTTCTGTATTTTTCTGCATTCTTGTCTCTGTAGACAGAACAGTTACAATATCTGAATCTAAAAATACTTATAATGGTGCTAGCCCTTCCTTACTGGAAAATATATGTCCTCATATGAGGCCTCATACACATGATCTGTATTTTAGCTCTAATTTGGTCCTGGCTGAATCAGATTTCAGTTACACATAATCATGTCATTGGACTGGCACAATCAGAGAAAAGTTGCAGAATTCTGAAATGCTGATTTGACTATTTCTTAGTTGCATTGAGTTGAGTTTAATTGAATCGGATCACATTCTAGTTAAAATATAGATTTCAATTAGGCCAAAATCAAATCACCTTAGTCTGCATAAAACAGGCATAGCTCCAGTGGTTAGGGTGAAAAAACATCCACACACCCACAATCAAGGTAAAAAATTAACCATGGCAGTACAGCAGCATACAAAGGTTTTGCAGCTGAATTGATATATTGTCTTTACATGAACACTGTATTTCACTACTGCTTGTGCCCCATTGTTCTGAGGGGTTAAGGCGTGCCGCTTCATAGCAAGCAGATGCCTATTAATTGTTTACCTGCTGAAGTTCAGCAACATCATGGAGGAAGAAGGGACTTGTGGGGTTTTTTTTATTTGAATGTAAAACTTCTTAGATGTTTGAGAAACATCACTAGCTGTACATTTAGGTTCCACTGGCAATATATGTTTAATATTTATTATATTTGGCAATTTATTATATTTGGCAATAATGTATGCCATAATTGCAACAAAAGGGCATCTATATGCCGGTATTAGTACAGCTTTGATATCATTCTGTTAACATTTCTACAATGGCACTTGGATCAGAGTTATGCAAAGTGGCTTTTAGCTACAATTAGCAGCAAAAAACAGCTGTGAATAAATTGTAGCTGTAGATTTGGGCATGGTGATAATATAAATGTTTGCAGATGATTGGATCAGTGATTGCTATATACAATGGGTGATGCAAAACCAATCACTTCTAACAAATGTCCTTTCTACTGGAATATCCTTACAGTAACTATGTAAAGCAACTTCTGAGCATCTAGTGAGGATGAGCTGTGAGATAAATGCCAGTAGGTCACTACTTTTTGAATAACAAAAGCTGTTTTTGTGGGAATAGATGAAAGAACCAGTGTAAAAATATTTGTTTGTAGGTATGTGTCAGATGTGTCCTTCCACCTGTCTAAATGTCTATCTGTATTTATTGTATTCAGAGGAGGAAGGGAAGGTATGTGACCCTCTCTGCTCTGACAATGGATGCTGGGGTTCTGGACCAGACCTTTGTTTATCCTGCAGAAATTACAGCAGAGATGGAGTTTGTCTTCAATCTTGTAACTTCACTAATGGGTGAGTCCAATGCCAGAGTAATTAGCAGACATTTAATTCTCAAAACACTTCTTATTTTTGTTCTCATTTAGTATCACATAATTTCTAATTTATACAGTACAGTTAATAGTGCTTTTACATGCATGGGGGCATAAGGGTGTAAAGAAAAACAACTAGGTGGACATTGGAATTGTATTTTTGACAATATAAAATATCCCTAGTTGTGCTCTGTATTACATATATTGTTATTTTTGTTGTGGATCTTGTCACATAGACACATGTTTCTGTGAATGCGGAAAACATCGAATAATTGTTCTTTTTGTACATAGATCAGTTCAGTGATGTTTAATTAATGTCTTACTGTTGAAAGCAGTCTATATATCAGAGAGTTGCTCAGAATTATATTTTCTGTTGTCTTCCAAAATGCAATTGGAGATGTTTTTTTAATACTCTGGTCATCATAACACGATGAGCAGCCAAGATATGTACAAAGTGCATAACATTATGCTGCAGAGCCATCCATACAGTATTACAACACACAGGACCGACTGTTCCAGCAGTCAGTCTGGTTATGTGGTGGTGATTAGCAAAAGAGGGATATGGCTTCATACCCACTCTATAGGTATTTATTTTTTTATAAGAAGCATGTGCTTGAAATAGTTTTCTCTTGTTTGTCATCTCTTCAGAGATGAACGAGAATATGCCAAGGCAGGTGTATGCCTTAAGTGCCATGAAGAGTGTCAGAAAATGGAGGGAATGCTGTCTTGCAATGGATCTGTAAGTATTGCTCATGATTATTAAAATAATATTTTATAATTATTTATATTTTTATTGCATTTATTCACATCTGTCTTGTTTATATTGTATTGTCATTCCTCTACAGGGTCCTGATGCTTGTGTGCAATGTGTTAACTATAGGGATGGTCTGCACTGTGTGAACCAATGTCCTAATGGGATTTTCGGAAAAGACAGACCAATCTTCAAGTACCCCGATGCCAACAAGGACTGTCAGCCATGCCATGAAAACTGCACTCATGGGTAATTTTCATGGTTTGCCTCTGCACAAAGAGTCTGTTCAAGAGATGGTGTCTCCCAGGCCCAGCCTTTGCAGTGTTTGGAGCATACAATATTCCAGCATTAGATTTAGATTCTGTTGGTAAAATAGTGCCCTCCTACTTCAGTCTTCTTTAAATTCCACTTGTTTAAAACAGTCTTCTCCTTTTGCAAAAGAACTGAAGTCACAAAGCTTTCTACTATGTATTTCATTGCAGGCCTTGACAACCCTTTCTTTTTTTGGCAGTTGCACAGGACCTGAACTTAAACATTGCACTGGAAATACTGCTAGTCTAATTTCAAGGTAAATATAACAATGTGTGGACAAAACATTGTATGCATGGGTATGATCAGTCTATAATGTATCTTTGTATAAACCTTTATATGCACTTGCAGTCTGCCAATAAGCTAATTCCCTATGAGTTGACTAAGTACCACTCGTATTATAAAACTTCAGGTATAAATATGGTCACCTTTGAGTAAACGTTTAGTATGATATAGACAGTGAAATTGTGAGACAATTTGCAATTGGTTTTATTTTTTATTATTTAAAGTTTTTGGGTTATTTAGCTTTGTGTTCAGCAGCTCTTCAATTTGCATTAGAAACAATCTGTTTCCTAGGGTCCAGATTACTCTAGCAACCATGCATTGATTTGAATAAAAGACTGGAAAATGAATAGGAGAGGACCTTACTATAAAGATGAGCAATAAAAAGTAGCAGTAATAATAAGTGTGTAGCCTTACAGATCATTTGCTTTTAGATAGGGTCAGTGATACCCATCTCAAAGCTGGAAAGAATCTGAAGCCAAATAATTAGAAAACTCTAAAAAAAAAAAATAAAGAAAACTGATGGAAAAGTTTCGTAGAAGTGGTCATTCTATTACATACTAAAAGGTGAACCACCAGTATTTTTATGGAACATGAGATATCTGAACTTACACCACATGTTTTTAGGAAATATGTTTTGCACATCTAAGTAATCTGCTGTCAGCTCCTAAATGCACACATCCTCTCCCAAACTCTCCTTCTAAGTGGTTCTGCTGGGATTAAGCTTTCCTGGTGCATGTAGGTTCCCCTTTTGCTTGTTCCTTTCTTTGCTACTTCCTTCAATTATTTTAACTCAGTTTCAGCTACCCTATAATAACTCTATACACAAAAACTATTGCACTGGTGCCAGGCTGTTATACTGCTTCATTATTCTATGTTTTACTATAGTTTATTAACAGAATTCACCCTGGAATTTCCCTTAAACGGGAAGCTCACAGCAAGATTTGCATTTCATATTGATGTTGGCTGTGATATTCTAGGATTATTTTCCTATAGTTTTGTTTATTCATTTATTTTAGTGGCCCTACTATTGGTCAGTTGTCTGACAGACTGTTAGATTTACAGGACATGTCCAGGTTAGAATAATAAGTCTAATAATAAAACTAATTTAAAAGTCAATAACTATAAATCAGTCTGCTTTTTGATTGACCGCATTGTTTCTAATGGGTCTTTAACTAGTATTGAAGATTACATTACCCCCAGTTTTGCAAGTGTCTAGAAAAAGTTTCACAGGAAAAACTGTGCGTAGTGTTCCCCCCACTTGTGTCCCTGTAGTATATGGAGGATAGTCTTTCATGCCAGAGGTGTAACCTGTTGCAGGGCACAGGTCCTGCAGCCTCCTGTTCCCATGATGGTGCCAGTGTTGTTTGCAGGTGGGGCATCCATAGTTATAATCCTGCTTTTTACAGCACTTAAAACCTGGTGGAATCCTGTCATTTGGCCTTGACTGCATAACTTCTGGTGGCCCCTACTCATGGTAACCAGATCACTTGAAAATTCAAGGACAGGTCTAGAAAATCTCAAATGGTTGCATTGATTGCAATTTAATTTAAAGGCAATCAGTGCAGCCCTGCAGCATGCATGTATTAGAGGAGTCACTGAATATTCAAGTCATCTGTTAACCTTACCCCATCTGCTATCCTCTTTAATTTTAAGTGGTCAGTAGCAGTGCTACTTACTCACTTTGATGGAAGCGAATTGGAAAGAGCATATGGTCTCGCTGCTAGACCTCATGTGAGCTTGTTTTTAGTTGGCTCCAATTGTAGCCATGGGTGTCCTTGTAATGAGATAACACTGTGCATTGTACATTTGGCTTAACATAGCTGTATTGAAGTATTTTGCTTCATATCTGTGCTGTCCAGTCAGATAACTCAATAATATTCTTTTCAACCCATGCTACATGCGTATAGCTGAAAAATCTGAAGCTTAAAAAATACCCTCCACTCATTTCTTGTTTGCATGCATTGCCTTTAGACTAGGGATGCGCCGAATCCACTATTTTGAACCAAATTACCGAACCAAATCTGAACCCTAATTTGCATATGCAAATTATGGGTGGGAAGGGGAAAACATTTTTCAATTCCTTGTTTTGTATCAAAAAGTCACATGATTTCCCTCCATGGCCCTAATCTGCATATGCAAATTAGGATTCGGATTCGCTTCGGCCAGGCGGAAGGATTCGTCCGAATCCGAATCCTGCTAAAAAAGGCCGAATCCTGGATTCGTTGCATCCCTACTTTAGACTGAAGACTACATTTTACAAATATTTGGGTTATAGAAATCAGAGGAGAGTCAGTCTGAAAAGGATAATGATTAGAAAAAGAGCAGTAATTAGGGGTTTATTTGAGCAGTCTTTTTCTGTAGTCTGAATACTGTCTCTGCAAAAGCACCCAATTGTGAAAAGGCCACAGTTTATGCTCAGGTTGTTAACATCAGTGAAACACTGCCCCCCAGTGGTGCTACAATAAATTATATTTGCAACAAGTCGAATGTTCTACCTCGCTACAGCAATCAATAGCAGCACACTTTGCTTGAAGCCCACATCTATCCATCTCATGAAAGTGATTTTTTTGTTGCTTTTTTCATGCCCACAGTAACACTCCCACGGTGGTGGTAGCAGCAGTAGTGTCCACCGTCTTTGTCCTGTGCTGCTGTGCCCTGCTTGGTACACTTTACTTTAGAGGACAGAAAATCCGCAAGAAGCGAGCTATGAGGAGGTACCTGGAGAGGGGTGAGGTGAGTGGCACACACGGAAATCAGAAATGAAAGGATGAACCATACAGGCAAATATGTCCCTTTTCAACAAAGTTCATTTTCCTAAAGCCCACATCCTATAGTAAATTCACAGAGAAATCTATCAGGTAAATGCACCAAAAATGTAAAATTTAGATGGGGTAATATCATGCTATGGAGTATGGAAATGTAGCTGGTTAAGATGAAAATCATGTTTTTTTCTGGCAAGCTAAAATGTAACACTAATCACTAATAAACCATGAGGCATGATTAGTTGTAGGATCTTCTGAAATCTGATTCCAACATCTGTAACGTAAGTCAGATGGTGTGTTTCGTTTATATATCTACATCTGACAGTCAATGTATTTCAAGGTGAAGAAAAAGTCTGTCAAACATCATCAGGTTTTATCTCATTGGGTTGAAAAATGACTAATGAGAAAAAGTTATGTGGTGCCTATAGTGAAGCAAAATAAAAATGAAATCACACTCTTTCAACAGTGTTTGGATATGCTGGATCCTTCAGAAAAAGCCAACACAGTGCAGGCACGAATCTTCAAAGACACAGAACTGAAGAAACTGAAAATCTTGGGCTCCGGAGTATTTGGCACAGTGCATAAGGTAAGTGTCTATCACTGCATTTAGGAGACAGATACTTTACCAATAAAGATCATTTTAATTGTGGCAATATAAATCAGTTCATATGAGGTGCTTCTCACCTTGGTAACATTATCATGTTACGTATTTAAACAAGATAATGGGTATTTGACTAGAGCCTGTGCTTTAAGAAAATATGGGCCAAGATCAGACAGTAATACTTGGGAGAAATATGGTTTGTGGCATTGGCAAAACCTCATTTTTCCCAACACAAGAGGAAACCACTGGGTAACTTAGTCCGATATCCTTCCCTACAGTTTAGTGCAGAGCTAGAGGCTTTATTTATAGGTGGACTTTTCCAAAGACATGAACCACAGATTCTGGCTTTTATTCCATATGTCTGTTTGAATTAAAAGGGTGCAAAATATGACCAGCACCTAATACAAAGCTTACTTTTCATTAAGTTACCATATAACACATTTCATCTTTATTTCCTCTTGCAGGGTGTCTGGATACCTGATGGGGATTCAGTCAAGATACCTGTCTGTATTAAAGTGATAATGGACCGGACTGGTCGTCAGACCTTCCATGCAGTTACTGATGTGAGTTTATTCTCAACGGACCATAACCGCAAGCTTGTTTGGATAAACAATTTATAAATAGCAAAAAAGCGAAATGCAGCTGGACCACTACGTAAATGGCCAGTGTGCATATCAAAGTAAGCCAGTTCGGTAAATGGCAATCAAAAAAGTAACTCAAACTAAAATGTAATTTTTAATATATTATCGAATAAGAACATGCTTATTGACACCCCCAAGTCTTGGGTAGTGCTGGACCTTGTCCATAAAATCGTACACCATACTGCTGCATTAGCAGTAATTCTGCGATTCTGTCCTGTACTCTGAACTTTGCATTGATCTGGGTACTTGATACTCCAGGCACAGAAGCGCAGTTCAACAAGCTTATGAATTTGTTTGTAGCACTACTATGCTATTTCTATTGTCATGGTAATTATGGCATCACTTTTACTGGGTGGTTCTAAGGTTATCCTCTCTCCACAGCATATGCTAGCCATTGGAAGCCTGGACCATAGCTACATTGTGCGTTTGTTGGGTTTATGCCCAGGCTCTCAGCTCCAGTTGGTCACGGAATACCTGCCGATGGGATCATTGCTTCAACACGTGCGCAAAAACAAGGACTCTGGCACCATTGGCCCTCAGCTCCTTCTTAACTGGTGTGTGCAAATTGCAAAGGTAAATATTCAGAATGAACATCTATCTATTTCACTGGCAGTGGTGTAAGAAAACAAGTAATTTACCTGCTGTACTTAAAGGAACAGTAACATCAAAAAATTAATTTGTATCACAGTAAGTAAGTGCTGTCGCCCTGCACTGGGAAAACTGGTGTATTTGCTTCAGAAAGAATATTATTGTTTATATAAATAAGCTGTTGTGTAGCAATGGGGTCAGCCATTCAAGGGAGAAAAGGCATAGGTTATATATAATACCTTTGTATTCTACAGAGCTTATCAGTTAACAACTATTTAACCTGTGTGTTTTCTCCTTTTTTGCAGCTTGAATGGCTGCCCCCATGGCTTGTTTATATAAAATATAGTAGTCTTTCTGAAGCAAACACACTAGTTATACCAGTGCAGGGCAACAAGACTATATATTTTACATTCTTTGATACACTGACAGGTATAAACCAATATGAATATGAAAAGACACGCAGTAGAACAATGTTGTCCAACTGGCGGCCACAGGCCACATCCTGCATTGTTCACACTTCTCTTGTTCACACCCCTAAAGCCCTGTACTGTTCACACCTCAGACTAAAGCGGCCACATTGTTCACCTCTTCACACCTCATACAAACTGCAGGAAGGGCATACTCTCCATACTCTGCCTGCCCTATCTGTGTGTGCCATACTCTTCCTGCCCTATGCTGCCTGTGTGTGCCATACTCTTCCTGCCCTATGCTCCCTGTGTGTGCCATACTCTGCTTGCCCTATGCTCCCCTGTGTATGCCATACTCTGCTTGCCCTATGCTCCCCTGTGTATGCCAGACTCTTCCTGCCCTATGCTTCCTGTGTATGACACATTCTGCTTTTCCTATGCTCCCTATGTATATCATACTCTGCTTGCCATATGCTCCCTGTGTATGCCATACTCTTCCTGGCCTATGCTCCATGATTATGTCATACTCTGCTTGCCCTATGCTCCCTGTGTGTGCCTTATGTTGCCTGCCCTATGCTCCCTATGTGTCCCATATTCTGCCTCCCCTACACTACTTGTGGGACGTGAGACCGGTAGGATTTGTTCTGTGAGTTTGTTAGCATTTGGAAATTGTTGTTAGGGGCCACTAAGGTGTTTAATCATGCTGGGGGGGGGGGGGGGGGGGTAACTCTTTTATCCACAGGGGAGGAGGAGGCATATAGATTTAAGGGTATGTTTTAATATGACTTACATTTTTCACATATGAGTGATATCCATGCAGTGATCATCAACCATTTGGTTTTTGGTGTACTAACGCCATTAATTTGGATATGATTTTAAAAGTTCTTGTGGTAACATGGGAGTGGTTTAAATTGGGTATGGTTTAAAAAAAGGGAGTGTTCAACCATTATCGGTCCTCCATCACATAGGCCAGAAAAAATTTGGCCCTCAGTACCACATAAGTTGGAAAGCACTGCTGTAGAGTCTGTTGTATCACAACAATAGCAAGCAGGATGTACAGACACAATGGCCTCTAGCTCTTTTAGGATTACATTGACCCCAATTTAAATCTGTTATTTTACACAAATTCTTACATCAGTTCCTTTCCTTATTTGTTAAATGCAATATCCCATATAATTTATTATACTGATTTATCCCTCTGGCGTCTTCCAATGCTGTTATTGTTTCCTATATCTTTTTTGTAGGGTATGTGTTACTTAGAGGAACATCGAATGGTTCACAGGAACCTCTCAGCTCGGAATATCCTCATGAAAAGTGTCAATCAGGTGCAGGTTTCAGACTACGGTGTAGCAGACTTGCTGTATCCAGATGACAAGAAGTTTTGCTACAATGAGATCAAGGTACCCTTCTTCTTCCTAACACAAAGATAGTTATTAACGCAATATTTGATTAATCTTTAACCTTATGAGCTAAGAATATGTGGGATTACAAAGGAGTGCATAAACTGTTAACTTGATCCAGTGCTAGTTATTAAGCATAACTCATATTCCCTGATATTATAGTATTTATGCAAAAATTCTGTGGACATTGAAATCACTTAAAGGAATTGTTCAGTATAAAAGTAAAAACTGGATAAATATGTAGGCTGTGCAAAATAAAAAATATTTTCAATATAGTTAGTTAGGCAAAAATGTAATGTA
>CM044433.1:141047639-141066601 GCA_024363595.1 Xenopus borealis | reverse complement strand
AAAAATATTTTGTCCTGTTACAATTTCTTGGAGTGCTGGTGTTGCTTTTCTTAGTAAAAGTGCAGAAACTACTTTTCTCTTCCCTAACCAGAGCATCATCACATGAGTTTCCTCTCTTTTCAACTTTTCAAATTTTAAACCCTCGAATATGTGGTTTATCCAAAAAGAAGCTACTTGTTACAATAATGAAATGCCTGCCTTGTACGGTCAAACGCCTTAGAATAATCTCCCACAGAAATTTAGTGCACAGTTATCTGCCCACTCAATGCACTTGCAAATGAAAGCGTTCATGCATACTGACCTTGCTTTCTTTTTTAGGGGTACTGCGCACTCTGGTGGATACAGCAACAGCTGGGGCTTCACTCCTTAATTTGTGTGAGAAGGGGGATGCAATGATTATGGAGGAAACAGGAAAGATCTTCAAAAAGGAGAAGGAAATGAAAAAAGGTATTGATTGCTGAGCCGTCTAATCAAACAGGCCATAACATTATAAGCAGCCAAGACAGACATCTCCTTAAAGCTTAGGGTCCTGTCTTTGTCCACTAATTGCCACTGTACAATTTTTTTTTTTAGTTCTTGAACTTACTGGATGCACAATAAATGGCTGCACATAAATTCAGTCTGCAGCATGCATCTAAATGAGTTGCTAATTAGCCATGCAGGCTGTGGATTCCATGTGTTCAATTTTAAAGGGGTGAGGTGGCAACCCTAGTGTTTTTATATTACAGACAGCAATAGTGGGCTCACACACAACTGTATGGCTACCACTTAGTCTCCGAAACCTCACCCTGATCTGCCCAGATTCCAGCCTTGAATGGAAAGACTACTATTGTTAGCATTCTGGGCTTTCCCTTGTTGGCTGAGCCTCTGACAAGCTTGTGTGCTTTTTGTAGCTGAAATCTGCTTGATGTGCACAGTGGCAGGAATATGCCATTCATACAACTGCCTGCAGGAACAAGGCTCTAATGGGACATATATATGGGGTTTCTCTACCAATAGAGAAAATGCATGTGTGACATTAGCCTTGTTATAATGTGGGCTGAGATATGCCATCTTGCCTCTGTATTTAATAATAGATAAATAGCAAAAACCTTACGTTTAAGGAGTCCCTTCCTTTAATAGGGACCCTGTTGGGGATGCTTCAGAAGAGTTAAAACCACTATGCTCCCTTTAGGAAATATTAAATCTTCTCTCTTCGCCAAATCCAAACATTTTAACCATTAAATATGTTCGCTGCTTAGCATAGCATTTCAATACATTACAATATGTAATGTGCAACATCTCTTTTCTAAATCCAGTATTAGTTAGTAGAATTTGTCAAAACTATACTCACCCAGTCTTAGTAGCCGATTCTATTTTAAATTAAGCAATTGCCTGTTTGCTTTAATAAATCAATACTATACTCTTGCCCGGGTATCTTTGTCAGCATTCCATTGAAGATGTTTGATCAATATAAGTGATTGGCATGAACCTGCAGGGATTGCAACAGTTTCTTTAAAAAAATTTATGTATTTTGCTCATGATTATGTCTGATATATCACGTTTCTGATCCAGCTCTATACCTCTCTTTGTTACAGGGATTGCTTTCCCAACAAGTATATCTGTAAATAATTGTGTGTGCCATTTCTCGCCTCTGAAAAGTGACCAAGATTATCTGCTGAAGGATGGCGATCTTGTGAAAATGTAAGAACTTTTTTCTTTTACTGTAAATCTAAACTGTCTTAAGCCAATCCATCTTCTCTTTCCTTAATGTGTGTTTGCTTTAAGTACATTTGGCTCTCCCGGTCCGTAATGCATTAAAGGAAGTACAGAAAGTCATAGTAAGCCTCAAACTTTATGCAGAGTCTGATTTCATCTCCGTGTTGCATACTTGCAGTTGAAGGCAGAAAGAAAGAGCTTGCGTGTCCACAGAGCTTTAAGTGTAAATGTGTATTTCATTTTAAAGATGTGACTCAAATGAAGAACTAGAGTGAAATAAAGAACATAGAGTGAACTATGTAATATATAAGTTCTTGGATACTAACTATCTAAATATGAAAACTCTTTAGTAAGCACCATTGCACTGAAATTGGCTGTGTGTGTGTTCTTATGGACTGGTGAATTGCCTGTCCCTACATACAAATTCAGGTAGCAAAACAGGTGTCTGTGGGATACAGGACCATGGTGTATAGCATTTACTACCAGGAGGCAGGGCACTGAAGGCACATGACTCCTTTTCACTGCTGCTATTCCCCTCACTACTTCCTGATCTAGTACTTTTCAAATGATCTTTTATGGCATTTCACAGAATTTAATTCACACTTCCATTATCTTATTTTCTTACAATCTGTTATTTTTTTACAGTGATCTAGGAGTTCATGTGGATGGCTTCATTGCTAATGTTGCCCACAGCGTTGTTGTTGGAGCCTCAAAGGTACCCTTTTTAACTGGAGTCATTACAGTGGATGAAATGAACAGTACAACTCTTTTATGGCACATAAATGAAAAGTAGCCATTGTGAGAAATCTTGGGGAATCTGGGTTACTGCTTTCATATGTATTCTTGCCTATGAAAGAATTGTGCTTCTCTCAGCCCAGCCTTCAGAATAAAGCAGCCCTGCTCCTGCAGCTCACTATATGCATTATGACTTCTAGGCTGGCTCAGGATCTGTTTTCTACAGAAAGAAATTACTTGCCCTTTCTGATTTTTTTTTTTTTTCATAGAAACTGGTTAGTCACTTTCATTGCCCCCTGATTGAGATGTATTGAATTGCATAAAAAACTCAGTTGTAGTTATTCTGTGCTCTCTTTGGAAGTTTAACCCATTGGAGACTATTCTGTTTAGGAGTGTCCGGTGACTGGGCGTAAAGCTGATGTCATCAAAGCAGCACATCTTTGTGGAGAAGCTGCTCTGCGTCTTGTGAAACCAGGAAATCAGGTGAGAACCTTATCCATAACCCTACCCATAACTTTCAATTCATAACTGTATCCTAGTCAATAGCACATGGGTCAGTCTTACCCTAACATCTACACAATCAAAGAAAAAGCCAATCAGCGTCTTTCTGCTCCCTGACTGGATATATGTCTGCAATTCAGTGCATTTTTGGCACAGAAATGCTACAGTTTGCACCTCCACAGAACACTGGTTTGAAGAAGAATACAGTACAAATAAAATTGTATAAAGTATTGAATAACAAGTTTAATGGCACTGATAAGTAGAATAAATTTGTATTGGGGTCTGCTGTATATAATTTTCATCTCTTAAAGTACAAGGAAAGCCAGAATTATTAGCTACGTTAATAAAAGTGCTTGCTTAGTTTCACTGGCTTTCATTCCACACAAAAAGAAAAAACATACAAAACCATTCTTCTTTATGTCAAATGACAGTGCTTTGACATGTTAGCCCCATAACTGCTGCCATGTTTGTGATGTCCAAAGGAAAGTTAGGCTACTTCATAGAGTCTGCAGGGTAGACAATGCACTAAGAACTCTTATTTCTCCTTCATCTTTAGAACACGCAAGTGACTGAAGCATGGAATAAAATTTCTCCAGAATTTAAATGTAATCCAATAGAAGGTAATCCCTTTTCTTTTAATGAATTTCTTGATGTTTTTACATTATTGTACAATAAAGATCTTAATTCCACAGAACTAACTTGATTAATACCCCAGTTGGTATCATGAACTATAAGATTGAGCTTTTGTTTTAATTTTCTCGTACAGTATGTAAATGCAATATAACTTAAACAACAATTTTTAAATCCGATTTTCTCCATTTTTTTACTGACTAATGCAGTCAGTCAAAGTCCATTAAAATTAACAGTGCTTGTTCCTCTTAAAGTGTATAATGATGTGTCCATACCTCCATAAATGGAGAACAACTCTGCAGAGGATGTGTTAAAAGTAGAGTATTACATCTGAAAACCTTTAAGAAACACCTCTAGTATAATTTTAATGTCTAAGAAGTATTCATCACGCCCTACACAAAGATACCTATCCTGCTTGTATGTTGTAGTTTAAGAGCAACTGAAGGGTTACGGTTACTGCAGCACTAGAATGAGTAGCTACCCATATTGAACGCATGAAAGAGTATTTAACCCATGTATTATCAGCCACAATTGTGACCCACATTTTGGACATTTTATCCCTGTGCCTTATCACCATTTGGCCAGTATAGAGTAACTTAATTTTGTTCTATTGTTTTTATTTCCTGAACTAAACCGGGCATACAGATACTGAAAATAGTGAGCTATGTCCTAATATTTTGGGTCTGCAGTATGTGTTAGAAATGAAGTGTTATTGCTTTTTTCATATTTATTTTCTGTATCAGTAGAGAGCTCTTGCCTGTTTTGTGCAAGAAAATTCAACACCTAATGTTTTTACAGGAATGCTTTCTCACCAGCTAAAGCAGCATGTCATAGATGGAGAGAAGACCATCATTCAGAACCCCACTGACCAGCAAAAGTGAGTGTTGTCCATCTCAATTTTGCTTTCTTGCTTTTATTTCAGAGCTTCTTAACTATTCTATAGACTGATGAGCATGTAAAGGTAGACATTTAGCTCTATGATGTTGCAAAAGTAGTATTTTTTTCCTTCTGCCAAATGCAAAATGCCTCAGAAGGATATTTTATGTCATATTAAAGTGGACCTGTTACCCAGACCCAAAATTCTGTATAATAAAAGTCCTTTTCAAATTAATAATGAAATCCAATTTCAATTTTTTATTAAAGCATTCGTAGCTGGTTTGAGCTCATTTAAAAATCTCCGCTGTCAATCAAATATTGTCTGCCACTCCTCTCTGCCTAGGCATAGAGGCAGGGCAGACAATTACTTTCACTTTCCATTCAGCAATTCCTAGATGTCGCTGCTCTCCCCACATTCCTCCCATTCTCTTAACCATTTAATTGTGTAGCCAGGACATGGGGATGAACATTGGGT
Organism: Xenopus borealis; assembly: GCA_024363595.1. Lineage (NCBI taxonomy): Eukaryota > Metazoa > Chordata > Amphibia > Anura > Pipidae > Xenopus > Xenopus borealis. Next base: position 141,061,686 of record CM044433.1, on the reverse strand, counting down.
CCTCCATTCTGGTGCTCAAACAAGATTTTGAAATGATGCAAGGCTTGCCTTAATAACAGTGTCCACAAAATGGCTCCTGCCTGTTTGCTATAATTATGAATTCCCAGACTGAAGGAAACAAGATCCAAATAATTTATCGTCCTGTAAAATTTTTTACCCCCCCCCCCAGCAGACTTGCATTTTACACTATTTTATTTGCTAGTAAGAGAAATGAGCAACACACAACCTTTTTTACATCTTTACCTGAACCTGGTGTGGGAATGTTTGTGAGTTCGAGGAAACATTAAAATAAATTTCTACTTTTGAAGGAAAGACCATGAAAAAGCTGAATTTGAGGTCCATGAAGTTTATGCTGTAGATGTTCTTATTAGCACTGGAGAGGGAAAGGTAGGTTACTCACCATATTCCATGAAACATGTACAAGTGTTCTTCTCTTCCTCAAGACTTAAAGTAAAAATGCCCTTTTCTGCTTTAGGCAAAGGATGCTGGACAGCGCACAACAATTTACAAAAGGGACCCCACTAAGCAGTATGGCCTGAAAATGAAAACCTCCCGTGCCTTTTTCAGCGAAGTTGAGAGACGCTTTGCGGCAATGCCATTCACTCTCAGGTACTGCTGTTCTTGCTCTTTACCTGATCTGCTGCTGCATAATCTTGAAATGGACATCATCCTAAATATGGATTTTTATGCTTCAGAAGTAGTGTATTGTGTTAGAATAATATGATTGTAATGTACTGTAACTTCGAGGGCTGCTGCAGGGGGATTATTACATGTTGCATCAAGTTATGAATGCCTTGCACTATTAGGGGCAGATTTATCAAGGGTCGAATTGCAAAGTGAAAAAAACGTTGAAATTGTGAATTGTTTTTCTCCAAGTCATCTTGGGGGACACAGGGACAATGGGGTATAGCTGGTATCACAACCGTAAGAAGAAACTGACTCCTCCTCCACTGGCTATACCCCCAGCAGGAGGAACTTAGGTCAGTTTGAGTTGTGTCTTCGGAAGGATAGAACTTCTAGCAATTCTCTGCTTAGCTTTGCTGACAATTTGGGGTTGTGTTTGTCTTTTCTCTGGCGTCTCCGGGGGACACAGGAGACCAGTGGGTTAAGCTCCATCCTCTGGAGGCAGAACACTTCATTGGTTAAACAAAAAGGGGGCGTGCCTGGATATTCCAGCTTTTCCCCTAGTACTTACTTATTCACTCAGTTTTTCAAGTGTCCTGTCCACAGGAGGTTGGACAACAGATCTCTAGGAGATCCATCCAAGGAAACGTCGGTCATCGATTGGCACTGACACCAGGGGCTAGACGAGGAGCAGGGCGCCTGCATCCTTAATGTTCACCCCCACTGCTGAACTTGAAGCACCCGGAGTCAACATTCCCCCAGTGGGATAGACCACCCAGACAAAATGCCTGCCCACACGTGGTCAAGGTGATCTGGCCGGGAGACACAGGCTTCACCGAAAGTATAGCGGGGGCAGGGAACTAGGCCTCAAATGGTAGCTTGCGGGGTCTTCGTCCACCACTATTGCCGCTACCGCCCCTCGCCTGCACGCCCACGGGGCAAGAGCGGATGAATTTCGGGGAGCGGCGATTGCTCTGCACTACCGGGGGAGGAGTCAGAGTGCCGGGTGCAGGCCGTCGCTTTGGCGCCTCCTCTCTGAGGAAAGGCAGCGCTTCACTTCCGTGTCTCTTGGCACAAATTCTTGGCACGTAGGGAAACTAACAGACGGAAGTGACGGCAAACTTCAGCGCGGCTCTTCGGCACAGGTACCAACGGAAAGGAGCCTCTTACCTATTTCCCCAGCTCAACAGCGCTCCAGGTACCCTTACACAGGGAGACCAGGGAGGTAGCTCCGTCACCCGTTAGAAGTTATTCACTGGGGGACTTTCTGCTCCTTGATACCCGGATGGGCACATGGCAGAAGGTTGAACAGGGGCCCTATTCCCAAGAGGGAGGGACGAGCCCCGGCAACTCGTCACAGGTGAAATATTTAGCATGCACCAAATGCAATCTAAATTTTCCAATGGCCAGCATGACTTTCTGCCGTTCTTGCTCTGCAGGAGAGGGGGGCAAACGGATACCCATGGTGCCAATACTGTAGCAGCATCGGAAGATGAAGGGTCTTGCTTAGATGAGGCAGCAGGTACATCTACTGAAAGCCGGGCACCTTCTTGGGCCCTCCAGTTATCCCAATCTTTAGCATCACTGCAAAATATTCCTTCCCTGGCAGATACCATTGCGGGTACCATTGCATCTTCCATTGAGAAAGCCATGTCAAAAATCCAAAATCCCCCGGGGGGAAAAACGAAAGTGCGTTACACAAAAACGCGGCACTACACCATCTCGCACACCCCCCCTCTCCAGACATATCCAAACCATCTGGCTCGGAAGGGGAGGTGTTCTCCTCACCGGATCAGTCAGAGGATGACGAGGAGGAAGATGCCAGGGAAAGGGATACATCACACGACATTGAAGGCATCATCAGAGCCGTCTTGGAAGTTTTAAAACTTGATCCTGCTTCAGACTCAACCTTAAGTCAGAAAGGTCTCTTTAAACGACAGAAAAAATCGGTATCAAGGGTTCTTGCCTATTTGGGGACGAACTGGAGAAGATTATCTCACAAGCAACAGGGGGCAAGAGTACCTTCCTGCCCCAATCCAAGTCGCGTTCCACCACAGCTCCCAGGAGGGGACGGTTTTTTCAGGGTCAAAACAACAGATCCTCCAAAAACACAAGTTCCCCATTTAGGTCTTCCTTTCGTGCCAAACAATCTCGCACAAACTGGAGACCGAACAAGTCTCAAGGGAAATCCACTCATGACAAGCCCTTGTCAGCATGACGGAGAAGCCCCCCGGTGTCGCAGGAACACACAGGGGGAAGGCTTCTCCAATTCAGGGAGACATGGCTGCGACACTCTTCAGATGCCTGGGTCAACAAGGTAGTCACAGAAGGCTATCATCTAGACTTCATATCCCTCCCTCACAGAAAATTCTTCATGTCAACAGTTCCCCCAAACCCAAGCAAAGAACAAGCATTCAGGAACTGCATATCGTCTCTCCTGAACCTAAGGGTCATAGTACCAGTACCAAAGCAAGAGATATTTTACGGATATTACTCAAACCTCTTCATAGTTCCGAAAAAGGAAAGAACCTTCAGACCGGCACTAGACCTAAAGGACTTGAACCGATTCATCAGAACAGTGCGGTTCAAGATGGAAACCCTACGTTCGGTGATCCGGGGAATGGAACCAGACCAACTGCTGATGTCCCTAGACATCAAAGACGCATATCTACATGTCCCAATCTGGCCACCTCACCATCTATATCTCCGGTTCGCTTACAACAACCAACACTTCCAATTTGTGGCTCTACCGTTCGGACTGACGTCAGCCCCCAGAGTATTCACAAAACTGATGGCGGTCACGGCGGCAGCCCTGAGGCTGCAGGGGGTCTCAATCACACCATACCTCGATGACCTACTAATCAAGGCAGAGTCGGTAGAGCAAGCTGAAAAAGACCTGAAACTAGCGGTTTCCATGCTGCAACAGTTTGGATGGAAAATCAATTGGGAAAAAATCACAGATACATCCGTCACAAAGAATGACATTCCTAGGATGCAAGCCTGTCGGGCTGGGGAGCAACTTGGGAAGGCAAGACGGCACAAGGCACATGGACAATGACCGAGTCACAGTCACACGATCAACGTTCTCAAGTTAAGAGCGATTCGTCTGGCACTTATCCACGGGGAAGTGTGGCTGAACAATCGAGCTGTCTGGGTACAATGCGACAGCAGTAGCCTACATCAATCGGCAGGGAGTAACTCGAAGCCGAGGGGCCCTCTCGGAAGCACAAATCATCATTCAGTGGGCAGAACGTCATACAGTACAGCTGTCAGCGATACACATTCCAGGCATATCAAACGTGCAGGCGGACTTTATCAGTCGTCTTCAGCTAGATCCAGGGTAATGGGAGATCCATCACAACATCTTTCAGGAGCTAGTTCATCACTTTCCCAGATCGACCTCATGGTGTCAAGAATCAACCGAAAAGTCCAAAGGTTCTTTGCAAGATGCCGAGACCCACGGGCAGATGGGATAGACGCAATGACTCAACCCTGGAACTTCGAGCTGGCTTAGCTATTTCCGCCACTCCCAATGCTTCCCAGAGTTCTCAAAAAGATTCGACGGTCGGATCTCGCAGTGATCCTCATTGCACCCTTCTGGCCACGAGGAAAATTGTTTCACGACCTTCAACACCTGTCGGTGGCTCCACCGATCTCACTACGACACAGACCAGACCTGTTAAGTCAGGGCCCCATCAACCACCCCAATCCGGGGTTATACAATTTAAGGGCATGGCAATTGAGGAGTCCATCTGGAGACGGAAGGGCTTTTCCGAGGAGGTCATAGCAACATTGCTGCAGGCCAGAAAACCGGTATCGTCCAAAGCCTATCACAGAATTTGGCACACATATTGGAACTGGTGCAATGAGAATGGAGCCAATTTTCAGGAATGCTCTATCCCAGACATTCTATCCTTTCTACAAAGAGGTATGGACATAGGCCTCAAGCTAGGTTCACTAAAGGTGCAAGTATCCGCGTTATCCCTACTGTTTCAGTGCAGACTAGCGCTTGACAATGCCATGCGGACCTACCTTCAAGGAGTAGCTCACGTAGTACCACCACGTCAACAGCAGGTACCTACGTGGGACCTTAACACTGTTCTAGAGGCTCTCCGCGACCCTCCATTCGAACCCTTAGGTTCGGTTGAAACATCATTGATGACCCGGAAAGTTGTGTTACTCTTGGCAGTAACATCAGCATGCAGAGTATCCGAGCTTGGAGCTCTCTCCTATGATCCACAACTCCTCACTTTTCACAAAGACAAAGCAGTAATCCGCACCAAACCAACATTTCTCCCAAAAGTTGTCTCGTCCTTCCACCTTAACCAGGACATAGTAATTCCATCACTCTGCCCGGAACCTTAGAATCACAAGGAGAAACGTCTTGGATGTGGTCTGAGCTCTAAAAATCCATATCTCCCGTTCCAAGACAATGTGCAAGTCAGACTGCTCACTAGTCATACCAACTGGACCACGAATGGGACAACCCGCTTCGAAGGCCACCATTGCCAGATGGATCAGGGAATACATTCGAAGAGCCTACATCGCTAAGGGAAAGTCACCCCCCACTGGGGTCCGGGCACACTCTACCAGAGCAGTAGGGACATCTTGGGCCTGGCGCAACTCCACCTTAGCAGAGCAGATCTGCAGAGCAGCTACGTGGTCCTCTCTTCGTACATTTACTAAATTTTATCGAATTGACTCATTTGCCTCCTCAGAGGCAGACTTTGGTCGCAAAGTACTGCAAGCAGCAGGACTAAAGGTAAAAATTATTACATTTACATTCTCCCTCCCTGTTGCTGTTGGGGCTGCTTTAGTACCCACTGGTCTAGGCCGCGGTGGTTACCTCAACATAGGCCTCTTCCCACCCGTGCCTTAGGGGACAGCTTTGGTATGCCCCCATTGTCCCTGTGTCCCCCAAGATGACTTGGAGAAAAGGAGATTTTGTGTTCTCGCCATTAAATCTTTTTCTTCAGTCTGTTGGGGGACACAGGACTTCCCGCCCTGGATTGAGGCCCTCACTCTGTCAGACACGATACTGTTATTTTTACAGTTCTAAGTTTTGGTTTAGTTACTTGTTATTCTGATGACTTTGGTACAAACTGACCTAAGCTCCGCCTGCTGGGGGTATAGCCAGTGGAGGAGGAGTCAGTTTTTTTTAAGGTTGTGTCCTGCCTCCTAGTGATACCAGCTATACCCATTGTCCCTGTGTCCCCCAAGAGACTGAAGAGAAAGAGATTTAACAGTGAGTGCTCAATAACAGACCTATTCGATCGGAAAGGAGATTTTGTGTAAATTGAAATCTTTCATTGCATAATATATTGCATGTGGATCTGCATTGACCCTACCTTATTATTCTATGCAGGGCATTTGAGGATGAAAAGAAGGCAAGAATGGGAGTTGTGGAATGCGCCAAACATGAGCTGCTCCAACCTTTCAATGTTCTTTATGAAAAGGAGGGTAAGGATGTCTAACCAGTTCTTGAGGTCTTTATTGTGAATAGGTATAAATGTGTGGATACAGTACTCCTTTAATAAACCATATTATTTTTTATTTTTTTTATTGCAAGAGGAGTCCTACTTTTCTGTCAGACAGCTATTCTTCTGTTGCTCAGATATTTTGTCTGTTTGGTTAAATGCATTATCTCTTAAGCGGGTGGTTGAACAGTTTAAAAAAAAAAAAGAAAATTCCTTCAAAATATGGTGCTTTTGTTCCCAAAGGCACGTGGTAGATAATTTACATTATAGAATTATTGTAGCTCCTGGGGGAGAAAATTAATGGTACCATGTGCCATTGCTCTTACAGTGAGATAGGGCATTAACCGGAGTAGAGGTGAGCTAATGGGATATTTTGATTGTGGAAGCAGTCTGATTCTGCCATTACAGAAGAAACAAGTATTTTATATGGCCCTGTGCTAGAAACTTGTGAACCTTTTTATATACTCTAGTGATAGTTCTACATTGAACCATGCATTCACAGTCATGCCCAGGTAGCCCAAATACAAAGCTTATGTAGTAGTCGATAAATGATAGCAAAACTTTTTCTGGAGCATTATAGCATTAAATTACTTCTTTGTTATTATTCCTTTCACCTGCACAGAGCTAGGAATGAATATGAGTCAGGTTTCCTCTCTAAGATAGAACTTGATCCGAGAGGAAAATCCATTTCAAACTGATTTTCTTATGGGCATTTATAGTTGCTGGCTAAAACTTTGACACTGACTTAAGAGCTGCATACGCTGACTTGGACTGTATACTAGAGACAGTCTTAATATTAAAATATGGTGTATTTCATAATATTCCATTTGGGCTTACACAGGGACACAGCAGTAAAGGGAAACACTTATTCCACCAAGTAGTTTAACATAAACTATATGCTTAGTTGATAGGGACACAGTGTACCCTTGGTACATTTTTGTGTCAGAAGATTACTATATAAGAGAAGGGATATTGGAACTAATTTACTTTGTAGGTAAATCTCTATCTTTTTTTGTGAATTACTGCATATTTAAAAAATATCAGGGGTGGGCATGGTTCTACTTTAAAGTTCCTGTGTTTTTTTTTTCAAATCCTTTAGAATGATAAATATTTTTTGTAACATATGTTGTTAATGTTTACACTGAAGCATTGAAGCCTTTAGATTGTTTTATATGCAATAGCTCTGCTATAAGTAGATAGCATTTCAAGGGAAGGCAGGATATGGCACTCTGTTTTAACTAGCAAAATGTCTTTTTGGGTTCTATTTTAGGTGAATTTGTAGCACAGTTCAAGTTCACTGTTCTCTTAATGCCCAATGGTCCTATGAGGATAACTAGCGGCCCCTTTGAACCTGATTTGTACAAATCTGAGCTTGAGGTGCAAGATTCCGAGTTGAAGGTGGGTGAGACTTTACCACTATATATTAAGTTACTGTTCATTAGAGATTCTCTTGCTGTAAAAACTTTGGGAAAGGATGATTTTAAGTCTGCATATTTGAGTTCAATTAACAGTAATTCATGTTTTCAATAGAAGTTACATGACATTCTTTCCCCTTTGGAAAGTATAAAATACACCCACAAAACCGATGGAGTAACTAACATTAAAATACCTTACGCTCGTATGGTGCCTGTGTGAGCACGTGGGGGAGGGGGGCTGCTGGCAGGTAGCATTGCATCCTGGCCCCTATTTTACCAGCCTTGCTGGTATTTTTGATCGGTGATCTCTCGTTACGCCACTTTACAAAACTAATTTTATCTAATATAAAAATTCTGCCTTTGTTTACAGACACTTCTGCAAAGTTCAGCAAGTCGTAAAACCCAGAAGAAGAAGAAAAAGAAGGTATTGTATTGCCTTTACACTGAGGACTGCGCTTCCTTGCATTTGATTATACAAGCACAGGAGAATAAAGCTCCATAAGCACATAAACAGTTTAACCTCAAAGGGTTACTGTCATGGGAAAACGTGTTTTTTTTGGGGTTTTTTTTTTTTTTTTTTCCAAAAAACACTAGTATGTAGATTTTTGACAGTCCAGTTTCTGTATCTTAAGAAGTGAGATCATGCTTGACTATATTCTTCCATCTCCTACCTTGTATTGAATGTTTGTCTTTTTACTAGGTATGACATTAGATTTGCATAATCCACAAGAAGTAAAATCTTTACTAATATTTGTATATTGCAGGCATCAAAAACTGTTGAAAATGCCACTGCTGAAGAAAATGAAGGCACAGAGTGAAAGGAGGCTTTTCTCTGAGGTGTCTGACTTTGACCTGCCAGTTAATATTTTTAGTACTTGCGTTATTTTTGACTCTCCCTTCTTTATCCTCACCAATGAAAAGAATTGAAACAAAGAAAAAAATAATAAAACAAAAAAATGAAAAAGCCTCTCTACCTGTTCAGTCCGGGCAGCCGAGTGTGCGGTTGGATGTGGGACCCCCCACTTTCCCTTTGGATGCAAACTTGGACATTCAAAGACATATTTTGGAATTCTCTCCAGACTAAACCAAAAGTATATATATATATAAATAAATAAAACTATAAAATAAAAGCAGGCATAAAAGCAGTCTTTTAGCCCTCTTTCTATACAGATATTGTTGCATAGAAACGGAACACACCACCTTCCAAGTTACTCTTCTTCTGTCAAATGCCTGCAGGCGACGATTATACAGCAGGTTTTGCCGCTTGTTAAATGAAGTAGAGCAGTTATTCCTGTACTGTGTGCACTAACATACCCAAGTGAGTTTTTCTGGAGTCATTGCTTCTGCAGCGTTACAGGGATCTTAAGGTACAGCATGTCGGACACATTTTTAGGTAATGGCCGTTTATGTGAATTTGTAACAACTTTTATATAGCTATTTACATATTTGTGAGCTAATTAGCGGAACAAAACTTGTTCAACACCAAATATATCACGGATTGCCGTTGATTTTTTTCGTCTTAACTGCCTCTGCATTCGCCTACTAAAGTGGAATACGTGTAATTGATGGCCAGATGGACCTTGTACACTTGCAAAACACAAATGCCAGTTGGCAGAAATATTTTGAAAGACCCATGAAGTCAACTTTGGGAATAGTCCTCAATTTTGTGAATTGCTGAAGCCTTTTACTTGTACAGGTAATGGACTGTCTGATAAATATCAAAACTACTAAAAAAGGACATTAAAGTACCATCAAGGTTTTCCATTATGATGAGGAACATATAATGCCTAACTTCGCAATACTGAATTAACAGTTTTTTTGGGCATTATTAACGGTCTCCATTCATTACATTATATGTTTCCTTGTTTGTGTGTTCAGGGGCATCTTATCATCGTACTTGGTGCACTTTCCTGTACTATTCAACCTATGGCTAATTATACAAGGCATTTGTTCAGCCACTGGTAGGGTTGCCACCCTGCCAGTATTTTACCGGCCTAGCCGTTAAAATACCTGCCGGGGCCAGTATTACAAATTTACCGGCCGGTACATTTGTAATACGCTTAAAAAGACCCCTCGGGCCGCCCCCAATCCCCTGGAGCTCAAAGCTGGGAATAGACGTAACAATTACGATCTTTCTCGGAAGAGATCTTTCCAAGAAAGATCATTTGTTTCTACACACGGGTTACGATGCAGCCCTTCCCCCTTTTACATAATGGACATGCCCCCTTTGACATCACAATCCACCCCTTTTTATTCCTGCCCCCCACCAGCCAGTAAAAAAATGTAAGAAAATGTGGCAACCCTAGCCACTGGCCATTTACAGTTTTTAGTAATACCTCTGAGTCATCTGCTTTTGCTCCTATTTGCCCATGAGGGAAAGTAATTCATTTATTCTGTCATTCCTATAGAACAGTGAATTTGAATGAATAACATGAATCACTTTCTGCTGGGATCCAACATATCTTACCCTTGAAGAGGTTTAAAAACTAGCAAGTCAATTAAATGTGCAATCATTTTTAATGATAATTTTTTTTCCTGGCAAGTTCTAAAGACACAAATGGTAAGTTGTAACCGAATATCATCTTCATGATTATATATCAATGTAAAACTATGATGAAGGGTGAATTACATTGGCCAATCACAGGTCCATCCAAGCAGCTTCATTCATAGATTCCGGTTTATCTTCTCTGATACAGAGAACCTTTAACTGAATACGTATAATTCAAGTATTGAAATGGTTTTCAAGGAGAATATGACTTTTATGAGACTGTAAATACTTGAGTCTGTTCTGTTTATTCCTTATTGTAATCTCTATTTTAAACTATCTCCTTTTTCTAGGTTTACAGAGCTTTGGTTGCCATTTTATACAATTTAAATAGTCGCAGGACCTCCAAAAAGTGCACTTCCTCCTGCAAGGAGAAGGTGGCTTTCAGATTTAAATCCCTATTAATGGAGTCTGTATGCCAGATCATAACGTGGTTTTCATTTTTAGGTAAATGTCTACATTTACGTACTGAGTAAGGAAAAAAAAAATCACACTCAATACATAATAATAAGAAGTTGGTCGCTTAAATATTTTTGCTTACAGGATGGAAGAGAGAAAAGGAAGGCTACTTTAAGTAATATGTGGTTTTCAGGACTAAAGGTGGCCATACACGGGCTGATAAAAGCTCATTGGCCCATGTATGGGGTCCTCCAACAGGCATCCCCCGATCGATATCTGGCCGAAGCCTGATGTTGATGGGACTAAAAATGCTGTTGGATCGTGGCTGCATCTGTTCGTTGATGCGGTCCCGTGATCTGGCCACCGTATCTTTTTGATGAGATCGTTGGGCCCTAGGGCCAACGATTGGATCAGCCCGATAACGCCCACCTTGAGGTGGGCATATCGGGAAGAGTTCCTCTCGTTTGGCAACAGATCTCTCTGCCCGAAAACATGTTGTGAGAATAAATAGATTTGCAGTTAATCTGCTTGTGCCTGGCTCTATTTGATTCACATAGTCACAGTAGCCTTGATTCAGACAGAGGCAGAGCTAGAGGCATGACTAAGGCATAATTGGAACCAGGGATTGAAACTGAACCTAGTAATTGACACCTGACTGCTAGACCTGAGTTTTATTGCTGCTTTTTTTTTCTATTGTTTGTCTTTCTGCTCAAGCCCTCTCCTGTTCATCTGCCTTTCTGACTGTGACGCCTGCCTAGTTGCTAAGGTAAATCAATCTAAGCAACCACACAGTATAAATTTAAAGCCTAAGAGCTGCAGAACAAAGTATACAAATAATTAAGAAACCGGAAGCAAGGCTGATTGAAAAGCTTCAAATTCACTGTACTTAAAGGGGTCAGTCACCTTCAAAATGCTGTTTTCAGTTGTTTTTGGATTGTTCTCCAGAAATAAAGCCTTTTTCAATTAATTTCCATTTTGTTTTTAATTTGTACTAGTTTTATCTGAAACGAACTGAAAAAGGTTTTGAAAGGTGAACAACCTCTTTAATATTAGGGCAAATTTAAATGAGAACTAAAGGTTAAAATACTGGGGCAGGGCAGGTTGTTGGGCAGTGTGAATGCCAGGCTTTAAGACGCATACTTTATGTTCACTCTAGGGAGTGTAGGTAGGCTTCTTTTATAATGATTTGTGAATCACCAAGGTCCTAGCTTATAATGGCTGTAGCAAACTAGTTTTGATTTTTAATTCTTCATATATTATGTCTCTCCTCCGTTCAACACCAATGTGATGGAAGAGATGTGAGATTTTGTTGTACTTCCGATGTGGTTTTTTTTTTTGTTAAATATCCAAGTAGTGCTTTGAAAGAAATGGATGAAGGGGATTTTGCTCCCAACGACCAAATTTTATTGTTTCTACCACTATAGCACTTATTTTACTTTGCTCAAAATGACCAGGGAAAGGAGGCTTTTCTTAGCTCACTGCTGAAGCAAGTAGCATTTGGGAATCTGGTTATGTGAAATCACTGACTTCAAACATATATTTTTTTAATACACTGTTCTTTGTAAGGATTCCCAGCAGCATATGTCAGACAATCTTTGATAAATGTATACGCTCTTATCTCCTGAAATAAAATTAAAAATGGTTGTCTGGTACGGTATGATTTGCAAACTTTATTTTGTGTTATTCTCATCTCCAGGCAAACATAGCTGTAAATTCGCCAGTTCAGGGCAGTAGCATATGACAATTTCAAACACTTTGTCTTGTGCATTTTTAGTGGCCCAGACTTGGTTTCCAAAAAACGCTTGAAATACTCATCAATTTATTTGCAAACCAACATGCCCACTATATACAAATCTACATTTCATTTATGTGGGGGAAGCTGGTCTACCTCCATTTTTATAGATTGAGATCACATGTAACTGGCTACAGGTAAGTTCAGGAACAAAACATTTGCATAAAAGATGAGTTGTGTTCCTGGTTAGTATGTGATTTATATCCCATGTTCAGGCAAAACACGCAGAGTGCTTGAGCAAGTGATTTCTTGCCATAGAAAGGCAATGTGTTCCAGGTGTTTGGACTATTAGTGATGTTCACGGCATAGAGAAGGGAGAAAGTATTAAACGTGATAATGTTGCCAAGGGGTTTGCAAAATCTTTGTGCTTGTGGATTTTTCAAAATTTGCCAATTGTTCTTGGCCTCTTTGGAATCCCCCAATTTACTGTTGGCTGAGCATGGGGAAAGCAAAAGGATTTAAAGAACCTGTAGGCAAAAAGGAGCTCAACTTTATTAATCAGGGAAAGGATATAAAAATATCCAAAGATATGAAAATGCCAAGCAGTACTGCAGGTTCTTTGTTCTTTTGCTTTCCCCATGGTCAGCCAGCAAACTCAGTGCAGCCTTGTGTGAAACAAACAAGAGCGAAGAAACTTATTGACAATTAATACCCACATTAATCACAATCAAACACAGCACAGGGTGTGGCTTAAATATGACACCCGACTGATATTTGAACATCACTTAGGGCAGAGACACACTAGAAGATTTGGGGAAATTAGTCGCGCCAGCAACAAATCACTTCTTCGGGGCAACAAACTAAGTGCTCTGAGTGACATCCCACCAGTGATGAAGATTCTAGCCAGCAGAGAGATTAGTCACCTGAAGAAGAGGTGATTTGTCCGCCAGGTGACAAATGGCACGTTTAGTCCCATCATATTAACAAACTTTTTGGCATACTAGACCAAAAAGTCAAGGCTTCATAAATAGGCCCCTTACGGTAAACAGGCCTCAGTGCGTCCCAATTATGATTTCAGGTGCTGCACTAAGTTAAAGGGATACTGTCATGGGGAGAAGTTTTTTTCAAAATGCATGGGCTAGACATATTGTCAATTTCCCAGTGCTCTGATTAATTTCAATTCTTTACTGCTGTACTGCAAGTTGGCGTGATATCAACCCCCCCTAACAGCCTAACAGAACAATGGGAAGGTAACCAGATAGCCGCTCCCTAACACAAGATAACAGCTGACTGTTAGATCTAAGAACAGCACTCAATAGTCAAAACACATGTCCTACTGCGTTCCATTCAGTTACATTGAGAAGGAAAAACAGCCTGCCAGAAAGCAGTTCCCTCATAAATTGCTGGCACAGGTCACATGACATGGGGCAGCTGGGAAATTGATCAAATGTCTAGCCCCCATGTCAGATTTCAAAACTGAATATAAAAAAACCTGTTTTGTCATGACAGTATCCCTTTAAGAGACCAGTAAGGGTAGGAAAAGGTCACTGTTGCAGTGTGAGGCAAAATGGACCTATCCATTTGGTATGGCTTTCAATTTCCTCAGTGAAAGCACAACATACTGTTGTTTTCTATAGGATTGTTAGTAGTCTATATTTAGATATTGGACCACTGAGTAGTTTATGGTTGTCTACACATAATGGAGATCCTAGATAAGGGCTGAGCCCTCCAAAGAATCCAGTTTATTTGCACCACCCCACTTTCTAGATGTCTGAGTTCTTAAATCAATATGTAATTAAAACTTAATTTTTAATAATACCAAGAATAAAACTTAAAGTGATACTGACACTAAAAA
>CM044433.1:140941920-140956330 GCA_024363595.1 Xenopus borealis | reverse complement strand
TTTTTTTTTTTTTATTGTGGAAACCGAACTGAAACCTAAAATTAGTGATTTTGCAAACTTGGCTTGCAGTAAAGTGCAGATTAGCTGCTTCTCCCAGTAAATCTCAGCTTTTGGTGCAAATCTGTGAAAGGTCTATGCAAGTCCGCACAACACTGAAGGTTATTGAAAACCATTAAAGGGACATATCATGCAACACATGAGCTAATATCCTTTGAAAACTTGCTGTAAGTAATACACCCAAAATTCCTCAATATCAGCATTACAGCACTTTCTAAGTTTACTTGCTACATGGGGAAAATGAAAAGACAAATAGCATGTTTGTCATGGCCTTTATACCTTATTGTGTCTACAGAGGACTTTGCGACCAAACAGTGAAAACATACCATTTCATTATAATGAAATGAAAGTGTCAAAGTACAGTAATGCACAGGTGTTTGATTTTAAACAGTTTACCAGCACCTGTTATGGGTTACAAGACCTGTTACAATCATTGTGCCAGGGTCTCATTACATTCCCTAAAACTATTTGTTTGGTGTTAAAGCTGCCTTTTACCTCCATTTTAATTTCTCTTAAAATACATTAAACGTCCAGTGTCACATGGAAACATTTTAGTCTGTGTATTTCAGGCAGCTGAAAAGCAGCCATGATCTCTTCTCACGACTCCTTTTCACTTGAATGGATAATGTGCAGAAGTGCAGGTGTAAGCACTTGCAGGCACAAAAACCATTCACCAGAGCATTTTATATACTACGAAAAGCTCTTAGACCTGCACTTCCCCATATTTCATATTTAAAGGAACAGTAACACCAAAAAAGGATTTTGAAGGATTGATGAAATAATGCACTATTGTCCTGCACTGGTAAAATTGATGTGTTTGCTTCAGAAACATAACTATAATTTATATAATCAAGCTGCCGTGGGGGCAGCCATTCAAGCCCAGGATACTCCGTAGATAACAGATAAGTGCTGCAGCATACAACAAGTATTCTTCAGAGCTTATCTGTTCTCTGCTGTGTATCTTGTGCCTTTTCTGTTGTTTTTTTTCAGCTTTGAATGGCTGCCCCCATTGCTACTTGGTAGCTTCTTTATATAAACTATAGTATAGAAGCAAACACACCACTTTTACCAGTGCAGGGCAACATTACATTGTATTGTCATTCTTTTAAAACACTTTCTGTTACTGTTCTTTTAAGTGAATGGAAGCTGAGTGCTCATCTGCTGTTTATTCTGGCTGAAAAGCACTGTGTGTGATATTGCACTAAAGGAGACAAGTAAAGGGCCCCGTGAGAGACCTGCTTTATTTATTATCTACTGTGTTCTTTATTATGTACAAATGTTAAGGTAAAACAATGCCTCTATTTACATTGGCAAGAGTGACACTCAGCTTCCACCGATCCCTTTGTTGAGCTGTGCCCCAGAACCATTGCTGCAGAGCATGATTCAAAACAAAAGCATTTGTATCTGCATTCATTAGTGCAGTCCATATAAAGTGTTTGTGGATTTGCAGCTGCTATAGAAAGCTCACAGATAAAGGGTGTCAGTGGTTTATCGTACAAACAGAAATATCCATGACTACACACAATTCTGTAAATTATGCTGCCTTTAGGGTAGTGGCTACCTTTAGCCAGAAGTGCATCAGCTACTGCCCTGTTTGCTTTGTCTGAGGTATTTTCTATGGAGTTTAAAGATCTAAACCCAAAAAATCCAATTATTGTAATATTGCTCAGAGCATAATATCTCAGGGAACATTACATTTAATTGAAAGCTTAATGGAGGCGGGAAATCCCATTCTCACAGTGCTCAGTGCTGTGTATACAAATACTGCTGGAAAATAAGCATTAAAACAGCAAATCCAAAAATATATGAAAATGAAGTGCTCAAATGAGCACTCTAAGCAAATTTAAATTAATTTCTGTTTTGGATGTTTGGATCCCCTATAAGGCAAACTGCCATATATTTGTACGAATGATGTGGGCATTTCAGGCTGCCTATAATATGGTTCTGCCTGTAAGCAAAATTGTGGACCGTTTGTAATGCTGTGTAGTAAATTACAATTCCTGCACTTTGCTGATGTGCCTTTCTAAGTTTCTGCCTGACTGCAATCTTTGTTTTATATCTTCTCTCAGATGGTGGCACAGATGTGGCCTTTTATAGGACAGTATTTGGAGAAGTTGCTGACAGATAGTATAGCACCCACAATCCGTGCCAGCAATACACATCTATCAACATTCTACTTCACAAAGATCAATGTTGGTGAGAAGGTAAGATATCTAACAGACCCTTTAGAATACGATCATCACATGGTTTGATGATGGATGGCAAGAGAAAGAAGACTTTTTATTCAAAATAAGACTCCTAAACACTGGTTCAGAGGCTGTTTCACTTGACCATTCCCCATATTCATGTTTTCCATGTCAGTCACAATATGGCACTCACTTGTGCCACACATAGAGGGCTCATTTACCAGATTAGACATTTGTTGTAAGACTAATATCAGGGGTAGATATACTAACTCCGGGGTGCCCAAAAGGTAGATCTGGATCTACCAGTAGACCTTTAGTTGGTGATCAGTAGATCTCAAGATACTTGTCAACAAACAGCTTGTCTATATCACCCTTATGTTTCATGCTTTTCATTCACATATTTAATATGTTAAAGTGATACGGTCATGGGAAAACCCTTTTTTTGTCAGTTTCCCAGCTGCCCATAGTCATGTGACTTGTGCAGGACGGAACTACTTTCTGGCATGCTGTATTGCTCCTACTTAATGTAACTGAATCAGTGGGACTTACCAGGGAGCTTTTATCTTGTGTTGGGGAGCTGCTATCTGGTTACCTTCCCATTGTTCTGTTGTTGGGCCGCTGGGGGGGGTGATATCACTCCAACTTACAGTAAGGCTTAGGCCACATGGGAAGATTTCAAGGAAGGCGACTAATCGCAGCGTCTTTGCTCTGATAAACTTCTGTCACTCTAGGGTTAGGCCACATGGGAAGATTTCAGGGAGATTAGTCGCCTGCCGACTAATCGCTGTGTCTAATCTCCCTGAATGGCTTGCTGGTATCTCGCACGTTTCACTGTGTGTGAATAGGCGCAGGCGACTTTAGCGCTAGCGGGTGCGAGATACCAGCAAGCAATTCAGGGAAATTAGACGCAGCAATTCGTCGCCAGGCAACTAATCTCCCTGAAATCTTCCCGTGTGTCCTAACCCTAAAGAGTGACAGAAGTTTATCAGAGCAAAGACGCGGCGATTAGTCGCCTTCCTTGAAATCTTCCTGTGCCGCCTAACCATAAAGAGTGACAGAAGTTTATCCGAGCACAATTCACAAGACTGGGGGCAGCTGGGAAACTGACAATATGTCTAGCCCCATGTCTGATTTCGAAATTGAATATAAAATAATCTGTTTGCTCTTTTGAAAAATTGATTTTGGTGCAGAATTCTGCTGGAGCAGCACTATTAACTGTGTTTTGAAAAAAGCATGTTTTTCCCATGACAGTATCCCTTTAAAGTTCTATAAAAAATAGATGTTTGTTAAATATAGCGATATACATTTCCCATAAAGCAATATTAAAGTAATACCTTCCATGGAACAAAATGCTAACAATGCTTTTATGGAAGCAGATCATAATGGGACAACATCACTTAAAGAAGACCTCATGTTTGTAGAGTACGGGCACACATGATATAACTGCATGTAAAGAGCCATTATACCCTGTTGCTTTAGAACTGTGTCTTGTTCAGATAAATACCAATGCTGCCATGATTTTCTTGAGTCTGTATATACACAAGCTGTGGGAAACATCTAATTTAATCCACAAACTGTTAGTCACCCACAAATGAACCCTTCTTCAGAGCCAAACCAAGGAGCTTTAAGTGTAGTAATGTGTTTTTACTTAAATGTTGCTATTCTAGTGCAGAAAGTAAAAATGACTTGTTTGTTTACAAACTCAAAATAGAAGCTTTTATGTAACTGTTGCCAAATCTTCTGTATGTGAGTAAAGGTAAACTTCCTTCGTCAGATGTCGATCAGCTGGGATTGAGGACTACATCGCTTCATTGATACGGTCCTCGATCCGACCGCCTGTTTTCTTCTCCTTATGATCAGACCAGCCTGATATTGCATACCTTAAGGTGTACATAATGGTGACAGATTTGCTCATTTGGCAACCTCGCTAAACGAGTGGATCTCCATATGTATGGCCAGTTTAAGATTTTATACGGTTTATGCCATTGACAGAAAAATGCCAAGCTTGTAGCTCTCCAGTTATAACTGAATTGCTGCCATCTCAATCCTAGCAACAGCTGCAGAGTTATGACTTGTCCTTGCCCCCACTGAGATATCCTGCTTGTGGTTCTCCTACCAAATTCATAGCACTTCTATATGTTCTTTAGGCTCCAAAGGTGACTGGAGTGAAAGCTCACACAGAATTTGACAAGAAGCAGATAATCCTGGATATGCACCTCAGGTAAACTCACTGCTTGTGACATTCTAGCCTGCACCTGATATGTGTTTCACTTTCCTGCTATCTCTTCTCACTCATCTCATTCTAGCATGCATCTATTCTTTGTTTTCTATACTTCCTGCAGTACATACATTTTTTTGTTCTGCAGTTATGTTGGTGACATAGAAGTAAATGTAGAAGTAAAGAAATATTTCTGCAAAGCTGGAATTAAAGGGATGCAGGTATGTAATGTACAAATTGGTGTTTCAGTAATACTTCACTATTAATCAGTTGTTTATTGGTACTTCAGTAATACTTTAACACTCCTTTAAAAGTAAAATGTATTTTCTAACAGCTGCACGGGATGCTCCGTGTTATCCTGGAACCACTCATTGGAGACGTTCCTATTGTTGGAGCCATAACATTATTCTTCATCCGTCGACCGGTAGGTGAATAATAAATGGTGCCCTAGTTGCTGGGAACGGTTCTTTACAAAAAATGACTGTAGGGCTTGCGTTCCCATGGTGCTTTTCTTCATGTTCGATTATTACAATTAGTTTGCCAGGCACTACGTGCAAAGCTGTGCTGACACAGTTTAGTTTGAGTTTTGGGACAAGTTTGGTCATAAACACTCATCTACCACAATCAAAACACAAACCCTGATAAATGGAATCTTCTTTAATGCCTGACATAAAGCATCACAATTTCTGAATATGTTATCAGGTCCTAGACATCAATTGGACCGGACTTACAAATCTGCTGGATATCCCTGGACTTAAGTAAGTAGCAATTTCACCTTGATTGTAGCCTTACAAGTAGCCTTTATTTTCCAGTAGTGGCTTTTAATTTATTCTCCTTTCCCTTCAGATATTTGAACTATACTTCATGGCAACATTAGTGACTGCATTTATTCTCATATGTTTTATTTTCCCCTAATTTGACCTTGTGTTTTTTTATGATACTAATTATATTTTTTATTTCACTTTTCTTTTTCCTTTGGCTACAAACATCCTTTTTTATCTGATCTAAAGTGTGATGTCTGACACAATGGTTATGGATATTATCTCTGGCTTCTTGGTACTACCAAATCGTCTAGCCATACCTTTAACCAGTAATCTTCATGTGGCTGAACTACGCTCCCCACTACCCAGGGTATAGCTCTCTTTTGTACATGTTACAGTAAATGTTGGCTTTGTACTTTTAATTAATTTACTAATTTGTTCATTTTTCTGTATCTTTGATTTTCCTACTTCCCCACTGTGCCGCATTTTTTTTTTACATTTGTCCTACATATATGTGTCACACACAAATCTCTTCATCTGAAGCTGACCTACAATAAAGCAAAAGTTTGAAAGAAAAGAGCCATATCTCTATGTATGGGTCCCATGGGGGATGGTTTGCACAGGATTGTCATCTCTATAGAAAAAAAAAATATTCTTTTGGTTGTTTCCATTGACTAAATGTTGCCTAATAGTCAACCCTGGTGTAAAGGGGAAGCACCACTCTCCTGTTATTTATTGTCACTGCATTTTTGTGGCCATCATTGTTTGTACAGGACATTTTTGCCTAGCTCGAAAGCCAGCTGATTGGATTGGCACTGGAATATTACTTCCAATATGTTATACTCCTCACTCTATCTTTCCATTTTCATTTGTTTTATCTACCCCATTTATATCTTTACAGTTTTTCATTAATCCCATTTGGGTTTTTTTTATCCTCCACTTGTTCTCATTTTTATTTATTTAATTCAATCAGTCACCATGTCCATACGCTTTCCATCTGAACTTTTCAGGGCATTGTACGTATTCATCTTTTGGAAGCTCGGGACCTGAGTGCCAAGGATTTCCAACTGAAAGGACTGTTGGCTGGAAAATCAGACCCATATGCCATAGTGCGTGTAGGGACACAGGTTTTTAACAGTCAGCTCATTAATGAGAACTTGAATCCTGTCTGGAATGAGATGTATGAGGTATGCGTATTTCTATTCCATATAACTGTACAGGTTTTGGTATAGGAACATCTCTGTATGTACAAGTGTGTGTAGGTATCAGGGTAATGTTGTTTTTTTCTTTTATTCCAATTCAGGTAATTGTGCATGAGGTTCCAGGGCAAGAGCTAGAAGTGGAACTTTTTGACAAGGATCCTGACCAGGATGACTTTTTGGGCAGGTTAGAAAAGTCTAATTGTTCTCATTGTCAAACTAAGCAAAGTTTTAGTTTCTTTAAACCCTGTTTAGTAAATAGTTTTCACACACAATAGAACTAATTGAAAATAGGTGTTGAATTTGTTACTGCCCATTTTTCGGTAGAGAGAAAGTGGCCAACTGCTCCATTTCTAGTGAAAAGATTTGTGCTTTGTATTTTAAAAGTAACACTTTAATTTGTAACCTGATATCAGATAAACAAGATGAAAGCATATTCAAACTGGAATTGTTTTTTTGTTTTTTTTAGAATTAAGTTAGATCTGGGTGAGGTGAAGCAACATGGTTCTCTGGACAAGGTTTGTGCCATTAAGTGTATCTGGGAAGTGAAGGTCATGCAAAAATACTAAACTTAATTAGACTGACTTTTTTTTTATTTGTAGTGGTTCACCTTAAGCGATACAAAATCAGGGAAACTACACCTCAGACTGGAATGGCTCACACTCATGTCTAATGCTTCACAACTTACAAAGGTATTAAACTACATTGTGTATAATGGTATACAATTCAGGTTTAGGATATGTTATGTGGAAACCAGATATCCAGAAAACTTTGAACTACAGGAAGGTCAACTTCCATAAACTCCTTTTCAATCAAATAATTCAAAATTTTGTAATAATAAAATAGTACTTGTACTTGACCCCAACTAAGATATACTCAATATTTATTGGTGGCAAAGCAATCCTAATGGGTTTGTCTAATGTTTAAAGGGACTACTGGCTGTTTAGTAGGGAAAATGATCCAAGCATGTATTTTTGCAGTATATTTTGTATTTTCTTTTTAAAGGTAATGAATTGTGCGCATCTTTCTAAGCATCTGCATTGCAGAGCTCAGGTACCCCAATGGGGCCAGAAACCTATGGGTCATACAAGGACAAAACCCTGTTATCTTATAATGGGACCCCTATGCAGCTACCTCCTTGCCCCTACTATAAGTGATATGGACACTAAAAAAACTTGTTCAAAATATTAATGTACATTAAAAGTTTATGCTGTTCACTTTTTGCTGATAGGGGTTTTTAGTGATTTACGGGTTGGGTTTTACCAGACCCTAACCTGCCCTCCTTCCTCCCTCCCGTGCCCACCCGAGCCCGAATTCCAGCTTCCATTTATAGACCCACACCACTCCACCGATGACATCACAAAAGGGGTGGAGCGAGTAGGCTCACTGCTATATAAAAAGGAAGTCGAAAGCTGGCCGTATAAAGTGGCTAAAACCAGACCCGCCACCCACAAAGGGGGGGTTCAATGTCTGCCCGAACCCACTCGACCCGCTGGTTTCGGGCCAGCCCGCACATCACTACTGTTTTTGTAAGTTATTGTTACTTGAAGTTCCTTAACCTGACTTTTTTGCCAACCTGACTCTCCCTTCTCAGTCAGTTAGAGCTTCTAGTGCTAATAGATTACTGCTGCACAAATATGGAAGCCCCCTCATAAAGGAACATGGGGGATAAGATAGGTAATGTAAAAGCATCAGGCAAATATTTTTATGGCAAAATTATATATACTACGCAAAGACAATATATAGGATATATAATGGATTTAGTTTCAGGTGTCGGTATCTCTTTAAGCTGAGAATTCACAGTAGCGCAGCTGAGTTGGCACCACTATGTCTGGTTGCGTCATGTCTCCTAGGGGTTGATCTCCAGAAGGAGCATGTGCAGTTCAGCAGGCCTTTGTGTGATGTGCATGTTCCATGTTGGCAATCAATGAGGAGAGGCTGGACATTAGATGTGACACGGCCAGACCTGGTGGCTGCCAATCGCACTGTGCCACTCTGTGTTTTCACTTAGGTATGGGGCAATGGAGAGTGTAGCTCCTGGTTACACAGGTTGTTTTGAATCATTGTCAGTGATCTGACGGCCCTGTAGTTTGTCTGAAAAAGCCCTTTCTGACTGTTTGTGTGCCAACTAAATTCTGCTTTTATTTCAGATATTAGAAATCAACAAAAAGATAACTTCTAAAACACAAGAACCCCTCTCTGCAGCAATCCTGATTGTTTATCTAGACCGGGCACAAGACCTTCCTGTAAGTAGGATGTTATTAAAACACTGTTTTAGAATCATGAGAGCCCACATGATTAATTTATATGGTTGGTTGTGTAAAGCAAAACAAAAATTCCTTATGAAGGGTTAATGAAATGCACTGAAACGGAGGATTAATTGATAAGGTGGTATGAAGCTAAGAATAAAAATAATAAATGCTGTTTAACTCAAAACAACTGTATAGATATAACATCATCCGTTTTAGAACGATTACAACATGTACCACCTGCATGTTATAAGATGCACTACATTGGCCCAGTTACAGTAACCCCAGTAGCAAATAAGATATTTGCTATTTAACAGGTGACCCGTAATTCAACCATCCAGTCATTCATTAATAAAAGGTTACTGCACCTCTTATTAATTAATTATTAATCAAATTTTTAATTAGTAAAAACATGCTTAATGAAGCTGAGTAGTTGCCATTGGTTCTAATTACTTTGTTATATCCCATGAATCATTGAAGATGTCTCTTTTTCAATAGATCCATTGTACTAAAATATTTATTACCTGGGACATAGCACTTGGGTTAATACTTTGCCATACATAAAAATACTGAGTCATTTCAGATGAGTGTCTTATTTGGCACGCCTGTTAAGTAGCCACACAGAGACTGTATTTTGGGAATACTGATTTTTTCAGGCTGTTCATAACCATTGGGTCTTGTTTGAAAGATATAGCAAAAGGGCAGGTTGCTTCTCCTCTACGTAACCTATAGTTAATCCAGTCTTTACTGAGTGTTTGTAATCACCTTTATCCCTTATGTAAAATGAGTTACATCACAGTTCCCCACTTCTTTTCAATATATTCACAGGATTTGTCTATGAATACATTAATACTCACTATTTGTAACTCTCACATTTTAACATAATTTGTTAAACACTTGGCTAAAATCAAAGTTTATAATGTAAATTTTATATATTATTTTAGCTGAAGAAGAATGTCAAGGAACCAAGCCCAATGGTGCTACTGTCCATACAGGACATGACAAAGGAGAGTAAGGTAACTATGACTATAGGACTGTTGCATGGTTTTCTGTATTTTTGTGAAAATTAGCCTTAGATGTTTAATCAGAGAGTGCCAAATGCCATGCTTCCATGTGGCCATTGGTCATATTTTTCTAGAAATGTAACTTGACAATTGACACAGTTGATATACAGTTGAGTCCTAAAATGTAAGTACGTGCACCTATGCTAAAGATGTTAAAAAATCTTTATACCTTCGATCTTATCATGTTACCATACATTGCATTAAATTAGATAGGGCATCTGATTTATTTCTGTATGAGGTCATTTCAATTAAATAGCTTACAAACCATTTTCTTTCATCTTTTATTTATTGTATATAAATTGTTGAGTCTGGTTAGGTTACTGAAGCTTAGGGTCAGGTGTGGGTCAAATGTTTTTGACGGCACATCCCGTTTCCATGTTTCATTGTCATATTTTTATATTTCAGCTTTTATTTATGTGTAGTACTAAAATAAACATTTTACTTATTGTTTGCATATGGTTAACATATTGACTTCTGTTAGGAGAGTGCTGTCTCATACTTGTGTGCTAGCCTCTTCAGCTGTTACTATGATATTTAGGAAGTGTACTAACCATTATGTGTACTAACACTTTTTTCAAATGAACAATCGCATGAAAAGAAATGGCAAGACTAAGAGGAATGGTCCATACAGGTCGAGTTCTTGGGTTCTACAGGGTTATGAGGCTAGAAATATCTTAAAGAAATGTGTTATTTGCAATCTAGTTTTCCTTTTTTATCCCGTATGTAAATTTATTATTAACCCATTACATACTATTCAAGAATTTGTTGAGCATTATGGTTTCCTCTTCAACACATGCTGTTAAAGAACTATGTCATGATATTCATCAACAATCACATTTTGGTGATCCTCAGTCTGCAACCAACTGATAGCCAAGCCAATAATAGTAACCAATAACTATTTGTCTTCTTGTAAGTCTTTCAAATTCTTCTTTATCACCTTCCATTAGTATCCTACTGTTTAATAATGTCCAACAGTGGCTCAGTAGGTAGCACTTGTGCCTTTAGCTCTATGAAGTTTTGATTTCAGTTTGGAAACTATATGCAAGGAACTTTTTATATGGTCTGAGAAGAGCTGGTGCTGGTATATAAACAGGCAGGCTGGTCAAGTACTTGTCAAATACTGGTCAAATATATTTTGCTCCAGACATCACTACTTTTCATGTTTCATTCTCTTTAGCCATCTGTCAATTTTATATCGTAGTCTTACCAATTGAACACCCATTACATTCAACATAGTTAGGTTTTTCACCATAAGTTGCAGCATTTAGTGTATAGTTAGTAATATTTTTATATTTCTCCATACAGACTGTGCCCAGCAGTATCTCTCCTGTTTGGGAAGAGCCATTCCGCTTTTTCTTACGTGATCCAAACATTCAAGACCTTGATATTGAGGTAAGGGTGCTGTCATCCTGTTTCTTAACTTTTGTCTTCTGTTCTGCATGCCATGTATATGGCACATATTCAGACGCGTTGGTATCTGTTCTCTCTCAGGTGAAGGATGATGACCGTCAGCACAGTCTGGGCTCTTTGTCAGTACCTCTGTCCCGCCTCCTGTCTGCTGATAATCTTACATTAGACCAGTGGTTTCAGCTGGAGAACTCTGGATCTAAAAGCCGAATCTACATGAAATTAGTCATGCGGGTAAACTTGTAATACACTCAAACAATTTACAAATAATTCAGATTTTCTATTCCACAGAAAATTTATATATTGCAAATTGATGTCCTGTTTTTAGCATGGTAAATTAGCCGTTACTGTAACCATTCTTCCTATTCTGTTTGTTATAACCACACTATTAGAGCTACAGGTTATCACATAATATCCTGCTTTTATTAGAATAACATACCATTGTTTACACAATCTCTGTAGAATTCATCATATTTTAGAGATTCAAATTTTTATATATGTATATAGTTTAGTATGATTTTTTTGGTAGGCGCTGTCCAGATGATATAGTTTTTCAAATGTCTGAAAACTGGACAGACTTATTGGATGCTTATTTACCCACACTGCAGGTAGCAACAAAATTCAGTTGGTTGCCCAAAAGTGTGTTATATATAGACATATGAAAACATCCATATTTTCCTTGTTTTAAAATTATAAAGCACCAATGGGTTTTTATTTTGTTTTTAACCTAACTCATTATGTATAGAGGGCTGCCCAGTGGATTTTGTAGTTTAACAACCATCTCCTCCTAGCACAGGAGAAGCACAGGAGATTGGAAAGTGCCATCAGTCTTTGTCCTGTTTAGTGCAAGAAATAGCAAAATGAAAGATATTTACTTAGTAAGACATATGCTCCACAAAAGAATATTTATTAAGCCCATGCCACAGAAGAAGGCTTAATTCAGCTAATAGAAAAACAGTCACCAGGCATTCATGTGTCCTTTTTACACAATAAATGTTATTCAGTTTACCAGTATTATGCAAAGGAGCCCAGCTCATGTTATTTTCTCTTGCATGCAGATACTGTATCTAGACCCAGCAAACACCCTTGTGACTGGAGATCCAGAGAGCATTATTGCGGAGGAAGCTGGATCTAGTGTGGACAATCCCCCAAGACCAAGCCATACTACAGTTCCTGAGAAGTTTGCTACAGAAGTAATATCATATCATGTGTTTTTTTTTTCTTTTGGTTAGGTTGCTTGAGCCAACAAATGTTCATATCTAAATGTCCTAGATATACATGTGGGTGCTCTGTATAAAAGGGTTTTTGTAGGATTTATTTGTATTTGTCTGAAGCCACAATTTATGGCTGTGGTGCGTTCTCTGTATTCTGTAGCTCTTGAATTTGTTAATACAATGTTAAAGGAAATCTAGATAATGTACAGTACTAAATTTTTCTTATGTGAAAGGGTATTTTGTAGTAAACTTACATATATTTTTTCTACAGTTCATAGATCTCATCCTGCTTTTTTTAACTGAAGTCTGTTTTTAACTCAACTGTTTTCTCTAGAATGTGTTTTGAGATAGAGGAAGCTTTCAAAGGGCAAACACTTAGCCAAGAATCTGCAAAAAAAAGTTTGTGTTCAGTAGCTTGCCCATTGCATTCCTTCTTCTCCTTCTGGGAAAATGTAAATAAGACAAAAATAGTTTCTCCCCACTTCTGCCAATCTTCAAAAGAGTCCTCTTAAATGTGGCACTTTGTATAAATACATTCACAAATGCACCTTTGTGTTACTATAATATGCAAGGGGAAAGCAAGCTTATCAGTCAGGTTATGATAATGGAGTACGCTACTACTAACCGGTTTTAGACCATCTCTGTTTTCTTAGCAACATATTGGATTAGTCCATAATGATAAGCATGGCCGTTCAAGAAAGACATCAAGAGTTACCATTCTAAACTTATTATTGGGACACAAAGTATAACATCTGTATACATTTATTCAATTGAGCACTATATTTCTTCTCTCCTTGTTGTCCGTGCACAAAGTTGCTTTATTGTTTTGCATGTATTAAAAGTTCAGGCTCCTGATCCCCCAGCCACCACACCTAGGGGCACATTTACTAAAGGTCAAAGTAAATATTCAAATAAAATTCGAATTGAAAAAATTCAAATTTCAAAGTAATTTTGGGCTACTCCGACTATCGAATAGCCCAAAATTCGATTTGAATAGAAAAAATGTGAATATTGGACAAGTTGAAGTACTGGCTCTTTAAAATCGTTCGACTTTGACACTTCGCCACCTTAAAGCTGGCGAATTGCCATTTTAGCCTATGGGCGACCTCATAGAACCTTTCCTGAAAAAAATTTCCAAGAATTTGAAGGATTTTGAGCAAAATCCTTCAAATTGTTCGATTCAAACGATTCAAAGGATTTTTATTCTATTGAAAATGGACCTATTTGATTGAAATAGGTCCATTTTCTATTGAAAAAGTTTTTTTTCACTTCGAAAATTCGGCCCTTAGTAAATCTGCCCCCTAGTCTTGAAGGTGAACATGATGAATTGGGGGGCCATAATCTAAGATGCATACAGTAAGTACCCTCATTCATTTGCCCTGGTTCACTGCTTGATGGTTTAGAAATTAGGCTATTTGCTCATTTTTTTTTTTGTTATACTCCTTTTATTTGCAGAACCTGCTTCGAATCTTCATACTTGAAGCAGAAAACTTGATCGCCAAAGATAACCTAATGGGAGGTTTGGTTAAAGGCAAGTCTGACCCCTACACCGTGATTTCAAGTGGAGGGAAAAAAGTACGCACACGTGTGGTGGATAATAACCTAAATCCGTGCTGGAATCAAGCTTTTGAGGTAGCACATTCAAACAATCTCTTTCAACTGTAGTTAGTAGAATAATGGTAGCAGTGTATAAGGCTATAGGCACAGGTTGTTTTCTGCAGCTCTTTTCAGCCTGCGTATTTGCACTGATCTGTGTGACCACACACAGGCTGATCGAATACAAATCAATGGAGCGGGGCACTGAGCAGATCAGCATCTCTCAAACTGCAAAAATTACTCAGTCTGAAAACAGCCTGTGTGTACATATCTTAGTATGCAGCCTAGGCTTGTGGTAGAGTTACCCTAGCTGTGTGGTTATGTTGAGTATTCAGGCTTGGTAAAGAAACGGCATCTTGTCATAACCTTTTTCCCCAAGTCATCTTGGGGGACACAGGGACAATGGGTATAGCTGGTATCACTAGGAGGCAGGGCACAACCTTAAGAAAGAAACTGACT
>CM044433.1:140919448-140940243 GCA_024363595.1 Xenopus borealis | reverse complement strand
CTGTTTCCTACAGAACACATAGATAAATGATCATCACCTCCCTCGGTGGACGCACCTGTATCCAGGCTATCCAAAAGCACAGTCCTGCCAGCTTCTTCGTTCAAGGACTCTATGGACAAGAAGTTACTATGGACTATTACGCTCCACGTTTGTGGCTTCAGGCTCATCCCTCAGGCCCATTGGGGCCACAGCCTGGGTCAGCCGAGCAATGCAATCCTGGTCTGACTATCTCCTCACTGCTATTGCGGAAGGAGCACCTCGCCACGATGGGCTTCCCAAATTAAGGAAGCAAATGACTACATTTGTGAATTGCAACACAGGTTGTCAGCAGAGCTTCGGCACTCGCAGTAGCTGTCCGCCGCTCCCTCTGGATGAAACTATGGTCGGCTGACCTCCATCCCCTTCAAGAGTAAACTTCTTTTTGGGCCCGACCTTGATCATCAGTCAAGCCACTGGCGGCAAAAGTAACTTACGACCGCAACCCAAAACACGGCCCTCTTTTCGAAAAGGAAGGTTTTTTCGTGGCCCTCCATCCAAAACCTCAAGCTCAACCTCTCCAAGTCAGACCTTCGCAGGCAGGGGGCACTTCGGCAGCAAACAGAAATCTTCCTGTCAGAATCGTAAGCTCACCTCAAAGACTACTGACAACTCTTCCACGGCATGACACCAAGTGCAATCCGACCTCAATAGGAGGGAGATTGCTACATTTTGCCGACGCATGGACTACAATTATTCAAGACGCCTGGATCCACAAAGTCGTTACTCGAGGCTACCACATAGAGTTCGCCTCAATGCCAACACACAGATTTTTCATGTCACGACTTCCTCATGAGTCGACAAAGCGCACAGCCTTCCTACAGGTCATTTCAAACCTGCTCCTGGCGGAAGTTATTTGCCCAGTGCCTTCGACTGAGCTTTTCCAGGGATATTATTTCAATCTATTCTTGTTGCCAATGAAAGACAGGTCGGTGCGTCCCATACTAGACCTCAAAGAGCTAAACAAGTTCATATGCACACGAAAATTCAAGATGGAGTCCCTAAGATCCTTTGTCGCAGCAATGGCTCCAGGGCAATTCCTCATGTCTCTCTACATAAAGGACGCCTACCTGCACATCCCCATTTTCCCTCCGCACCAGAAATACTTGTGCTTTGCATTCCAAAACCGCCATTTTCAATTCACCAATCTACTCTTCGGCCTCATATCGGCCCCCCAGGTATTTACCAAGATACCATAGAGGCAGTTCCCCTTGCTCAGTTCCATCTAAGAGACCTCCAACTGAACATCCTCAATGTATGGAACCGGAGATCCTTACTACAGGAGATCCCGCTGTCCCCTCAAACAAGGTTCTCCCTTCGCTGGTGGCTAGATCCAACTCACCTTTCTCTGGGGAGAACCCTAGGGGAACCCCTTTGGCCCATCCTCACCACAGATGCGAGTCTATTCAGTTCTAGAGAGCAGAACAGCACAGGGGACGTGGAGTCCAACCCAAAAACTTCTACAAATCAATCTGCTCGAAATACGAGCAATACGACTAGCCCTGATCCATTGGCAGCAGGAACTGAAGGGACAGTCAGTAAAAGTGCAATCAAACAACTCCATGGCAATGGCCTAAATCAACCACCAAGGGAGAACAAGGAGCAAAGCAGCCTTAAATGAGATCAGACTCATCTTCAGCTGGGCAGAGACCCACCAAGTCCAACTGTCCGCCATCTTCATCCCAGGTCTACAGAACTGGGAGGCAGACTTCCTAAGTCGACAGTCCCTAGACCCCGGCGAGTGGTCACTAAAGGACAGCCCTGACCACCGCTTGGGATTTCAATCTGGCCTACGCCTTCCATCCTCATACTCTCATTCGCTGAACAATCAGGAAGCTGCAACAAGAACAGACCACCCTCATTCTGATTGCACCAAGGTGGCCTCGAAGGGCCTGGTTCACAGACCTGCTCAATCTCTCCATAGCAGAACCATGGACTCTGCCTCCACTTCAGACCTTCTCTCTCAGGGACCTATTCGCCATCCAAATCCAACAAGTCTAAATCTGACGGCGTGGCTCTTGAGAGTTGAGACAAAGATCTTGATCCAAAAGGGCTTCTCCAGGGCTTTAGCACGCACAATGTGCACAGCCAGAAAACCGGTCTCAGCCAGAACTTACCACAGATTTTGGTCCACCTACCAACAATGGTGCACCAGATGAAAAGCCAGTTTCAGGTCCCTTCCGTTCCCAATCTCCTGGAATTCCTTCAGGAAGGGCTTTCCAAGGGCATGTCGCTCAGCTCCCTCAAATCACAGCTTTCAGCCCTGCTAGTACTTTTCCAAAGAAGACTAGCACTGATCCTGGATGTCAGAACCTTCATCTTAGGGGTGACAGACGTTTCCCATCCTGTAAGAGCACCCACTCCTGTCTGGGATCTCACCTTAGTACTCGAGG
The DNA here is from genome assembly GCA_024363595.1 of Xenopus borealis. Lineage (NCBI taxonomy): Eukaryota > Metazoa > Chordata > Amphibia > Anura > Pipidae > Xenopus > Xenopus borealis. The sequence goes on along the minus strand of CM044433.1, from coordinate 140,937,814 downwards.
CACTACAATGACCGCCTTTTGAACCCCTAGGATCAATTTCTCTACAGTGGCTCACCTGGAAGAATGTTTTTCTCTTAGCCATTTCCTCAGCGAGATGCGTCTCGGAACTCAGTGCTCTATCCTGCAAACCGGCCTTCCTCATTTTTCACTGTCATCGAGTGGTTCTTCGCACCATCCCTTACTTTTTGCCTAAGGTTTCGGACTTTTATCTGAACCAAGAAATAGTCGTGCCATCTTTTTGCCCCGCATCAGCCAATCAAAAAGAAAAGGTTCTCCACACGCTGGATCCTGTGAGAGCACTAAAGTTCTATTTGCACAGAGTCAAGGATATCCGTAAATCGAACTCCCTACTAGATTTCCAATCTGGACCACGCCAAGGAGCCACAGCCACCAAACAGGCCATATACCGTTGGATCAAGTAAACTATACTAAGAGCTTACATAGCACAAGGCCAGGAACCTCCAAGTAGGGTCACGGCTCACTCCACCAGAGGGGTAAGTACATCCTGGGCATTTCCGAAATCAAACCTCGGTGGAACAACTGTGCAAAGCTGCAACATGGACCTCGGTTCACTCTTTCTCCAAATTCTACCATTTTGATACCTTTGCGGCCTCTGACACCCGCTTTGGCAGAAAGGGGCTTCAGGCCACGGTGGTTACCTCTTCCCACCAGAGCCTTAGGGGACAGCTTTGGTACATCCCCATTGTCCCTGTGTCCCCAAGGTGACTTGGAGAAAAGGAGATTTTGTCTACTCACCGTTAAATCTCTTTCTCTTCAGTCTCTTGGGGGACACAGGGCTTCTCGCCCTGGATTGAGGCCTTCACTCTGTCGTACATGATACTGACAAAGTTACAGTTCTAAAGTTTGGTTTGTTACTTGTTCTTCTGATGACTTGGGTACAAACTGACCTAAGCTCCGCCTGCTGGGGGTATAGCCAGTGGAGGAGGAGTCAGTTTCTTTTTAAGGTTGTGTCCTGCCTCCTAGTGATACCAGCTATACCCATTGTCCCTTTGTCCCACAAGAGACTGAAGAGAAAGTGATTTAACGGTGAGTACACAATCTCCTTTTTTTTTTCTCAAGGAAATTTACAAATTATTTCCTATGGTAGATAAGAGTCTTAAACACCATATATTGATTTGATTGCTCCTCTTTACTTCTTGCAGTTAAATTATTAAAGCTCTTAGGATGAATGATTGGAACTACAAGGCACGGTATCATTTTTGGTTGCTTGTATTTTTTCAGGCCCCTCTGCTGTCAATCTGTTGATTCTGGCAAATGCCAGAGGGGCTGCTGTAAGATGCCATAGACCAGTGATCCCCAACCAGTAGCTCGTGAGCAACATGTTGCTCTCCAACCCCTTGGATGTTGCTCCCAGTGGCCTCAAAGCCGGTGCTTATTTTTGAATTACTGGCTTAGAGGCAAGTTTTTGTTGCATAAAAAACAGATGTCCTGCCAAACATTCTCTCCTGTAGGCTGCCAGTCCATATAGGGGTTACCAAAAAGCCAATCAGAGCTCTTATTTGACATCCCCATGGACTTTTTCATGCTTGTGTTGCTCTCCAACTATGTTTGTTAAATTTAAATGTGGCTCACGAGCAAAAAAGGTTGGGGACCCCTGCCATAGACGGTCACTATTTATTGTGCTTCTTTGGGCCTCTGTGTACATGTAATGCCAGGGCCTATTCTCAATCTCAAGGAGGACCTGTATGCTTTCCATCCTTTAGCCCATGTCCCAATTGGTTTCAGAGTGTATCTCATCTATGGCTCCTGTATGTCAGATATGATTCAACTAGATTTTAAGCTTGTAGAATGTAAACTGAAAGAAACAAGGTAGTTCCAACAAAGCTTTACAAGCAGTTGCAATAAAAAAACAAAACAATACAGTTCTATATTATGTTTGTATTGTCATTTGGCTAGAAAGTGGGAGGGGGCCTGATGGAACAGCAAACAAGTTAGCAGCTAAAATGAAGTGTTCCAACACAATGCATGACCTTCTTAAACTAATATCTCCCCCAGATACTGGTTACTGATGTCCCAGGACAGGACATTGTGTTTGAAGTGTTTGATAAAGATGTGGACAAGGATGACTTTTTGGGAAGGTCAGTATTTTTCCTTGATACTTTAATAATAAGCATATGGAGATTGTGCTTGCAGCAAATACTTAAAATAGAACAAGAACTGTTTCATTATGAAAAATGCATTACCCAGCTGTGTGTTTTACAGTTAATAACTGTGATGAATTGTGACTTCCTGTTTCATTTTATGACAGTCATTTGTATGAAGGTTTTTTCCTTGAGCCTCTGGTGTGTTGGACAGTCAAATGTGTACTTTGAAAATGGAAATGATGGCTACATACAAGCTGCTCATACATCAAAGACACACTGGTACCTTCTGAAATAGATTGCAATAAAAATGTCTGTTTATAGATCCTGGAAAGCCCATGTTCCAAGCATTTTGTATAATAGATCCCACACCAGTATTTGCAGTTTAGACAAGCAACCTTCCTCTGTTTTCTTCAGTTGTAATGTGTACAATTTTCTTGCACCTTCCTGCTGTGGAAATGTGCTAAAGCCACATAAGTGAAAACATTGCCATTTGTTGTTATAAACAGGTGGAGTTGGAAAACGCTTCAAGGCTTTTTTTTTTTTTTTTTATGATAAACTACTCCCACTGCATGAGTTAAAAATATACCCAAGATCTGGAATGACTGCATCAGTTGTTTGCACATAAAACCCAAGGTCAACTTTGCACAGTTTCTTTTAATATAGGATTTTAAAGGGGAATTCATTTGTTCTTGTTGAATGAATAGCCTTGAGTTATGAGACATATGTTATATTCATAAAGGACCAATATAAACCTATTATTAGTATGAGCTACATAAAAAAGTGGTCTGTCTTTTAATTTAAAAAAAATCCATATTATCTTTTCATTTTTACCATAATATTCGCAATATTTTATCATGGGTCATTGATGAGTTTTTACCCTAACTACCCTTCCAACAGAAGAGTTACTTTCTAGAGAGAGATATAAACTCAAATCTAGAGATATAAACAAATATAAGGCTTACAAATAAGGAGCAGTGTATTTAGTGTGCTTTTAGAACCATCATACACCTGTTTACTTTCCTATAGATTTGTCTAATGGGTATATTATAAACTGGTAATCGCTCCACACAAACCTCCTTATTCAAACGAGCAGATCTCTGCTCATTTTGATCACACAGAGTGGAGTATGGATTCTTGGCTAACAGGATTTTTGGCTACATATTGATAAGGCTGGCCCGTTGATGGTGCCTATACATGAGCCAATAAAATCTGCCGACTCATTCAGCAGATTGTATTGGCCTGTGTATGGCCAGCTTCACTTTCCATTACTTTACCAATGGTCTGTGAACCTAGTAGGCTAGTCTCAAGCTAATAGTTACCTCCATGAGTCTCTTGATTGTGTTCAAAATCCATTGTTTAATGGATACATTTCTTATCTTTGTCCCTGCTGAGCAGAATCTCTGGGTTTCATTACAGGCAGCTGTTAGAATTGATACAATCGTTGCTAATACTCCAGTGATGTTGCTGTGAAATGTATCAATTAAATGTTGCAAAATTGTATCAGTTTAGAGTCTGCGCCTAAATTACTGAGCTGCCAGACTCAAACACCAGAGACACCAACATTCAACTTTACACTTAGATTTTGTAAAAACAGTAAAAGATAAATTATAGAAAGTAATTGAAAAAAATCTTTATTTCTGGGGAAAATTTTGTAAACAATTGAACAAGAAAAAAGTGTTTGGAAAGTGAACAACCCCTTTAAACTAACTGGAAAAAGTTTCTTAAAGGGCTTGTTCACCCTGCACAAGGATTATATTTCCCTTTTAATTGTAGCTCTTGCAACATTTCTATGCAGGTAATTTCACAATAACATGAAGATGTTTTATCAAAAATAAAATTCAGTCCAACAACTTAGGCTTTCTTTTCTGCTCTTTCAACACTAGGCTATGCAGGTTGGTTTGGAATTCTTAACAACTAGGTTTTCCTATGTACGGTTCTGTTTAAAATTGTCCCAATTACATTTAGCTAGCCTTTTTTGGGACTAGAAAAAATAGGCAGCACCAATCCTCTAAGTAAGAAATATACAGATATAATCACACACTAAGGGGTAGCCCAGTTTAATGAAGTAAGTGGCAGAACACCATTACAGCTGATCTCTTAATGTTTGACAATGGCAGTGGCTTTATGCCCAAAACATTGCATTGCCAGTCCATGGGTAACTGTATTCAGGTGGTCATATAGAAATGTGTTCATCATTTAAATAACTCACAAACTTTCATTGTGCAGGTTTCACTGAGACCTCCATTGTGGTTGTAATGTAAATATTTTTTTTCTTTCCTTTTTATTCGTCATCCCATGGCTAGCTCTAAAATTAGTGTGAAAGATGCTGTGAAACAGAAATTCATCAATGAGGTAAGAAATCCGAATATGAACATATCCTTCAAGGATTTACATAAATGTAGGAGAAATGAGCTAGTCCTAAAGACTGTGCACACTGGTCTGTAAATCTCTCCATTTTAGGTGTTCCTGCAAACAGCTGTCGTAACGACAAGAAATGTCAATAAAAGTGATATGAGTGGTAGTGATATGTGATGAGTCTGGTCATGTTAAGATGTTTGGCAAGTGAGCAGATTTGTGGGCTACACACAGGGTGGTTCAAATGTGTACACATTGGCTGTGGTTTCTGGTAAGCTAGAGTAGATGTCCTTACACTTCTCCATAATACAAACCTGTGTACCATGAAAGACATATTGGAGTGTCATCATGTTTGACCTATAAGGTTGGCTCAGACTGGGAACATTTAGGAAAAATTTTGTACCAATGTCAGTCTGGGGCCCCAAAGGTCCTCCAGAGAACCCAATATCAAGTTTCTAGCAATCATTCATATCCAGTACTAAAATGCTATGAGGACAGTTGTGTTGTTTGTTGCATTGTGTTCAGCTTAAAGCCATGTGAGGGCACAAAACAATACCGTGGATACACACAAGCATATGGAGGGTAGTACAGACAGCCAGAGTACATCAAACACTGTTTACAGCCCAGATTATTGGGCTTCCCGGCTCTTGCATTAGATCCTCCATACTGTGAACATTCTACTTGAAACACTCACACTACCAGTCCTGTATAATTTGCAGCCTCTGTGGATTCTCCCGCTTATCTGTTGCAATACATTTGATGTGTACAAGAGACTGCATCATTTTTAAAACTTATATGGATTCTTAGATTTTCAAGAAAAGGTGGCAACCCTAGGGTTGATTTGTGGCCTATGGTTTCCAGCAAGCTGAGATCAGCCCACTGTCTAACATCAGGCTACAGACAGACAATCTCCAGAATTCGCTCCTCCACTGCTGCCCGATGGGCAGCAGCAGAGGAGCAAATTCTCTGCCTACAATTCTCCACAGGCTGAGATCTGCACAGGCTGTTTTTGGAGCGATCTGTGCCAGATAAATACGCTTAGTGGTTTTAAGCTTCGACAATGGCACATTACACTAGAATATTTATGCGATTTATCAGCTTTTTTTTAATAACTGCATTGCTACTGCGCCAAACTTCTGCAAAGTTCTCTATGCCCCAAAAGGCTAGCCAAAGTTGTCTCTTGTCTGGAGGAACCAGAGTAATGGTCTTTGTTTCCTTAATCAATAAGTGCATCCTCCTGTACTTTATTCCACAGCTGGAGACTTTGTTTTCTGATTCTAAACCTGTGATGGAGATAGTGATCCTTGGAAAAATTAAAGGCTTTATTTGTTTCCAAAGATGCTGTGACATGTGTGCCTAAAATGATTGTGATTTATCAGGTGATAGCAAGTTCATGAAGCATAAGTTGATACTAGTTGATTTACTTGAGATAAACTCAATTTTTTCTGAAATTATTTTGAGAAGATGGATCACTACCACCTTTGTAGATACAACTCTTTGTTGTTTCTTTACTCTGAAGGCTGGGCTTGTGCAGATTCAAGCAATGTTGTACTACTCCCAGCAGTCTAATTCTAATAGAGTATTGAAACCTCTCTTTGCTTGCATGTTGTTTATGTTGTGTATACCTGTGCCTTGTCAGATAAATAAGGTTACTTTTTTTTGTTCTGATTCTTTGTGCTGCTTTAGTGGCTGCCATTGGAGAAAGTAAAATCTGGGAAACTCCATGTCAAGTTGGAATGTCTCTCACTTGTTGCAGACTCTTCCCAGATTGATCAGGTAACATCCAACTCCCTTTTCACATACTGCTTCAGGCTTATTATTGTATTTTCTCTATGTGTGGCTAAACTGTTTGTTTTTGTAGGTACTGATGATGAACAGCCTGACTCAGCCAGCTCACAGTGATAACTTTTCTGCAGCTCTTCTCTTTGTTTTTATAGAAAGAGCCAATGGACTGCAGGTGAGACTGTCAAACTGATTTTTGCCTTACACTCTCACCCTTCTCTGCATCTTGTACAGGTATTCTACCAGTGGTGTAACTAGATGTTACTGGGCTCCACAGCAAATTATTTTTAGGGCCCCAAACATATCCAGAGGTTGTCCAGTTTTACCAACATATATTGAAAATGCTCTTTATTTGGGCCTCATGGGGCCCTTATCTCCTGGGCAGGGTCCGCTTCCCCTGTATTTACACCCCTGTATGGGACCTGTTGTCCAGAATGCTTGCAACCTGGGGTCTTTGTGCATTGTCTACTATAAACAAAAATATTTAAACATTAAATAAACCCTAAACAACCAGTTAGGATTAATTAATTATATTTTAGTTGGGATCAAGTAAAAGGCCTGTCTTATTATAGAGAAACGGGAAAAGGGGAATTATTTGATTTAAAATGAAGTCTATGGAAGAGGAACTTTCTGGATAACAGGTTTCCGGATAATGGATCCCATACCTGCACTTCAGTCTTGTTCTTCATTGTGGTCTCTGTGGGGTTGTGTAAAGGTTCTGGATCATGGAGGAATGTGTTTAAATAATAAATAAATTAACATTACCAGCTCCATTCTCCTATACCATTTCCTACGTTGTCATTTTTGATTTCCTGCCTGCACAGGCTATTGATGATTGAGAAGTTTCCAAAAATATGAATTCAAAATATATATTTAAGCTGAAAGGATAATTGTCCTGCTAGTATTGTCAAGTGTAGTCTCCAAGGATATTTGTGTCCTCTGGGTCTGATAGCAATACTTCTATCCAGAGAGCAAAGTGTTTGTTGATAAATGTTTCTGGGTCCCTTTCAGAGGTTTAAGAATGAGTTATATTTGCTTCATATGTTTGTCTTTTGCTTTTATTTGACTGTGATTGTATACCACATTGCTCTTTATGTCTTCATTGCCATCAGAAACCCTAAACCTGTTATTCTTCTAACATTATCTTTGTCTCTCTCACCCTCTGCTTACATTCTCAGTGAAAGTTTAATGCAAATTTTGTTTTTATATAACAGATGCGGAAAGGAGATAAAAATCCATCACCGAGTGCAGAATTAAAACTGAGGAAAGAAGTATACAAGACCAAGGTAGAAATAATGGCTTAACCTTGTCTTACCTACTGCACCACAAGCCTATCATATGAACAGTGCTCAATGAGGAGCAGTATTAGTGATGTTATGGGACATTTTCTCCTGCCTTGCACCATACATAAATCCACTGTCTATTTAAAGAGGTTACCATTTTTTTTTAATAATGGGGCAGTTATATTGCAGTGTACCCACTAAACTTACTCCAATCTTTATACTAAATTATTCCTGTAGTCTCAGGATAGTTCTAGTGATACAGGACATTGAAATTTAGCATTTTGACATTAGTGAATATTTTTTCAAAACTGCAGCAAAAAAAATATCCATTGACTTCAGTGTGTTCTTGTGATTTTCCCACAGTTTTGAGAATTTTTTGTTTGAATGTGTTTTTTTCTAATGGTATGTTCCCAGGTCGTCCAAAATACCAATACGCCAGTGTGGGAAGAAACCTTTGTGTTTCTCCTGAAGACTCCTCACAGTGAGGAACTGGAGCTTATGGTGAGTAGGAAGTTCCATTTTACTCCTACTCCTGTTGCTGTCTGCTGTCCTTATGCTACTGACTCAATTGAATTTGGCAGATTCGGGATGAGGGTAAAGGCTCACTGGGTTCCCTCACTATACCCGTTTTGGACCTCCTGAATAAAGAAGATCTTACCATGGATGGGTGGTTCCCACTAAGTACCTCTGGAGCTCACGGTGAAGTTCTCATTAGATTACAGATGAGGGTAAGAAGTTCCCATTCACATGTTAATACAAATAGCACATACTTTCCTTCTGACTCTACAATATAACCAAATTGTCAGCAGGTACTGGTCACCTGTTTAAAAGCAAATATCTTATTGGTTGCTATGGGTTACTGCTCCTCAGCAAACTTAGTGCCTTTTATTACATATGGGGGTTACTCTTTAGGCACCCAGGTGTTCACATGACTTGAAGCAGTTTTTGTATGTAATGAAAAATTATTGTATGGAGTTTCATTAAAAAAAAACCAAACAAACAAACCTAGCCCTTGATTTTTTCCAACAACAAATTGAATAGTTTTATTTGGACATAGGTTTTGGTTTCTCCCAGCCCCCCTAAAGAATCCGAAGTGGATCCCTGGCAGCCTACAGTTGAAGACAGTAGCCCCAATAAACAGCCTACAGAGGGGGAGCTCCGTCAGAGACAGCAGCTTACAGACAGGTAAGGATGAGTCGGAGACCACTCTAAAATTTTTGGGGTAGTTTCTAAAACCTATTACCCAAAGATATCTAATTTATTTTAGTATAAAACAGTTTACACCGCAATGCAGCCAAATATGTCAAATCATCCCCAGTCCCTAACTGACTCTTTCTGTATTAATGGTCCTCATAATTTATATACAGGTATTGTCATTTTCTCATGATCCATGCTGTAAATTATATTCATAAGATACACAACAGCCATGAATGTTCTGAGACAAGTCCATGTCATTATCGGTGCATTTTATGTCTCACTGAAACTTGAGCTAGAATAAATTGAGGATATTAGAAGTCACCTTTAACTTTGTGAACTGTTTAACAGCACTTTACTTTTTGCCTTATGCCTTTACAATGTTATAAAATACTTCTAACTTAAGGACACAAGCACATAGTTATATTTACCCTTTCCTAATCCTGCTTTAATTATTTGTATGCTGCACCTGATCCCTGGCTGTAGGTATTTTTCTCCTTCCCAGCTGGCAGTCCTACCCTTTTTTTGGCCCTGTCCTTCTGACTCGGGCCCACTGGGTACGGCAAGAAACATTTATTTGTTTACCTATACTAAGTGGAATAAGCCAACCAGAGAACACAGGCTTTAGACAAGGAAGGCCTCCCTCAATATGTAAAGCAAGTCCCAAAGATGTAAAGCAGTAGAAGGAGATAAAAAGAGAGTTGAATGGCAGTGAGGGGGTAAAGCATTCTAATTACTGCTCGTCACTACTCAGTGTTGTAGATTATGGCCTGCATGCTTTTTGTGGCCATGATACTCCTCAGTGGCTTCCAATATCTTGCAAGTGCAGTGGTGATTAGACCACCGTGCCCTGCTAACTGTATCTGTTATGATGAGAAGAGCTATGCTGGAAGCTCACATGCGGAACACTTCAAATTCATCCGCAGCCAGTGCTCTTAGCTGTCATTGAAAGTAAGAAGAATGCTTGCCTGCCTTTATGGAGTGATAATATTTGAAGGATCTGTCAAATATAAGAGTAGCCAAGTTTTACTCATCATTTTTTCCTCTATATACATAGTTACAAAATAGAGCATGTGGAAAAAATAAAAAGTTCAACCTTTAAGGAAATCAGCTCAGAGTTGAATTCTCTACTGACTCCAAAATACGACTATATAAATGTACAAATGTGTGTACATATTCCTGCTTAGTAATCTAACAGAGATTAGTTGGTCTTCTCATGACTGATTAGTTGCATTCCCAGCAGCCATGGTCCTGCCCCTCTTAGCATTTTGAATCTTGAGCTACAGTGATAGATGCTAGACATTTGCATGTGGAGCTCATCAAATCTGATCCACTGAAACCCAATGAATAGGTTGTATTTAGTTATTGCCCTGCTAGAACTATATGCATGGACTCTAGTGAAAGTCTCTGGTTAAATATTGAAGAATAAGGGAACTGAAATATTTGATTCTCTAATTATTGCACTTTTCCTCTCTCCTTACAGTGACCTGGAGCCCAGTGCCTCACAGTTTGGCCAGTTATGTTTGAAACTGTATTACCCTGCAAAGGATGGCAGACTGGTGGCTGTTGTATCTAAATGCAGGTATGTCAACCATACTTACATTAGAAACCATCCTGTATTCGGTAATTAATTATACCATAAGGAATGACAAAATATACAACCTCAAGTTGTTGTGAAGTCCAGTTGCAAGCCAAAGAACTTGTGATGCTGCGAGTTGAGCCTCTTTCTGTTCTGACAAACAAGGAAAAGTTGTGCTCACCACTAATTTTTAAAACCATTAGGCGGGGGTGCAATGAGGCTGTGACCACAAAATACATATAGACAAATACAAGAGGTCCCCTGCACTCAACCAATTATCAATATATTTAAGACATTGAGACATTCTGTGCATACAGCTACTAAAAAATGCCTTACCCTTCAAACAACAGGGATTGTTTGTCCATATATTGCAATATATTTAAGCTGGCCAACTACGTCAAAGTCATCCCATATCTGGCCAGTCCTACTCTCAATTTTCATCTGATTCATTAAGAATTCTATTGCTTAATTATACATTATACAAAGGGACTAAGTTTTACCTGCAACTTACTTGCTGCTTTCAAAGTAAAACTCCCAATTATGGTTGCCCTTTTATTAGACACCAGTGGGATCACCTGACTATAGCTGGGAAGGCTGGGGGCTACAACTTTGTTCTGAGCCACAAGTTTGGAATACCAGATGCTCATTATTTTTTAACAGGAACAACTTGTTTCATGTGATTAGGAATGAAAAATCATTGTGATAGTCTGTCCCACTTCTTCAGTTTATGGGTAGATAATCTGACAATACACGTCCCAACAGCAATATTCCTGCAGCTGTTTATCACGTTTTGTGGTCACTTCCCGTTATAGCAAGGACTAATAACAGGACTAATATTGTAATTAAACTGGCAAATGACCTGGTCTTTCCCAGGTTGTTTCACCTACATTTGTCTCCTTACACTTGCAACAAACCAGGGGAGAAACAGATGCTACTCTTTACTATTTTACACCAGGAAATTCTTGCCACACCCAGCATACCTGCATTAAAGTTATCTTTTAGTATGTTATAGAATGACCAATTCTAAGCAACTCAGTTTGTCTTCATTGCTTATTTTTATATTGTTTTAATTCTTTGCCACCTTCTGAGACCCGATGGACGTTTTTTTCCCCGATTAGTATCTGCCAAATGTACGGAAAACTTTACTGGTGACTGAGTTTAGATGCAGAACTTGCACCACAATCAGTAATTTGGTGTATAAGTTATTAGTCTTTGCTTTTTCCCATTTGATTGCATAGCCGTGACATACATTTTAAGTGCCCCTAGATTTTTTTCACACTAATTTGTTTTGGTCTAATTACATGTTTGTGGCCCCTTTCCTCACAGAAATCTCAGCACATCCGCCAAGGAGCCACCAGATCCTTACCTTTCATTCGTCTTGCTTCCTGACAAATCTCGATCAACAAAAAGAAAAACCAGTGTGAAGAAACGCACCCACAATCCCGAGTACAACGAAAAGTGAGTACTGGAATATCCTTCCCTTAGGAAACCATATTCAAGCAATTTTCCATTTTCAGGTCCACCTTGTGTGTACAGTGACAGGCATATTGCATTCCTATCACTGCACATGCAGACATAGAGGACTGAAGAAACCACTGCCTGTGACATTAGCCTTAGGTTAGTGCCATACTCTGTGTATTTTCTTCTGCATAGAAATACAGGTGAACAAAAGAGTAATCATTGTACACCAAAATCTGTAGAAGCAGACCTGCAGTTTGTGTCCCTAGCCATAAAATAACTTTTTATAGCTGGAGATAATGGACCTCCTTCCATCCTCACCCGCAGTTCCCCATTAGTACTGCCAACCCTCTTTGTGAATATTTGATGATGCCTCCTTAGCTCAATACTAGTTACCACTTGTATGAATTTAGCAGGCACCATTTTTAGTTCCAGGATTATTCAAAACTGTAAATGGGAAACCCTCTATATCCTACTGGTTGTTCTTGGGCTGCCACCTTTTATCCATTGGCAATAGGCCTTCTGGGGAAGGGGGGTGAAATGCCTGCGTATATGAACTATGCAGAATTTGAGGGATTGTTCATACCTGAGCAGCTTTTGCAGGGTTCAGATTTGGCTGAATATTTTGTGCTTTGCTAAACCAATCTAAAACCTAACAGTTTTATGACTGATCAAGTGTGGGTGACTTTTCTTTTCTTTAAATAATTCTGTTTTGTTGGATTTTCATCAAAAATGTATATATGCAAATTAGGGTCTGGGATTCAAACAAATATTTGGAGAAGGATTCAGTATTTCTGACCTGAACAGGAACACCTGATTTACAGTTTGTGTCCACGGAGGTTTTTTGTTCCATTTAATATGAATTCTAACTTTTTTTTTTATTTCTTGCAGAATTGAATGGGAAATGTCACTGGAAGAGGCCCGAAAAAGGAAACTTGAGATATCTGTAAAAAACAGTGTGTCATTTATGTCGAGGGAGAAGGAGCTGCTTGGAAAGGTGGAGAACATGTCTGCCATTACCAGATTAGTTTCACTCTCTGACAATTTCTTCTGTTCTCCTTAGAGGGACTGATTTGCTAACACGCCCTACAGACCCATAACCAGTTCCCTCATTTTACTGATTAAGAGCCAACACTGAAATTTTGTTTTCTGTCATATTTTAAAGCACACTTTTCCAATGTGATATTGTTTTATGTGAGAAAAAATATGTACCCTCCCTTTTTTAATTTTATTTTACATGATCTTATTCAGTTGGGGTTTATGTAGATAATGTGCATAAACACTATCTGAACTGCCAGAAATAACTATAAGGGGAGAGACATTTGGGGAGATTAGTCACCTGGCAACAATTTGCCTATTGTTTGGGCAACTAAATTCCCTGAACTGCGTTCCTGCCTGCTACAATCTAAATCGCCGTCAGGATGGTACTTGGAGCACTTAGTTTTTCGAAGTTGTCCGAAGTTTCCTCATGAGGCAACTTCAGGTGACTTCAGAAAACGAAGCACTCTGAGCGCCATCCCACGGGTGACTTAGACTCTAGCCATCGGGAAGGCAATTCTGGAAGATTAGTCGCCCAAAGAAGAGACTTTGTTGCCAGACGACTAATCTCCCCGAATCTCCACAAGTGTCTCTGCCCTAATTTTTTTCTTTTTTACACAGACTGGCTCTGGCTATAGTAGCTACTCCCTGTTCTAACGTCATGATTCTTACTGTCTTTCCAGGTCCTGATTGACCTCTCTGATGCTGACCTAACCACAGGACAGAATGAATGGTAGGTAGATTTAAATCTTTTACCTTATGCATCTGAGTCCTTGTCGTAATCCCAGTAGTGTCCAAAATTTAATCCACCTGGTAGTAAATTATAATTCCCTAACCTTCCTAATTCTCAGAATCAGATGGAAAATGGCACATAAAACATCCAAGCTGTAGACCGCAAGCCAAAGTCAAGCATCTGGGCATCAAATGTCCAGGCTTGGCAAGAGCAACAACAGTATGTCAGTTATATCTGTCCCCTTCCAATTGTCCTCTCTTCTGCTATACAAATAACCTGGATACAGGATGAATAGTCATGGAACAGAGGGCCTGTGTCCTAACTCTGCAATTGTAAGACTATGGTGCTCAGCCTTTATGCCCCACTACTTAGTCTTACTAACTGCAAAATCAATTTAAGATGTGCTCTACAATTCACTGTGCTATAATTTGTGCTTTTGTTTGGGGATTTCAGCACAAGGTTTTAGAGAGAATTAATTTGTCCTTATTTCTCCAACCCTTCCCTATTTTTAAGGTACATTATTATAGTCACTGATGTCAATGCTACTAATGGTTTTTCATTTGAACTACTAAATCATAAATAAATTCCAGCACATGTTTTCACTGAAACCAGTTTCTGGTCTGTAACACTTTCTTGTAACAGGTATGATGTGGAGCCTGAAAGAACGAGTGCCTGATTTGTTTCTGTGAGCATAAATCATTTTGAGGGAGAACTCCCAGTCTGGCCATGCTTCTTCCCTTTCCAGTCTCCACAATTTCTAGAAGCTGAGGAAGGACATCCACAGGACCTGCTTTATTCTGCATTTAACCCAAACCTTCTAACGGATTGTACTTGGTGATAATCTGAAATGTATACAGATATCTGGGAAGCGTCCAGGCACAGGCTATAATTAAGCACTGCCTCTTATGCTCCATTCCATCATGAACCTGTCCAAAGGCAACTTATGTGTAGTTGTTGCTTCCTAGGTTAAATAATGGCTATTATACACTGTTCAGAAATATTGCTAAAACGTTTTTGTATTGCTGATTCACGGTTATATATGCTTGGTGGATAACCATCCATCACACACATATATACTTTTATGCTGCTTCACCACAATACCAAATCAGTATTTTGCGCATCCCTTTTCTCTTTTGTGACCTGATTTAAGATTTAAGAAGTGAAAGTTGTACATATTTGGCTCAATATACACAAATCCTGAGTACAAGGAGTACCCCTGCTTAACATTTTAGTTTGAAGCATTTTAAAGCTTTTTGTTTACATATTTTAAGCATTTTGTAGTTTTGTTTTTTAATACTTTCCGTGGCAATTTGTCATTTTATATTTGCGGAATCAAAGCTGCTTTTTAGTTATCGCAGATATGGCTGGAGGCAGTCTTCATGTTGGAAGTACAATCATAGAAAAAGCGTGATACATTCCTTAGGTGCAAGTAGCAAACTGCTTTCACCCTTCCTTAGACATGTATCATAGTTACATAGCTGGGATGAAAAAAGACAAATATAAAAGGCTCAATCTTTGGATAGGTGATGCTAGCTAGTACATTCATACATTCAGAGAAACCCAAAGGAACCCCCATAGCTACTAATGCCAATTGTGCCTCTAGAGCAGGAAAAAGAATGTTTCATCCTGGCCCCCTGTTTATAGTTACATAACCGTATTTATGTCTGCCATTGCAATGTCTTATACTGAGAGACAAATGAAGGATTCCTAAACCGCACATTTTTGTTATACAGTATTTTGTCCAGTTGGAGATGCAGACTTTAGAGGTACAGACATGTCTGTGACACCTGTTTTTTTGAGGAGGGGTTGGTAAGAAGAGAGTGAACATACACCGCACCTTAAATCCAATGCTAATCAGCAGCTGCTGGTGGTGGAAATGTCTAGTATAAGTTTCTGCAGTGCAGTATCTACTACATGCTTAGAAGGCAACTGCTTAATGTAATAAATCGTTGACATTCTCCACAGGCCTTAAATGCAATCTTTAAATATATTAATGTTTGTAGACATGTCTGGTGAGTCTCTACAAAGTGATTTACCCGCATGTATTTGGGGGTGACGTACAGTTGGCTGTCTTTTATGGGCATTGGCTTCTTGCACTCTTGTTCA
The DNA here is from genome assembly GCA_024363595.1 of Xenopus borealis. Lineage (NCBI taxonomy): Eukaryota > Metazoa > Chordata > Amphibia > Anura > Pipidae > Xenopus > Xenopus borealis. Next base: position 140,922,181 of record CM044433.1, on the reverse strand, counting down.
CTCTCCTGTCCTCTTCTATAAAAGCCAAAATATTTTTTTGTTAGATCTTGTTCTATTCATTATATTTAAAGTGAAAGGGGGGCAGCAAGACTAACTCTCTTATATTAGTTCACATTCTAGTGTGACATTTGAGAAAATCATTTCTGACACAGTTGCCATGTTCCTGCTGTTGAAATGTTACTGTCTCCTTTGTTTGCCTGAGGGACCAGTCACATTGCTTTACATGTTGTGTGTATCCTGGACCAATGTATCAATCGCCCAATAAATTTTCATTCTGCCTCAAATTGTCTTTACTGTATAACAAGTGTTTGTGTGTGTATATATATATATATATATAAAAATTTATATTATATTTAAATAGCCGCTTTATTGGAGCTCCCTATAGATGTTCAGTGGTCCACGTCTGTGTTTCAAATGAAGGGTGGGTGTGTCCTAATGGTCCCTGCCTGAAGCTCAGTAGGAGGGGGACAGCCAATCGCAGCCCTGCAGTCACACAAGCACACAAACAGGTTTCAGTTCTCTATCAGGTCCTGCTAGTTGCTGATTGGTTCCTGTCCTACAGTGCAGTGAGCTGTGAGCCACCGGCTCCCCTGCACAGCCTGGGAATTCAGGGAGCAGGCAGTGGAAGGGTAGGGAAGTATTATCAGGGTTTTTTTTGCAGAAATATTCAATAAATCAGCCTGAAACACTACATTTTAAAGCACAATTATATATATATATATATATATATAAATGAGTATAATGTACTGGTACATTCTTATTTTTTACACATTATTTCTCCTTTAAATACAGATCCCAAGTGAACATGCAGAGTTCCCTGTGCTGAAATCAGTGCTACATTAGGTATAGACAATAGTTATATTAGTTTAATTCCCGCGACAGATGCGCCTGCACTGAAGCCGACACAATGGCTCTGCATGCAGACAGAAAGTCAGGCTAATGATAGCATAGGGGCTGATTCTTGGGCCAGTGTATGCAGCAGACCGATTTTCAGGCTGATTTTAGCCTTAAGGCATACACACCTCTACATGCACATGCTTCTCAGATTCAGCTGGAGAATGTCCATGTATCTCAGATAAGCAGTGAAGCATTACTGGAAATCATGTAACTGCTGTTTTGGGCTGGACACCTCGGTTTAAGGCTACTGAACTTTTTAGTATTTCATTTGGAAGGCTGGGGGTAGGAGATTTATGAAATCGGATATAGAAGTACTCCGGACTTCCAGCAGACCTTCAGGCAAAAAGAAATTATACACAAAGTACTCTCCTGAGCATTATTGCAATTTCCTTTTGTAACAGAAAAAGAGACTTCAAAATCCTCTTTGTTATAATTCCTGTAGTTAGCAAGGACAGTCGCGTGGCTTATGGCAGTGGAATTAAATACCTATACAAAAGGCTTCTCCTATAAGAAACTTTCCATAGGACCGCATTCTGCCCACCACTGATTCCATAGCTGCGCTGAGCTGTAGATTGGGGAAGCAGCTGTTGCCAGAGATACAAGTCTAATTCTGTATATCCTATATAAGTCTGATACCAAGTACAGTGATTAATATTACATATAAATGCATTTATTAAAACTCTGTAAAAATGTTGCTGACCACACTATTATAAATACTAAGGGGCTAATTTACTAAAATTCCCTTAAAATCCCTTGAATCTATTAGAAATTCGATAAGCATTCGACTATTGAATGCTTATGGAATAGTTCTAGGCTATCTATTTCCTTGATATTCGATTTCTCGATGAAATCGCATGACTGAATACCGATCATTCAATTTCACGAAAAAATCTTACTTTTTCCTTCGAGTCTCCTAAAAATTTGTATGATTTGAACAATCGAGGCGTTCAATCGTATGAATGGTATTCGAGCAGGTCTGTGGGGGGGCAGGGGCTTCCCATAGGCTTCTATTGGTATTCGGTAGGTTCAATCTGGCGAAGTAGGCATTCGAAGAAATTTTAAATTTAAAATCCTTCGATCATCGAATTGTCGAATATTCGATCATTCGATCTATTCGATAATTAGAACATTCGGTATTCGATGATCGAAGTGGCCAAATTTGCATATTCGAATATCTGAAAAAAATTGTACGATCGGTATTCGATCGAACTTCTATCTCTTCACACAAATTTTGTAAATTTGCCCCAAAAATGCAAATCATTTTCATGTAATTGCTAAAATGTATAAAAGAATATATGCAGAATTCACATGCAGTCATAGAGGATGCAATACAGATTGAGTGGCAGCAGCAAAAACAAATTATGGTCATATAGTAACTTGTAGATTTAAAGCCATTGCCAGTGGCAATATAATTAAGGATGGTGGCACATGTATCTTCCGGGCAGATTAGTTGCCCAGTGACAAATCTCTTCTTTGGGCAACTAATCTTCTACGTTTCTTTGTGAAACAACTTCGGGCGACTTCAGAAAATGAGGTGATCCGAGTTCCATCCCGCCGGCGATTCACATTCTAGCCAGTGGGAAGGCATTTCGGGGAGGTTAGTCGCCCGAAGAAGAGGAGATTTGTAGCTGGGTGACGATTCTCCCTGGAACACTGTGTGCCAACACCCTTAGGGACCTTCTGCCATTCTACAAGTCTGACCCAGATTAACCTACCTGAGCACTGGGGTCCAGTTGTGTTGGTCTCAATGGGCATAGGGTGGTGCAGAGTAGTGGGAACTGATTGCATTTTATGGCAGCCTGCAGAATGGCTGTGGCACCTTCATTACAGTGTAAT
>CM044433.1:140880000-140893385 GCA_024363595.1 Xenopus borealis | reverse complement strand
GTGAATTATTTGCAGTGTAAACTATGTAATTTGGAAATGAAAACATCATACAAATCATGACAGAAACCCTTTAAGGTTATCCCATACAAACATAGGTGGAACCATTAATTGCATCATTGCTTCATACTTACAAGCATTTCCCATGGTTTATGATGGAGAACATTCTGCAGCCATTGTCCCTGGTTGAGTCCCCACCATTCAGTGCATTGCACTTGTAGTTGTGCAACTACAACTAGTCTATGTAAGCTCTTCAGCTGTATGACTGGAGTGCTAGTTATTTCTGTCTTTTCTTCCCTGCAGACATGAACACCAAGACCCTTGTGTTTGAACAGTTCCTTCCCATGCTGCAAGCAATTGCCAAGAACAAGGATTTGCCTGGACTGGAAGAATTGCTAGAAGGGTTCAAAGTCTTTGACAAGGAGGGAAATGGCTTTGTTATGGGCTCTGAGATCCGTCATGTCCTCGTTTCTCTGGGTAAGAATTGAATCCCTTCCAAACTGTGTGTTGCTTGTTGAATATCCCTTTCTGTTATCAGAATCACTGACTGAAACTCAGGCACCTAGCATAACTGATGGCTTTCTCTTCTGGTGTGAGATGCCAAGCAAAACTGGGCTCTCTATATAAGGCATCTAAGCTTATAGCGCACACTGTGTAGTCTCTGCTGGTTTTTCAGCTTTCAGAAAGCCACCCGGTTGGGAAGCACAAGCCCTACACTTGATTGTGATGAAACATGTTGTATATCTGGTGTAATTGCTGAATGTCTCTGTTCCACAGGAGAGAAGTTGACAGAAGATGAAGTAGAGACCCTTTTAAGTAGTCATGAAGATGCCAATGGCTGCATTAATTATGAAGGTGAGCACTCGGCTGGCATCTTGCTGTAGAAGTGTTTATCTCCCTAATAAATGATATTGTTTCTGATATTGGAATGTTCTGGGAAGAGTGGTGGTACTGGGGTACAGCTGTAGATTGGGTAGGAGGCCCACTTGTGCATGGTGGTATATGATATCTTGTCTCTGATGATTTTCATTCCCACAGAGTTTGTCAGGCACATCTTATCTTCGTGACTTCACTCCATGGGTATGCTGGTTACTAGTTTCAGTTTATTCCTTTGGTATATTTGGCCCCGTTTTCTCTTCTGGGTGCCACTGGCCTGCCTGCATGTTCCTTGCTGTATGTAGGTAGCATTTAACAGACTGCAGCTAACTCAATATACTATTGCAGCTTATCTGGCTTGCCTAACGAGCGTCTTTAGCTGGTAGCCAGCTACTGTCCCTTAACTGACTGTTTGCGTGATTATATATATATTGATGTATGTGTGTGTTTTAGAGCCGGTAGCTTCCTTCATTTGGAACTATATTGGTAGGTGACCTGCCAATTCTGTGATATCATTGTAAAAACCATGTGAGTTTGTTTAGGAAGAATATCTGAACTGCATAATAGACCTTAACCTAGACTACAAACTGAAAATACTGTAAAATATAAGTTGCTAAGCTCTATCGAAGGAATGGCCCATCTTTTAATGTTATCACTAGTAAATCTGGTTTTGGCATATGGCCGTGACCAGTGATTTGGGTGCAACATATTTCTCACCAACCCCTTGGCTGTTGCTCCCATTGGTGTCGAGGTGCAGGTGCTTATTTGAGAATTAGTGGCAGTAAGTTTTGGTTGCATAAAACCATATATAGTGCCAAACAGCCTCCCGTAGGCTGGAAGTGAACATCAGGGCGACCAAATAACCAATCTCAGCCCTTTTTTCATGCTTGTGTTGCTCCTCAACTCTTTACAATTGAATGTGGCTCATGGGTAAAAAAGGGTTGGGGACCCCTGCTCTATAGACTGCTCCCTAAACTTGTGACCAGGCAAGACAATGAAAAGTTAGTCATGGTATCAGAGGGCAGTTATTCATGGAGTTAACAAAAAGGAATCCATTCATTGCTGATATGTGATGATGTTGAGGTGAACCTGTTGCTTGTGCAGATTGAAAGTAGAAAGTAGTAGCTTCCTACTGCTCCAGCATAGAACCCTTTGCTTTTCTTGCCTCCAGACCTTAGTCATGCTCTAGATGTTAGAGACCTTTTCCGGTCTTTCATGCTTTTGGCCGAAACTTCCATACTTCAGTCTTGATTTGATGCTATAGCTTACTTTCTGTTCTGCTGATTATGTAGACAACATTGATAGATGTTGGAACATACCAAATGAAGGGGATTGGGTCTCCTGTGAGTAGATTTGTTTTTTTTCCATGCAGTGCCATCTGGGTTCTTTGGAGGAAACAGACTGGACTGCACACAGGAGCCCCATCCTTTCAGCAGTGGGTTGTGTACTGTGACTTGCTGTTTGACAGGACTTAGTGATTCTACCTTAATTAGTGCCCTTTATAAGTGGATGGGGTAAACATCCCTAAATATATATACTGTAAAAAAAAAAAAAATCCAAAAAAACTCCTTTGTAGGCATGTGCCCATTCAGTAAGGCTTATATAAAAGCCTGCATATACACGCTGTATTTATTTCTGACATACCTGATTCCACAGATTGAAAGGAAACCAGTTGGATGACTCTAAGCCAAATCGTGTTGGGAAATGGTTCTTGTGAGTCACAGAGTATCATGGTTCCCTTTCAACCTGTGCATTCAGTTGTGTGCACAAAATGTTGTTGGCAGTTTTACAGTGTTTATGCATTTTATTTTATGTCAGCCAAGCTGAATGAGCTCATGAACTCCGATAGAGATGCCAAGGAAGCAACTGCCAGTTTCTGCAGACTTGGAGATCTCAGCATCTCCCCCCAGGAAGTTGTTACTGGACTTCTGCAGTGCCACAACTCTCTGGCCTAAACTCAATCTAGACTGTGACAAACAGCTGGGTGCACATCCCATCTGCTGCCGCTGCCTTATGTTTGACATGTTTGTTTTTTTTTATTCTTTACAGAACTTATCCGGACGGTATTGAACGGCTGAAGTTTCTCCATAGTTTACCTCCGCCCAGTGGGGATAAAGTGTGTGTGTGGGGGGGAGTTGGCTAAATATTCACTCCAACCCTTCGCTAGAGGGGAAGACAGGCTATGTAGTAAGTGCCTTTTCTGGTTGCTCATCATCCAAGCCCATTCTTCGCTCAGAAGTGATGAATTCTCATTCTTTCTTTGACATGGCAAGGGAGTCCGAGAACTACAGAATAAACAAGAAATCGTGGCTAATTTTTTGTATCCCCCCTCCCCCATGCTCTTCCTTATTGCAGTAGTGTGCAGAGAAAGATAAATTATTTCAAATTTCTATTTTCCCCCGTCCAACCTCAAATAAACGGAGTGACTTTTTTTCCCAAACATCCTGTGATTTGTTTTATTTCACTGCTGTTACGACTGTACAATCATTCTTATTCTCTTTCTTAGATGGGTCAGGAACAAAAATGAAAGGTTTAATATAACAGGACTTATACTTTACATAGTTGTAATTGTCATATCAATGGATTCTTAGTCCTTGCAATAGACCAGTCAATTCCTAGTTCTGCCGAGTCACCGGAGGAACTAGTAAAATAAATGAAAAGCCCACAAATAAGAGGTATAATTTCTATACAACGGGCCTGTTTGATGTAAAAGGTTTTCATGTTGGAGCCCCATCGAAACCATGAATGGTGTTTGACCCGTTTTTCTTCTAGTGTAAGCTCTGTAGAATGCAATTGCTTTAGTTCTTAGGGTAGGGACAGACAGGGAGATTCGGGGAGATTCTGTCGCCTGGCGTTTTTAGCAGGCGACAATCTCCCCGAATTTCCTTCTCCCTGTCTGCCGCTAGTATAAGTGACAAAGTGCCAGCGCATGTGCATACGCTGTGCGGCGATTTCCGGAATCGCCCGAAGATACTTCGTGAGGAAACTTCGGGCGACAGAATCTCCCCGAATCTCCCTGTCTGTCCCTACCCTAAGAACTAAAGCAATTGCATTCTACAGAGCTTATCTGCTGGGTAACCTGCTGTTTAACTGTAACCAAGTTGTCTCATTGATAGACACCAGCTATACAAGGTTCATGGTCAGTTATGACCCTCTCTAAATTCAGAAGGGGTATTCCTGTAATAGAGAGAGCCCAGAGAACATTGACCAAGGGACATGACACACAGAGCACTCCCTGTGGGTGATTAAGTGCCAGAAAATACCTTTACATAAAGAGAAGAGCTCCGTCCCAAGGAAAGGCTGGCCAAGTTGGGGGTTGAAGAACTAGAGAGCTACACAACTGTGTTGGCTGCAGCAGTCCCAGGTTCCACCAGTGGCCCTGCTCCAGTGTTTGATCATTACTGATCACCATGCAACCTGACCATGCAAGTATTCAGCCATGATGAGGAGCAGAAGTATTTAAGACTGAGATGGTGGAGTTCAGAGGGAGGCAGGGGAACTGTGTCCTGCTCTAAAAGTTATTTATTGTCATGTGACTTCAAGGGACTAGATAGTGATATTATAGAGAGAGACAGAACATCAATTATCCTTTAAGGACAAAATGACAAATTATCTATGCCTCCATACGGTTGTGGAAGCCCCTGTGGGTTGTAGCTGAAGTGCCTAATGAAGTAATAGTAAGGCAGTCTATCATCCTAATTGGTTTATGGCACTCTGTTATTTTGTTTAATGCTGTTTCAGCAGGCACAGGAGTGAATTCAATGTATAAGGCCACAGGATCAGTTTGTGGCACTTCCCTTTTCATTATACCTGTACTGACTAGAAAACACCATTGTCCAAGTCGCAAGGATCCTTAAAGGCATACTGTCATGGGAAAACATGTTTTTTTCAAAATGCATCCATTAATAGAGCTGCTTCAGTAGACTTTTGCACCGGAATCCATTTCTCCAAAGAACAAACAGATTTATTTTTATATTCATTTTTGAAATCTGACATGGGGCTAGCCATTTTGTCAATTTCCCAGCTGCCCCATGTCATGTGACTTGTGCCAGCACTTTAGGAGGGAACTGCTTTCTGGCAGGCTGTTGTTTTTCCTTCTCAATGTAACTGAATAGTACGCAGTGGGACATGGGTTTTTACTTTTGAGTGCTGTTCTTAGATCTACCAGGCAGCTGTTATCTGGTTACCTTCCCAATGATCTGTTGTTAGGCTGCTGGAGAGGAAAAGGGGAGGGGTGATATCACTCCAACTTGCAGTAAAGAGTGATTGAAGTTTATCAGAGCACAAGTCACACAAGACTTGGGGCAGCTGGGAAATTGACAAAATGTCTTGCCCCATGTCAGATTTCAAAATTAAATCTAAAAAATATCTGTTTGCGCATTTTTCCCATGACAGGATCCCTGTAAAATATCCTTCTGCAAAAGACAATCGTTAGTAGAAGAAAATAAATAATTTTACAGTGAATCATGTTTGATGTGAAATATTAAGACTATCTGGGTCCCGCCCATTAAAAAAAATGTATGGCTGCATAAGAAAAATATTAAATACATTTTGCTATTTATCTTCCATGGACCTTTTTGTGGTTTGGTAGGCTTAACTGGCCATGAGTTCATAAAAGCAGTTAACTTGACCCCTCCAGACCATGTCTCCAGCTTATTGGCCAGTGTAGGGGGCCCTCTGAACAGCCTGCCCAACATCAGCCAGACAAGACAGAATAAAAGATGTTCCATACTGGGCTGGATATTGTAGCTTATCCCAGAGCAGCAGATTTCACATAATGAGAAATACTGCAAAGACACGAGTGACATTGCCTAACTATGACTACGTTTATCAGTTGAAAATGTGCAGATTTTAGGAGCAAGAAGTAGCCGCTTAATCTTCCCCTTCTTTTAATTTTACACTGAGTCCCTGTATCCGCTGCACAGGCACACAGCCATATAAACAGATCCAGGCATTCTTTCCTTCTTCCCAGCAGGCACCTAATAAGGTCAGATTTACCTCTCCACCCCACCCCATCTTCTCCATGACTGATTGTTCCTTTTGCATGAAACACAGGATCTCGCTGTTGTTCCACACGGTTCTCATTATACTTACTTACACAGCTGCATAAGCTTTTATAAGGAACCCCCAATACACCCTGTTTCCCAAACCTACTAGCAACCTATAATGTTAAATACAATTAAATATTTAATCGGGCAAACCGCTGTCTTCCAACAGTAGATGCTGTACCCAGATCCACATATTACGACTATAAATCACTTGCAAAAGGTGTACAGCTTCATACTGAAAAAACATTTATTTGTGCAAACACAGCAAAAAGCAAATAAAATTACAAACACATCTTTTTACAACATCCACAGTGCAGTGTTACCCCTCTGTCTGCCTACCTGTGTTAGCCACTCCCTCCTGATGCATTTCGCGCTATTGGGCGCTTCATCAGAGGAGGTAGGCAGACAGAGGGGTAACACTGCACTGTGGATGTTGTAAAAAGATGTGTTTGTAATTTTATTTGCTTTTTGCTGTGTTTGCACAAATAAATGTTTTTTCAGTATGAAGCTGTACACCTTTTGCAAGTCAACTAGCAACCTACTAGCAATAGATGAAGCAACAATTAGATATTCTCATCGGTGTCATTCTTATGAAGATCTAAATACACACACAAAGTAGATGGCAACACTCGCAGCATAGCAAAAAGTGAAATCCCGTGTTTATTGTAGATGTATTTAACAACTGAATAATGTAAACAAAATGGGGAAAAAAGAGAGGCGCACCCCCTTTCCTCAAATGATGAGTGAACAAGTCCCATAAAGTTTGGGTTAGAAACACTATGCACAAAGCTTCTACACCACACTCAGTGTAAAACCACTCTCTGACTAGCAAGATGGTGTCTGACCATGACTCTGGTGAGCGCTTGAGGGAGAGTGTGGATCAGAATTCAGTAATGCCCAGGCCACTGATCAACAGCAGGACCAGCAAGAAAAAGATTTCAAGCCTAATCACTTGGCCTAATCTTATCTTTATAACAGTGGTCCTCAAACTTGGCCCTCCAGCTGTTAAGGAACTACAAGTCCCACAATGCAATGATGGAGTCTGACAGCCACAGTCAGGCAAATGCATTGTGGGACTTGTAGTTCCTTAACAGCTGGAGGGCCAAGTTTGAGGACCACTGCTTTATAGAATCGATAAGAACCGTTTCTTGTTAACAACGCAGCTCAGGGTCCTCTTCCCACCACGTAAGCCTTCAGGTTTTTTCCCAGATATGGTTTATCAGAATAAGTTCTGAGGGGAATGGACCTTGGTCCATACAACTATTCCTCCCACCCCAGCCACTTTCTAGGAGTAAGTCACAAAACATAAAATAAATACATACACAGAGATTTTGATGATCAGCAAACACGTTTCAATCCCACAAGCAAAAGAAAAGAAACTTTTTAAAGTCCAGGAAAGGCAATGTACATTTTGAAGATTTTAATGCCCCGTACCCGGGGGAAGGGGGAGGAGTTAAGATGCACAGACACAGGATAAGATACAGGTAACATGAACAGAGTCAACAAATCAAGATGGCTGAATACCAGTCCCAGTTTCTGAATATTCTCCCCTCAGAAGGGCACAGATCTCACCATTCCAAAACCTTCCAGCCAATACATTAACAGGGGACAAGGTAGTGCTCACTCCTCTAACAGATAAAATCATGATTAAAGGGAGTTACCAATGGATATCCGCACCCACCTGTGTCTCTATAAAGTGCACTCGCAACCTCTGCTCTCCTTTTCCTGGTCAACATATTCAAAATAGGGTTGAAAACTAAAAAAAACAAACAGTTAAAAGCTAAAATATTTTACTAATAGTGCACTGTGGTGCGAGACATATCACTTCCCCGGGTCCTTACTCGCCAGGGATAACAAATCTCACAGACACAAACTGAGCTCAGCTTGCTATACCAGTGCCTTTCTCCAATCCATCACAACTCCTCAACAAAACAAAACCACTGGAAAGAGATATGACGAGAGAGCCTCCGACAGATATAAAAACGACACCAGTAAAAAACAGGCTTTCACACCGTTATTAGTTAAATGTTGCCATCAGAGGGGGCAGCTTAGCCGTCATGAACGCAGGCTGTTTATAACTGATCCGTTTAAAAGCATTATATATGTTAAAATCATGAAAAACAAAATACAAGTATATTTTTTGGATGCTGAGGGAAGTGCATCACTGTCTGATACTGGTCAATGGGAGACAGGAAACAAATCAGCGCTGTACTCGGGTTCTTCCAATATGGGGACAATACTTTTGCAGGTTACTCAATAATAGCGTTGATGCTTCTTAAGGACAGACAGTCACACAACAAATGTCAGTGCCAGACCTGTGACTTCAGTGACTCCATCCATTCTCATCCCATGCTCCACTGGCAATTTACTTTACTGTAGAGAAGCGCTGCCCAAACGAGGTCCATTATCCAGATGCCAACCTCCAATGGACTGTTATTGCCCCAGCTGACCCATGAGCTTTACAATCTGCTTTGTATGTCATCAATTTCAAATGATCTGGCCCAAAAACAAGTCAGATAATCAATAAATCTGTCCAACATGTGGAGACATTGGGATGGTCTGTTGCAGGTAAACGTCCCACCCAGTGATCTTCTGAACCACTTGGAAAAGACTGCTTTTTCGTTAACAATTTCAGAATTCTCTACTTATACACCATGAAGTTTCTCATCTCAGGTGTAAATCAGTGAGCAGTAACCAAAGGAACGAAGGAGATGAGATGAATGAGGAACACTTTCTCTTGGGGAGCCTGGGGTTTGTGTAGCTCAAGGGATTTGGATTAAACATCGGGACTGAACACAAGTAGATGACTGGAAGAACTCTTTCTCCCTTCTGCTCCATTTCCAAATCTCCAGACAGAGAGGCTACGGCTGGGGCTGGGCCACTGTGTTTCCAATGGAGTCTGGAGGAAGTGGTGTTGCAGGGTCTATAAGAAAAACATGTCAGAAAAAGTAAATGTGCAGTCAACTTCCTTCCATAATCTGGTTACTCTTCTGGAACAGATGCAAGTTATTTCTAAACCAGAGGTGAGTAATTAGGAAGGAGAAATGGGGTGAGAAATGAAAGTGTTATGTTACATGGAACTACCCATGCTGCTTCTTACTGACTATGCACCATGATAGAGAGCTCAACCCACCATAAAGATTACATTTGTAGACACTTCCCTTGCAACAGGGTAAATATATCAATAGAGAAACATCCAGAAGCGCACCAAGAAACTGAGCTCCAAGCCCATATTATTATTAATATTTAGCCCATATACACCTGTAGCAAGGACTTTGCATTGACTAATGAAAACTTCCTGACACAGAAAATAAACAGGCCCTTACTGGCCATAAGATACCAAAATGTTTCAATCTGCTCCAATACAAGTGAGCATTTTAAGGCCAATAAGTTTCTGTAGCTGCTGTGTTTCGTGTGACATTAGTCTTAGTTACTGACAGCAGCAAAGGAATATAGTGATTTTTATAAAACCTTATACCCACCTGTTTGATAACAGATATCAGTGGTTGTGGACTTTTTCCATTCAAGCCACCCTTGGAGGCCCACATTTTGTCAGTGTCCCCATAGCTCATATACAGAGAGAGGAAAACATAACTGTTTCATTTATTCTCCATAGTTTTTACCCAAAGTGGTCTTAAGCTTTGGCCCTCAACCCCTCCTCTGGGCACCGCAAGGGAAGCCAGACCCACAGTATGAGAAAAACTGGCATATATCCTGCTACACCTGTGCCTTCTACTTCCTGCCAGTCACATGATTCTAACTGAAGCCTCACCCAATGTAGAGCAGTGGTCTGAAATCCTTTTATCCTCTTATAATACACAAGAGCCATGAATATCCTGTAAATGATGTCCTTATAAACTGTGCTTAGTGATGCCATTGATTATAATCAGAGCATAGTGATGCCATTTCTGTCACATGACTCACTGAAGCTTGTGCATTATAATAAGAGGATGTTGTAAAATATGAGGATATTAGAAGTCACCTAAAAGTTCCATGACCTGTGTGTTTTTATATGGCCATGGAACTCCTCAGTAATGAATAATATGCTTATATTTTACAAGAGAGGATACATTATTCACTGTATAAACCTTCCATAAATACTGTATATTATAGTACCTTCTTCCCAAGCTTTAAAGCAATAACTAGTTATTTTGAGAAGGCTCAGTAGTCCTGGCTTATATATGGCTATACAGTTCGCTTCCTGTGACAGAAGTAGAATGAAATATACTCCCTTGTACAACTGCTAAGTATAAATCCACACAACTAAATCTATATTATTCCCAACATTGTTCTAATTAGGTAAACATTTCTCTTTCCAGCACTGCCAAGTATCTCTTACAACTGGAAAATGAATCTGCACATACAAAAACATGAGGAAGGGTGGCAGAGGGAAAGTTAAAAGGGGGCGGTGTGTCTGTGGAGAGTTAAATAAGGACTGGACATTTGTTTATGTGATAGTGACTCTCTGCAGCCAGAAACCAACCAAACATGGCAATAACGGGATCCACAATAAATGTCTGTAAAAGGCCTAGAGGGGATTTCTGGAACGTCTGTTCCATCTCAGAAACCCAGCGACATGCTCTCAGCTCCACCTTGTGGAAAATTCCAAGTAAACTTTCAGAGTCAATGTACTTTTAGGAATGGTCATGTTAAAGTGGTTAAGCATGGTTACTGCAATCATTGCAGTGCAATGTATAATTATAATATTTAATATAATGTATAATAACACTGAAATCTGCACGTATTGCTACCAATTACCATTGTTATTAAAAGAGAACTAAAGCAAAGCAAACAAGTCTAGGCATGTTACACCCAGTTCCATTTAATAAAAGGGCAACTCCCCAGGGCCCACTGTATGTTTCATTCCCTGGTTGTTTTTTATCCAACTAGACATCCTACCATACCCAACATCTGGCCACGGAGAACTCCCAATTTTGTAATCCCCTCCCCTGCCCCCGTCCTGCCAAAAAAGTTTGCTATGGTGGAAAACCTGCTGCTTGAAAGTAACCAAGGGCAACCATGTGCATATGTCTCACCTAACAGAACAGAACACTACTTCCTGTTTTGTCTCTTGCTTGGTTTCTACCAATTGGTTACCAGGCAGTAACCAATTAGTGACTTGAGGGGGGCACATGGGTCATAACTTTTTGCTTTTGAATCTGAGCTGAATGTGAAGGATCAACTGCAAACTCACTAAACAATTATGTCCCATGTGGCCCCCCTTAAAGTCACCGACTAACTCAGAGTTAGAGACAGAAGTCGTGTTCTGTTATATTAAGACATCCAGTCACTCCAGCCTTTATTAGGGATGCACAGAATCCACGATTCGGTTCAGGATTCGTCAGGATTCGGATTCGACCGAATCCTGCTTCCCGGCCGAACCGAATCCTAATTTGCATATGCAAATTAGCGGCTGGGAGGGAATTCACATGACTTTTTGTTACAAAACAAGGAAGTTAAAATGTTTTCCCCTTCCCATGCCTAATTTGCATATGCAAATTAGGATTCGGTTTGGTATTCGGCCAAATCTTTTGCAAAGGATTCGGGGGTTCGACCAAATTCAAAATAGTGGATTTGGTGCATCCCTAGCCTTTATACATTACATTTTTGGCTAACTAATTATATTAGAAAATTTTGCACTGCCTATTTACCCAGTTTTTATTTTTACACTGTTCATTTAAGCTTAAGTTATACTTTAAGGAACATGCTTTCCTTCTCTTTTACCTTCATATATGGAGGCCTCCCTCTAAGCCAGGGATCCCCAACCTTTTGAACTCGTGAAGTAATTTAGAAGTAAAAGTAGCTGGGGAGCAACACAAGGATAAAAATTGTTCTTGGGGTGCCAAATAAGTGCTGTGATTGGCTATTTGGTAGCCTCTATGTGGATTGTCAAGATACATTGAGGCTCTATTTAGCAGCTCACATGGTTTTTATACAACCAAAACTTGCCTCCAAGACTAGAGTTTAAAATAAGCAACTGCTTTGAGGCCACTGGGAGGAACATCCAAGGGGTGGAGAGCAACATGTTGTTCATGAGCTACTGGTTGGGGATCACTGGTCTAAGCTATGTAAGAATACACTAACATGACATATCATGCTACAAGACTAAAAGCTTGATGTGGAGATTCAATACTTATGATAACAGAATATTCCAGCTTTTGATATTCCATAAGAATTGTTAACATAACACAAAGTTACATTCATATTGAGTGCTATTGAATTCAAATATCACAGTTTAGATTTATGTTCAAGATTTCATGGGATTTACACTTCAGCTCTGAGCTTGAATTCTTTGCAATACCAAATACACAGGGATATACAAGGATACACAGGGAAACCCTTGACCCAACCCAAATTCTTTAACTGTTGTTAAGCTCACCTGGCACAGGACTGGTAGCGAGGGCAGCCCCGCCCTGCATTGCGGCTACGATGGCTGGGCTGTGTGTGACAGCTGAACCAAGATTGGACGGCAAGTTAGAAGCTGAAGATAACATAATGGAAGGGTTATGTGGGGTAAGGGGCCCCCCACTGACCCAACATGCTGCAGGGGGAAAGGTGCCATGCATGGGATGGTGAGGAGCATACAGGTTAGTTGGTGGATTATGATGAACAGAGTCAACTAATTCACTACCCAGATTATACTGGACAGGGAAGTGCATGCTGGGGTGATGATTACCGGGCACCGGTGGCTGGGCAGGAACTGGTACTGCTGATGAAACCAATGGGGTAGATGGAGGTTGACTTGTATATGTGCCAGAAGCTGCAGGAGAGAAAAAGGCAAATAAAACACATAAAGAACTACATGTGAACAAACAGTAGACACAAACATCTCTTGGCTTATTCCATAAAAAATATTGCATTTACTTTACATATAGCAGGAAGCACTAACTATATATCCTGCGTACATAAATTGAAACCCCCAATCCTATCCCCAGGTCTGCCGTTTACCTTATTTCCAACAAGTTGCGCAGTATCAGGTGTGGCCCCAGAGGGACACATGCACATTAGGATAGGTGACCAATGCTGGGGAATTGCTGGCCAGAGACCAAATCAAACACACCAGAAATGGAGAGCTGCTCCCATGGTTCTCATAACTACAACTCCAGAAAGCTTTTCTGCAGCAGTTCCAGAGGAATATAGTGCCCTTCATACTTACTAATATTCAAACTGCTCATCAAAACCCCTCCTCTAAAAAGCAGGTCACCACACTATACTCCATGCTTCTCTACACCCTCCAGTCCCCCTTCTCCCCAGCTCACACAGTCTAGCATCAAGACCTAGAGCTGGATGACGAGGACTGGGTGGAGGCAACAGGTAAAGCCTATAAAAATAGGACCTCCACAAAAGATAAATTAATCCAATTTAAAGGGATTGTCCACCTTCAAACAACGAGTTGTTGTTGGCTAGATCACCATAAATAACGACTTTTTCCAATTACTGTCTATTTTCTATTTGTAACCGTTT
>CM044433.1:140864613-140879663 GCA_024363595.1 Xenopus borealis | reverse complement strand
CTGAACACCACTGAACAGAAAAGAGAGTTTGGAAAGTGAACAACCCCTTTAAAATTATCAATAGGCTCCCCCGGACCCCCAGGGTCCTCTGAGGGGTGCGCCTCTGAGGCTGACTACTTTGACCTAATATGGCTATGCCCTCAAATGTACAATTTTTGGGAATGGGTCCTGTATTTCATTCAGAACACAATGTGCCTACCAAAAATACTCGCACCCAAGACATGCGTTTTTGGTTTTGTAGATGAAATTGGTCTAGACTCAGCAGCACATATGTTTAGAACCCTGTTATGCTATGCCAGGAAATCTATCCTTTCCCATTGGATGGCCCACTCCTCCCCAATGCTTACCAGCTGGCTTAAAGGGCAAGGAAAGTGTAAAATAGAATAAGGGTAGAAATGCTGTATTTTGTATACTAAACATAAACATGAACTTACTGCACCACAAGCCTAATCAAACAAATGATTTATGCTTTCAAAGTTGGCCACAGGGGGCTGTCATCTTGTAACTTTGTTAAAAATACTTGTCTGCCTCTGGCCCTGCACATGCTCAGTGTGATCTGTGCTGCTTAGGGATCGTCATAAATGATAAAAAAACAAAGCTGCTTGAGTTCTGCATGGCTGCTAAGTAAGGCAGGGGCTCCCCCTGCTGTTCATAAGTATGATTGTTTCCCTGTCAGAAGTTAGGGACCGTCTAACAATTCCTATTTTATTCCTAATTTCACTGCATACAGTCAGGTTTCTTATAAAAACGGTACACATTTTTAAATTAAAGTATAATGGAGATATATTTCTTTTTCATAAAAGAAAAGTAAAAATGGGATTTTATTTCTTTGCTTTTCCTTGCCCTTTAAGCTAACATGGGCGCATCTCCCACTGATACCACTTGTTTGCTCCCCTAAGATCAAGAAGGGAAGCTGTATCCATCTCCCCAATCACTAATTGCTAGTATACACCAAGAGTAAACTGGTAATGTCAAATCAATACAGATGTAGCGGAGATATTCTGAACACAAGAATACAATACCATTGTTGTATTGTTTAAAGGAGACATATAGGATAAATGAATTATACGTAATATATGGTGTTGCTTTTACATGGCACTAAAAATTTATATTATCTTTAAAAATAGCCCCTTTATTAGAGCTCCCTATAGATGTTCTCTGGTCCCTGTCGGTGTTTTTAAATTAGGTGTGCCCTAACGGTCCCTGCCAGAAGCACAGGAGGATAGGACAGCCAATCACAGCCCAGCAGTCACACAAGCACAGACAGGCTTAAGTTCCCTATCAGGTCCTGCTAGCTGCTGATTAGTTCCTGTCCTACAGTGCAATGAGCTGAGAGCCACCGGCTCCCCTGCACAGCCTGGGAATTCAGGGAGCAGGAAGTGGAAGGGAGGGATATTCAATAAATTAGCCTGAAACACTACTTTTTAAAGCACAATTCTTCTATATCTAAATGAGTATAATGCACTGGTACGTTCTTATTTTTTACACAAAATGTCTCCTTTAATGTTGTTTTAGGTTTGCTACCAAGATACTCACGGTGTGCTGGGCTGGGCTGTGTTCCAACTTGCTGTTGCTGACTACTGGTAGGTGGCTGTGTGGATGGAGCTGAAGGCTGACCCAGACTTTCAGCACTGCTGGCTGAGCTCACTGGGGCTTGAGTCAGTGATGACTGTGACACTGGAATGGAATGGGCAGTGGATGGCACAGGTTGGCTGCCAGAAGTGGTCTGCTGCTGCTGCTGGTTTTGGATCTGCTGGAAGTGCTGTTGACGGGCTCGTATCTCAGCATATTTCAGTTGCTCCATGTGAAAGTTCTGCCTATCAGCTAGAAGCTGCTGTCTCTGATATTCCAGCTGGAAAATGGAAAGCCGTTTTAATCAAAAAGCAATATTCACAGCAAGAAAAAAGTATGAAGATGCCTCTGCTTTGTTTTTATCAGTTTCTGGAATAGCTGGTTCCTTTCTTTTCTATGGGACACAAGTACTGTGGTGTACTGCCCCATTAATCAGGAGAATGGACACCAAAGTTTAAGTGAAACTCCTGCTGATGCTAAACTTTATGCCCTGTCTGGCTTCTCCTCCCTACAGTTTTGTCTCAGCAGAGAAAGAGAAAAGCTAGCATCATCTCATACGGCACTTTCCAGTAAAATGTCTGCCAAAAGATTTACAGGGAACTCATGGCTCCGGCAGATTTAATTTAAGTGTATCACATTCTTTGGCTTGTCTCCCTCTTTTTTTTTTACTGCCACCTACCGCCTCCCTTTCTCTGTCCATGATGGTCTCCAACTCTTCAAAATGTCTCAGTTTGATTTCGAGCTTCTTCATCTGAGTTTCCACCAGTAGCGCGACAAGTGATTTTATCTTCCTTTCTTCCACTGCTGCTAAATGCTAAGGAGAGAGATGAAAATAACATAATTGTGCAATCTTTACACTCATGAGCTCCTATTAAGAATGTGAGGGACTCTGGCATATAAAACATAACTCCTGCTTTCAGTAGTGAAATTACACCAGACTGAACCATTTTTAATGTGCTTTTGATATCAAATCCACTGTAACTGAAAAATAAAACACAAGATCTAGCCTGAAAAGCAACACTATGCTAAAAATACTCACCTTGGCCTTTACAGCAGCAGCAGCCAGAGCCGCTGCAGCAGCTGTAGAAAGGTTGCCTTCTCCAATTTCTCTCTCCACCTTGTTCTTTCCATCATCCTCTTCCTTATCTGTCTCTTCCACGCCTTCCTTGTTGTCAGAGACCTTCTCCCCATCAGCTGAACAAAGACAAGGCACCCTTTATAGAGTTTGCAGCAGATATAAGCAAATTTAACAAAACTGTAGAGATCGACCCATAATATTGTCTTCTTGAATAAAAAGAAATTACAGATTGCCCTGCTATATACTCATGTAGCTGAATATCAGATATATCAGATATACCATGATCTGAATAAATGAAAAGCTTCACAGTCCTGTAGCTGAATGTTCAGTGTCTAAAACTCAGCACAATAAGTACATTCTTAACAGACCTACCCATGTCAATATCACTTTTCTCAGATTCTTTGTCAGTGTCTCCATCTTTGCTTTTTTCTTCCTCTTTCTTTGTTACTTCACTGATTCTCTCCTTACCCTCATCTTCAGGGAGTGTTTCACCCGGTGAATCCTGATACACAAAGAAGTGGTGTCAGTTTCTCATTGCACATAACTCGAAGATGTACAGAGACTTGTGTTTTTGCTCCCTGAATTAGTGACTTTTTTTAAAAAAGCACCCCTTTATGTCCCTGTGGCCAACTATGCATCCAGAACCGCTGGTTTATAGCACAGATACACCCTAATAGTTCAGAGCCATATATCCAAACTTGCAGACAGCCTGTTTCGATCTTGTTAGATCTCATCAGTGCAAGATATTGGAAGATAAGGCTTCACTTTGCATGTTATTGCTTGTGGAGGGCTTTTGGCTCCTTTCAGTCCTTCTCACCCTAACCAGGTTTGGTTTCCCCTTTTGACTTTTTTTAAACACACAAGGAATTAACAGGCAGCAACAGCTCATTAGAACAAAAGACCAATTAATCCACTTTAAAATTGCATACCATGTTTATCTTACTTCCCATGTTATTTATTTCAAATAGGGAAACGTCCTTTTCCCCAGTGCTTGAGTCATGGGGCCAGTAGCAAAAGGTTTATACAAGTTATTTGGGACTGTCCTCCTGGTCAGAGCTATTGGTGGGAGATGCCAGTTCCCTGCTGATATACTGGTTTTGCCAAGTAATATGTGTCTAAGAGTATGTTTATTACATGTAGTTTATGATCTGTTACCCAACACACACTTCTATGCCCTGCTGTTGTTTTATGCCAAGACATTGGTTGTGAAGACATGTAAGGGTGCTTTTTGCCAACTCTTGCCAGACAGAAAGCCCTAATGAATAAACATCTAGATCTCTAAAATCATGTTCCACATAAATTTGACTTATACGTGGCCCCTGAATGTTTGAATTGCCTGCTTTATGCTATTTGACACTCATTGGTTTTTATTTTCTGGTTAGTAATTGCTTTTTGTAATGCTAAAATGCTAAATAAAAAACATTAAAAACACACTTAAAGAACAAGTAAACGTTTTTTTTCTATCTCTAAATTTGCTCTAAACAGCCCCTCAAATTAATGTACCTTAGTCCCTGCTGCAAGTCTGCTCTGGTTTCTGTGTTATCAGCAGCTTGTTTCACCTTCTTCCTGGTGCAGAGTGAAGCCCCGCCCCATAGCTTTCTGAGCTGACCTTATATCTTGGACTAGTCCAGGAGATCATTTGCATACTATGACATAGCAGAGAGCAGTGTGTGTAGCAGCTTTTGCTTGGGGAAACTAGCTTACTAATGAAACACTGGCTCCCTCTTCCTCTCTATTGTGGAACAGCAGCAAATGGACTGCTCAGTAAACTAAGGGGCAAGGCTTCACTCTGCACCAGGAAGAAGGTGAAACAAGCTGCTGATAACACAGAAACCAGCGCAGACTTGCAGCAAGGACTAAGGTACATTAATCTGGGGAGCTGTTTAGAGCAAATTTACAGAAAGAAAAAGAAAAACATTTACTTTTCCTTTAAGGAATTCAAAGCCTATAACCTGTTTCTATGGTATCAAGTGATATGCCTGTATCTGTTTGGCAGTGCTAGGAGTAAATAGCAAGGTCTAGTAATCAAAGTTATTTTACAAGTGATGACAACGATTAAATGAGTTTTTCAGTAGTGAGAGTGGAAAGCAGTAGGAAAATATACTTAAAAAGCAGAACTTCTACACTATAACTGGGCAGCTAACTAAAATGCTGGAGTGCTTGATTAAAACAGCTTGGGGAGATGTAGTTCCTGCTTTATTTTGTGTATTGCAGGTTTATCTGTGAAATAAAATGATATAGTACTTTATAGAGGCTACATGGTATTATACAACATACAATGTGTATAATTAGACATAAATATAAAATACATTACCTTTGGCTCTTTCTTCTCTTCTGTAGGCTGTGCATCTGTCTGGGGCTCTTCTGAACTGCTGTCTTCTGGAAGAAGTAATGAAAACATTTACATTAAACCCTCAAATCATAAGAAGCACAGAATGATTTTAACAATATAGTTGAAAGTAATTTAACTTATTTGAAATACATTAAGGCAGGGTTACATTGTTTTGTAATAAAAAACACTGAGCCCTGTAAGGTGTAAGAAGGTAAAGGATATTTGTTGGTAAAACCACTTATAAGTTCAACAAGAAATGTCTTCCAACATCAATTTTATTACAGCCACATACAATTTGTATTTTGTGTTAAATAAAAAAATCTCTTCCAATCCAACTTTCCATTGTTATGATGTAGGGTTGTAGAAATAGAATGTCTCCTGTCAGATTCACTTTGTAAAGAAGTCTTGTGTGTAAGAGAGGAATGTTTCCTACCATGGATTTCAGGGGTGTTCATTTTGGGACAATCTGTGAAAGGCATCAATAAACACATAGAAAGAAATTATTACTCACTTTCCAACTGCTGTTTTTTCAGATACTAAGGGCCTTATACAGTACATCTCCAAAATAAACATATTACAAAAAAATTATTTTCTTTTTCATATGGTACTGAACATAACTGGGTTCACTTATAAACACGGGGGAAATTTGCCCTTGGGCAGTAACCCATGACAACTACTCAAGCGTTTGCGTTCATTATTCAACCTTTAAATGGATGAAAAAGTCCATCATTGATTGGGTGGTACGAGTTAATGCTCAGGTGCAAATTTGCCCAGTGTTTATAAATGAGCCCTGATGACCATTGTTCCTCTGTATATAATTTGAAAGGGGTTGTTCATCTTTAAATTAACTTTTAGTATGATGTAGAGAGTGATATTCTAAGACAATTTGCAATTAGTTTAAATTTTTTTTTATTATTTGTAGTTTTTTGTTTTGTTTTGGGGGTTTTTCTGCAGCTCTCCAGTTTGCAATTCCAGCAATCTGGTTGCTAGACTCCAAATTACCCTAGCAACCATGCACTGATTTGAATAAGAGATTGGAATTTGAAAAGGAAAAGGTCTGAAACCGTCCCTCAGGCCCAAGGTTATGAAAACTGAGATAAAAGCGAACATACCCACAGATGTGCTTGTTAGACAGAAGTCAAGGTGAGTTTTGCCTAAAAATCACTACATTTGATATAGGCCTAATTTTGCATTATAGAGTGGAGTAGTCATTTCTTAAGTGCACCGTGCCTGACTGTTGACAGCAAATTGATAGAATTTGATTGACAGATAAATAAGTTTTTACAACAGTAAATAGATAACATTTTGACAGCTCAGCTCTGACAACATTCTGCCTTTTTATTAATACCCTAAATATATGCAATAACGCAAAGTCTTTTTTTTTTCTCTACCCCGTCACGCAGGTATGGGATGTGTTCTCCGGAAATCCGTTATGCAGCATGATTTGGAAACTCATATAATTGTAAGCAATGTAGTGTTCTGACAATTAACATCATTATTTATAATATTCTCACTGAACTTAAAATTAATCCATATTTGTGGCAAAACAATAGAATTTTTTTTACTGGTTAACAGATTTTAGCAGATATTAGATACAGGGCACATTTATCAAATGTTGAGACAAAAGAAAATAGTTAGGCCTTGACAAAAAATAGTTTTTTCCTTTCATCTTTTCTCCGGTGAGCATATAGCATAGTGTTGTTACCACAAAACCCACTTGAGAATTATCATAGATTTGCCCATTTCTTTACCATTAAAGTTTGAGCAATTTTCAAGCTCAAAAATGATACACCAGCAAATGATAAATACCTGAGAGTGAACAAAGTGCGAAATGTTTTGCTAGTTTTGCTTTCAAGAAAGAGTGGGAATAACTATGAATTTTGCTAGAGCTGCCATTTTGGTATTCTAGATTTTTTTGGGGGGAGGGGCTTGTCCTGAAAACAGTTTCCAATCATTAAGCATAACAGTTCCAATAACTGAATGAACATATACATGGAAAACTGAGAAGCAGGCTGTGGCTAGTCTGCTACTGCCCAGCTCACCTATCCTCTCGTTTTCTTCACAAGCTGTTCCAGCAATACCACTGCTCTCAAGGCCATAATTGGGATCAGCTTTTCCAGTGATTTTGGCTGCATCTTCAACCTTCCTGACATGAGCTTCCACCAATGCTGTGGGAACCTCCTCCTTCATCTTGGAAAATTCATCTAATAAACCAGAAACATTATAAAAGTTATAACTATTCCCAGCAAACAAGGTACTGCATGCTATACCATTCAAATTATGAAGTAAATGGGAAAGTTAAAAATAATCGCATTTTCGTGGTAAAAAATCAAAGAAATTGATGTACATGCCATTATCTTTTTCATGCACATTTTTATTACAGCAGAGGATTTAAGAAGAAGTAAATATAAGAATGACAAACCCAAAGCAGATTTTGCTGCAGCTGATGCTACCCGGGGATCGACTACAGATGCAAGGAAGGCTACTGTGCTCATCACAGGATTCCCTGATTGGCTAAAGGGTATGGGCTGAAAGGCCAATGGTCCCAGAGAGGCCTCAGAGTCCTCTAGATATGGATCCTCAATGGGAAGTCGTAAGAAATGTAAGATACACTCGTCCTGTGTACGGCTCCCCACATGCTCAGATACCTTGTTCCAATCATCTTTATACATTTCCAGTGCCTGTGTCAAGTATGCAAAAGTAATTGGCATACGTTTTCTAACAAAGCTGACCAAATCCTAAGTGCTAAAGCATTTATATATAGATTTCCCACCTCAAGGAGCAGCAGGGTCTCCTGCTCGTTCCATTCGCGCGTTGCACTGGCAGCAGCCTTACTCTGTTAGAGCAAAAACAAAAACAAAAATCTGCATATCACTGAGGGTATAACTAAGAATAACACCCTAAATGATGAATATACCGACTGGAGAACATCTTGAAAGTGATAAAATACACTCTTCTGACTCACCTTGGATGTTGTGTTCTTTTTACTATACATATCTGTCCGTAAGCCGAAGTTTTGAAGGTCACTTGGTTTATCCTTAATTTTATCAGGGAAATTGAGCATCTGCTGTGAAGCAGAGCTCTGCTGGGAAAAAGAAAAGTGTATGTTGGTAGTGCAAAGAGAATCGGGTGATTCTGGCATTTCCTAACTGAAGGGAACGAGCCAAAGAGACAAAAGAAGAGTTTGGAGCTATCAAAAAAATATGTACTGAATATATAAAAAGTACATAAAACAGTGAAATGACTTTTAAAAAGAAGAAAACAAAATCCTTGCTCATCCAGCTGTCATAGCCTACCTGTGGTGTTTTAGGCTGCAGTGGAACCAGTCCTGATGGAGTATCTGCTAATACATGGAAATGTGATGTTGGGGGAGGGCCCATTGGAGTAGGACGACTTTCAGCATCCACTTGGTAGTTAATGAGCCCCCACTGTTCTAGGAAGGCATGAACCCTAGAGCAAGAACAACATCAGAGCTGGGACAATAATATCCTCCTCTTAATATGATTATAGACTGTGTAACACTAATTTATATACACTCATAATATGCTCCCAAACTTTCTAGTATCCACCGCTATTCATTGCTACCCCTACTACATATGATCATTGCCTTTTAATCCTCTGAGATGACGTTCCCATGTCATCCGCACCTCATGATAGCACAGACATCCCCTGCCAAGTTGCGACGACATGCTGTAGAAGTAAGATATTCCTGAGGGTTTAGTCGGTAGGTGTCAATCATGAAGTTTCTATAGGCCAGGTATCTAAAATAGGAGAAAAGAATGTAAAGGATCATGTGTGTTGGTTTGTGGAAAGTAAGACTATATAAGGATATTATAATATATATCATATATAAGGATATTATATACAAGGATATTATAAGTTACCGAGGAGTTCCATGACCATATAAAAACATGAGGCCAAAGGTTGTCACTCTGAGGTGACTTCTAATATCCTCATATTTTGCAACAAGGGGTACTTTATCCACAAGTTTCAGTGAGTCCTGTGATGAAATGACATTACTAAGCTCTGATTATAACCTATGACATCACCGTTTATAAGGTTCAAATTTACAGGATATTTATGGTTTTTGTGTATTATAAGACTATAACATGATCGTTGCTCAAAGTCTGTACAATAAATCGTTGTACTATGTTTAGTTTTCCATCTACTGTAATAAACACTTAAAAAGCCTTCCATAATGCAAAACTCATGCAGTCAAGTCTCATATATGCTAGTTGTGGCTGAATAAAATAGGTCAATAATTTCAATGGAAGAAAATAAATTTTTTAGAATGATCTTGTAGAGAACTCTGGCTACTTTTTTCATGCCCTTTTTATCAGCCCCACCAAATACAATGTATTAATTAAGACTCACATCTCTGGTGTTTTGGACTTGTTCTTGCCATTGAAGAACTCTGGTAATGCCCGACGTTCAATAGCATGCACGCTGTAGAAGGAAGTGAGATAGTAAAATCAATATACAATAAAAGAAATAAAGTTAACTTATTGCAAAGCAGCCTGGTTGCCAGAGGATAGTTGCATTACTAAATATTACATGTAAGATGGAGACATTACCTGTTATAGTCAAACCAAGCAGCATAACTAGGGATGATGATATGGTGTGTTTGTTCAGTCACGTTGTCCTCGTGAAGATCGGTTTTTATTTGCTCGCCTTTATTCCCAGATGAGTTCTCATCTTCCTCCTAAAAGTATACAAGTGAAGAAACCATTGCTTTTAACCTGGAAATGCTTCTCCTGTCAAATATAGGATATTCATAAAATAAAAACTAATCAAACTGTCCTAATTCCAGAGTACATAGGAAAAATACAGTGATAAATACATAGGGCATCTGAGTTATGCTGAAAGCCACTGAATGTAGTAATATGCTCAGTGACTGCAAAGAAATTCCTGCTGGGATAATGTTGGGGGATATTATAGTTAGGGATGCACTGAATCCAGGATTCGGTATTTGGCCAGGATTTGGGCATTTCCAGCAGGATTCGGCCGAACCGAATTTGAATACTTAAAATCACAAAACAACTAAATTTTAAAAATTTTTGCCGTGTAGTTGGCTTTTACCCTTCGGTGATACTTTCATTCAGCCCATGAGTCCTAATGGGCTGAATGAAAGGATCACTATGAATGTTTTTCTCTAACTATGGGACACTTATCAGTCCAAATGGCAATAAAATAACAAATTACGCGTTAACATTTAGCATATCTACATGCTTTGGTTACATGATCAATTTGTTATATGGATAAGAACTCTGCTGAAAAGCAACATAGTATCTATTTAGACCGCCTTGCCAATGTAACCTAAATATACATGTATAATGTGCAGGCAACACATAGGGTTCTTATTTGTATGTTTTGGACAATCATACCCTATGTCTGCTAATACATAAAGTACTATAACTAATCACCCCGGGCATAATTTTTCATAACTTCCATATTATATGTCTGGCAATATATATCCGATACTGTGGCCAGCAGAATGGGTAACCATCCATTCAGTTTATAGTGTGTGTGTGTGTCTCCTGACTTCCCCGCTCAAGCACTATGGAGGTGCTTCTTGCCTAAACACGCTGAGGTGCCCTGTTGCACAAATACTTGCCTCTGAATAAGTGTAAGTGCCTATCAGAATGACATGATTTTTTCTCTATGATGTTTTGTCTGGTGATTGGTCCATTCAAATTTAACTTAATAGGCTTATGTCTATAAATAGATGTGCTCTTACTGGATTTTTTCATGCCTTTGACAAAGCCTGCATTTGGCAGGCGAAACGAGCGTCAGGCGCATTTTTTTTTTTCGTTTCGGGTTAGGCTGGTTTTCTGATAAGGACCTATTGGGGTAACCCATATCGATAGGGTGGGAACCATTTGTGGGTGAAGGGGTTGGTGGTTCAGTCCTAGAAATAAAACTGTGGCTCACATACGGCACAACTTCGCTATCAGGCAGTATTTGCGTGACCGACACCATTTGTTTGGGGGCTCCTCATATTACCACGAGAGGGAGGGTTCCCCAAGTGGGTAAAGAGTTGGCACAAGTAGTGCTACTATAGATTTGGTGGTCTTTGCTACTGATATTAGGGCTGAGTTAATATGCCATGTGCTTAGCGTAACCACTACGCAAACCAACCAAGTAGCTGCTATAGCATTCCGGTTTGGGGTTCTAGTAGTTTTAAAAAAAATTGCCCCCTGCATGCACTGGCTTACTCGCACCGGGAGAGAGCTCCCGGTGCGAGTAAGTCAGCGCATGCAGGGGGCAATTTCTTTTAAACTACTACAACCCCAAACCGGAATGCGGGCTCTATCAGCCCGCACCTTCTGTTTGGGGATTTTATTTCTGCCCATAGGTGCCCTTTAAACTACCCACTTATCCTGCCCAGGTCAATCAGTCTTCCTGTTACTAATCAACTTTTAACAAATTCACAAAGGACATTCCTTTTACATATATTTATTAAAAGTTTTACTTTATTAATACACATGAGTATCGGGTGCTGTGAATGGGAGGGTGCAGATAAATGGGTCAATTATTTTTCTCTTTTATTTTGTGAGTTGGTATTTAATACATTTGCTTTATGGATAGCCTTTACTTTTTTCAATACTTTATGAGAGAGCTCCATCACTTTAACACAACTGGTATAAAAGTTCCCTTTATAGATGCAAGATGCTCCCTGTAAGCAAGTGTTTGTACAAAGCCCCAAAACAATAAGGCAGAACAACCCCTGGTGGATTTGTGAACTCTTTGGTATACAATACAAGTGTTTATATTATCTGTATATATTCTGCATTGTGTTAGACAACCCATACCTTGGTCACTGCTTCCATGCTTTCGTCCTCCTGTTCATCTGTGAGAGATAAAAAGCAAATAAAATCAAGAGAGATGCTTCTATATCACCAGCTTCTGTAGAAATTCCCCAGGTAGACACAGGATAACTTAAAATGGTTCCAAATCACACTATTAAGATTCGGTGTCCAAATAGAGTATTGTGTTCTATATAAAACAGAAGTGAACGTAAACATAAAAGAATGTTGATTGAATCAAGGTGCAGTATTTTCTGCAGGCAGCTTTGCTTTTAAGTTATGCTTGGAAATGTGGTGAGGTTCATTCAAGCATACCTAACACTCACAGTACAGTGGAATAGCTGCTGCTGTCTCAATATAGAGCAAATCAACAGTCCCTCACGACACTCCAACAACTAGGTGTTCCAAAAAATGAAACATTAGAAGTGTCCATGACTGCTATTCATTTTCAATGCACAGATCTTCCACTATGCTCTTTGGGAGCATTGCAAACAAGTCTTTGTAACAGTACAGTTTACAGACACCTATATTCCAGTTGAAGATGTCACAGTCACGTTTCAAAAAGAGTTTATCTGTTCTTACTACTGAAATGGCAATCAGGACCCATGTGACCCAAAACCCACTTACCAAGGTCAGTCACAGTCCCTCCTTTTACTGGTGCAGATTCAGAGTCCTTCTTGGTGTTCACTAGAACAGAAAAAAAGTCACTGCAGTGATGTAGTCTAGCATGAAATGTACACAATATATTTGCAAGGACCTTGCATCTACCTGTTTTAGGTAGAGTAACTTCTTCCACATTAGGAACTGGGGAGGGTTCATCCATATCCTTGGTCAGATCCTCTTGCTCCTCCTCTCGATGACCCCTCTTTGATTTGGTATATGGGGTAGAAGGGCTGTAAGAATTGTTTTAAATAAACTCATTGTATAACTACACAGTCAGGAATAAAAATTCTATAACTTTGCAAAAGAAACACTTTTCCAAATGCAATCAATTCGCAAAAATCAACTGTTTAAATTGTATTAATAGTTAATGCTGCCCCTTATCAGATGCAGACTTTGAATACCCCTCTATAGAAGGGTGTCCCTGATCCCCACCTTCCTTCCTTGAATACAGAGATCAGCAGTGGCTAAAAGCAGATACACAAATTTACGTGATTCTGCTCTTGCCCAGTGGCGACGCCACTCATTTGCACTGCATTAATATTACTGGCAGACCACTGGATTAATGTTGATTCAGAATAAAATGAAAACAATACATTTTTGCTAAATGCTTGTATCTGTAAAAGTGTTTCTTTTGTAAAGTCAAACTTTAGTAGGACTTTGTGAAAGGTTCATATCCCCTTTAAATTCTGGATTATGTAATTCTGCTAAATAAACATATCTTTTCTATCTTCATCTGGAGTGCTGGATTCTGCTTTCCCTAAAGATCTAGAGATCACTGTGTATTCAGATGCCACAACTATTTTGGGGAGTGGCACCTTGATATTAAATTTTAACTGAGAAGTGAGCAGAATGTTATGTCTTTGTATTAAAAAAGATATGAAAAAATTACCCCTTTTTGACAGCCTTTTTCTTTGCTTCAGCACTGGGAGGAGGTGAAGGGGAGCGTTTCCTCTTCTTGTAGTTAGGTCCCTTCTTGTCTCTACGGTCTGAGTCAGGGCTACTTACCTTTGGGAAGATATAAACACAAGGGGTTAAGAGAAGCAAAAATGAATGTGCCAAGATATTTAATGAAGACATATAAAGATCTTATCTTAAGGTAAACATTGCTTCATTTCAAGTTAGGGTCATCATATGCTTTCCTTAGTGATCTGTAGATCCTTAGTGATCTGTCAAGCTTCACTCACTTAATGTCACTTAGAGTTAAATTCTAATCTTACACAATTTCCTTTGTTATAAGGATTTGCATTGTACTTCACACTGTGGATTTTAATAGTACATATATGGGACCTGTTATCCAGAATGTTCGGGACCTGGGGTTTTACAGACAAGGGATCTTTCCGTTATTTGGATCTTCACACTATTATCTACAAGAAAATCATGTAAACATTAAATAAACCCAATAGGATGGTTTTGCTTCCAATAAGGATTAATTTTATATTAGTTTGGATCAAGTCCAAGCTACTGTTTTATTGTTACAGAGAAAAAGGAAATCATTTTTAAAGATTTGGATTATTTCATTATAATGGAGTCTATGGGAGAAAGCCATTCCATAATTTGGAGCTTTCTGGATAACAGGTTTCCGGATAATGGATCCCATACCTGTACAACCTTTGCATTTAGCAAAATGCTCTCTCAAAAATAAACATGGACTTGCCCTGAATATTTACTGTATATTATCATTAAAGGGGTGGTTCACCTTCAAGTTAACTTTTAGTATATTGTAGAAGGGCCAATTCTAAGAAACTTTTCAATTGGTCTTCATTGTTTATTTTTCATAGTTTTTTAATGATTTGCAATTTTTTTCTGTTTCTTTGCAGCTTTCAAATGGGGGTCACTGACACCATCTAAAAACAAATGCTCTGTAAGGATACAAATGTATTGTTATTGCCACTTTTTATTATTTATCATTCTATTCAGTCCATCTCCTATTCATTTTCCAGTCAATGCAGGGTTGCTAGGGTAATTTGTACCTTAGAACTTGTACACTGCAAACTAGAGAGCTGCTGAATAAAAAGCTAAATAACTATAAAACTACAAACAATAACAAATGAAAACCAATTGCAAATTGCCTCAGAATATCACTCTCTACATTATACTGAAAGTTAACTCAAAGGTGAACAACCCCTTTAACTTTAAACATATACAGCAAAGCGCATTATATCAGAAGACAGCAAAAAACAGGGGGAAAAAAATATTTTAAGGGTTTTACAGTGGTACCTGTTACTGGCAAAGTTAATCACAACATAGTAAAATATAATAAAAGGTGCAAAGTCTGCTTATGGTCCAATCCACTATAGCAACCAATCAGCAGGAAGCATTTACTGGTCGTCTGTTTAAAAGTAACCATTGTATTGATAGCTATGAGTTACTACATCTGGGCAAACTTTGTGACATTTACTACACATGCGGGTAAGAACTTAAATCTGAATTCGGTATAGATCTGTAGGTTGGTCTTGTATGCTTGTATAATGGCTTTTCCTTTTTAACTAGGGATGCACCAAATCAAGGATTCGGTTCGGGATTCGGTTCGGGATTCGGCCTTTTTCAGAAGGATTCGACCGAATCCTTCTGCCTGACCGAACCCGAATTTGCATATGCA
>CM044433.1:140846060-140863242 GCA_024363595.1 Xenopus borealis | reverse complement strand
ATAAGAGAACACATTCTCACCTCATCAGTGAAGGTCTTGGCAGAGATTTTCTTACGCCGTACGACAGGATTCTTCTCATCAGTCACCTCATAGTCCTCTTCATTCATCCACTCATTGAATGAGTCAGTATCCAGAATCCATTTGGCATGGACCTACTCAAAATACCAAAGCAGACAGAACATCACTCTTTGATCATCAGCCAGGTGTCACCTGTAAATACTGCTTTGTATTATGTGAATATGGCTTTGTCCCCTTTAAATACTGAATGAGGCCTGAACTATACTAAGATGCTAGTACCATGAATTTTGCTTGGGGCAGGTAAAATAAGAATACTGGTTAAGCCATTGGAAAAAATGTAATAATGATAAAACTGACAAGGAGGCCATTATCTGGCAAACAGCAGCCTGCCAGTGCAACCAAGATATAGTTGCCATGGCAGCCTTTGCTCAGCAGAGTATTGAAGAAAGGGGGGAAAAAAGAGAAAAACATCATCAAACAAATATGCGTAAGTCTCTTCCAATACTGACACACAGAACTTGCTGTGTGCATAAAGGACGTGCTTCTGTATGTGCTTTTATAATTAATATTTAAAAAGAGTTGTATTTCTAAGCGAGCGTGCTTATCAGAAACAAAGTGGCAAAGCAGCACACACATACAAATGCAGCAAGTATCAAAGGGAGGATGATCAAGTGCAGTATAAAGGTATTACTCTTCCTTTGCTTAGATATCTAATACATGAACAAGGGCAGGCCTCCTCTCTGTGACACATCACATATTCACATTCAAAGGGGACCAGGCTAATTGGCTATACTATTTAAAAAGAAAATCCTGGCTACCAGAAAAATTGAAAATAACGCATCTGAAGTCGGAGATTACAGTGCTAATTTAATAACTCAGCGGTTACACTGCATCATTTCATATACTGCAGCCATTGCAACCAATTAGGTCTTTGCTTTCATTTTCTAACATGCAGTTGATTGATTCAAAATCATTCTTGATTGGGTACTATTGATAATTGCACTGGTTCAATTTATTAATAACTGAGCACATCAGAGTGTTGACAGCTTTGCGGCCTACACCAATGTGATCGTATATCACAATATCTGTAGATTAAATGAGCAATTCTAACACCACCCAGCTCTCAGAACAGAGGGATATGACAGAGTGCAAGATGGTATAAAAAGAAAAAAATCCAGTACTAAATAAAAATGTGCATTTAGGGGAAGATTCACCAAAAGGTGAAGGGGCCAATGTTAGCGTGAATTCCCAACTGCAGACACATCACAATTCACTAACAGGCGTGGAGGAGAATTTGCTAGAGAACGAGACCATCACTAGCATTTGTTCCACTCTATCACCAAACGACTTTTAGTTCTGGCGAGCGTACAAATTTTACTGAACGTTACCTCTTTCGCAGGAGTTTGCTTCGCCACCTCAGCAAGGGAAGAGGCTGCTGGCGAAAATTCGCCCGTTAGTGAATTTGTCCCATAGAATCTACTAGTAATCCTGATTTCTAAGCTCTTGAAGAAGAACTATGTCACTCCATTATTACTAAGCAAATTATTGTTTTTTTAAGCAGTCTAATCATTCAAATGTAAGACATGGAAACATGGAAACATGGACTCAAGGATGACAGAGACATCATCAACTCTATGGCTATTGGCACACACAGCATTTTCTCCCCCAGCAGAAAAATCGATGATTTGGCTGGCTATTTCCCAGTAGGTGTTTGTGTGGACAGGACTGGAATTCACCAGTCACTACAAACACAGAGCAGATTTCAGCAAAAAAAAGCTCAAGAGTTTAATCTTGAGCGAAATGTGCCCAAAATGCATTATATGTAAAAAAAGAGTTTAATTTCAGGTGTCAGTATCTCTTTAAGTCTATTCCTTGTTGGTCCAGCCATGGTCCCAATGGTATTTACATGGGCATCCCCTGTTTTGATAAGTCAGTTTATAGAGAGGTAATATTGTGTTTACTAGTCACCTAGACTTCATTACTGATATTTTCTTTTAGCCCATGCAGTGCAGGAGTATGGTCTTTCTGGCATAGAAGACTAGAATTTGGATTAAGGTATGGCCCACTTTATTTACATTGGTTAGGTCTTCAAAAACATCTAGTTAGATTTGTTTAGCGTGTGATACAAGTGGCATGCCCAGTTCATTTGTCAGGTATATTGTGACCATCTCTCAGTATTTGGAGATTTGGAGACATTCCCACCACCTATGCATCCTGCGAGCTGGGGATTGATTACATCTGTGACAGGTATCATTATCTTTACGCTAAATGAAATACAATTTTTGCAGTGTTATGTACACCCTGTGTAGAAATATGCACTGTTTGTCCCTTCCTGATACCAACTACCTCCCATTAATGAGCCCTTTCCTTTCCACAGTTGCTGCCAGTGAGTTTAATTGTGACCAGAGTCAGACTGGGGGTCCTGGGACCCTCCATCCCAGATACAAAGCCCCCTCCACTGAGCCGCAACCCCCATCCGGACCTGCCAGGGTGCCTTTCCCCCCTCCCAATATTAAGCACAAAGTGCCAAAAAGCTATTATCAGCTACAGTACTTTCAGGTTAACTGCATTAAATAAATGCAGCTAGTAATGTTAATGAATAGGTACTTAGAATGTATGTTCAACAAAAAAAATCATCTTACATTTGTTTTTCATGTATTCATTTTAAGATAGAGCTTGAAAGAATTACATTTTTATGTTGTGCAGTTTTCAAGCTCAAGTCCTTAGCTTCTATTTCGTTGCAAAGCTAGATAACCCACAATTCAAGAATGCAGATTGATTTTGATTCTTTGCAAGTGCAGCATAGTAAAATGGCACCATACTGTGAATGTGCAAGTCTACCTAGGCACAAGGGATCCCTGGGAAATACAAGTTAGATGCCATCCCAGAGAAAATGTTAGAGATTTAACTCACTGGGGATGCCTGACATCTTGGCACCCTCCCGCCCCAAGTAAAATTAGACTTTCCTTGTCCTTACAAAAACACAAAAAAATAAACATGTACCCAGACTGTTTTATGGCATACATACATTAATATGAACAGCAAACTTGACTAATCACATTCCTGCACTAGGACCAGCGTCAAAGACATTATTATATTTCTCAGTTGCTCTTAGATCTACACTGATCCATGCATTGTCTGGTCACAGTGGTGTAAATAGGTAAAAGATACCCAGCAGGAAGAAACAGAATGCATACGCTATTTTCAAGGAGAAAACACACACTGAACATTTTCACCAATTTAATTGTTACTAGGCTTGCAATCTACCACTAAACATTAACTCAAATTAAATCAAATTCAGCTATTTTTTTTTACCAAAAGAGTCACATAGTCTACAACACTGGAGGTGGTTACCTTGCGTGGTTTTTCCACTGTGGGAGCATCTTCCACTGAGGCTTCAACCTCACTTGAAGGAACCCACGTATCATAACTAAGACAGAATAAGTAATAGCTTCAGTTAGCCATTTAATTCTAAGAAAATCCTAAACTCATAGAGTATTGCATGCTAGACGATAAGATAAACCAATGATGTCCATTACCCCCCCACTCTTGCTCCACTGCAGCACTATCTGCCCACACAGTTTTTATGGCGTGCTCAGAAATATTGGCATAGATGCACATAAAGTAAAATAACAATTGACACAGCCAGTTTTGATTAAATGTCAATATGAGTATTTGCTGCACGTTCATAGTCTATTTCCTCCTACATGCTGGAATTTTCTGGCGTGCCCAAGGGTTCAGATTCGGTTCAGTATTCTGTAAAATCTGTTAAAGGGGTGGTTCACCTTCACGTTAACTTTTAGTATATTGTAGAAAGGCCAATTCTAAGAAACTTTTCAATCGGTCTTCATTATTTATTTTTCATAGTTTTTTTTTAATGATTTGCAATTTTCTTCTGTTTCTTTGCAGCTTTCAAATGGGGGTCACTGACACCATCTAAAAACAAATGCTCTGTAAGGCTACAAATGTATTGTTATTGCCACTTTTTATTACTCATCATTCTATTCAGTCCATCTCCTATTCATATTCCAGTCTCTTATCAAATCAATGCAGAGTTGCTAGGGTAACCATATTGCTGACACTAGAGAGCTGCTGAATAAAAAGCTAAATAACTATAAAACCAAAAACAATAAAAAATTAAAATCAATTGCAAATTGTCTCAGAATATTACTCTCTACATTATACTAAAAGTTAACTGAAAGGTTAAAACAACCCTTTAAGCAGGATTTGGCCAAATACTGATTTCAGGAGTTTGGTGCTTCCCTATAAACATTCACAATTTATTGGACCTGTGGGGGGCTGTTTGGGTCTCTGTGTACTTGAAATGCCAGAGCCAATTTTTAATGTTATCCCAGGCACAGAGAGAGCACAGTTGAGCACATGATTACATTCATTGAATTAATGGAGAAGAAATGTTCTAAACAGGAAAAAGACATCTGAATGTACCTAGGATTTGCTTTCAATAAATTAGACATGTAATCATATATTAGAAAGCAGAAGTTGCTTAGCTGGTCATCTGCTTTGGAACAAATTGCGTTGAATATTAAAACCAATGAAATGCAATCATTAGATAGTCATGTGATTAACTAACCTATGAAATTGATTTGAAACATGTAATCAAAAAGGCTAATCGTGTTTTGATTAGGGTATAAAATACATGTCAAAATGTGAAAGACAGAGGTCATTTGTCCAGGCCTGTAGACTGCTATATTGCTAATCTGCAGT
This sequence comes from Xenopus borealis, assembly GCA_024363595.1. Classification (NCBI taxonomy): domain Eukaryota; kingdom Metazoa; phylum Chordata; class Amphibia; order Anura; family Pipidae; genus Xenopus; species Xenopus borealis. Next base: position 140,858,499 of record CM044433.1, on the reverse strand, counting down.
GTGGTGCACCTCATCAATAAACTTTATCTTCTAAGTTTGAGCATTACATGATGGTCCAGGAATAGATTTCAGATCAAATTACCTGGGTCTTGTTAATCAGCTCGGACTTTCCATTATTAAAGGGATTCTGTCATGATTTTTTTGATGCAGTTTTATTTTCTAAATTACACTGCAAATAATTCACTCTACAATATAATATTTCATTCCTGAACCAGCAAGTGTATTTTGTTTATTTCTAATATTGGTGTGTAGGCAGCCATCTCAAGTAATTTAGCATGGTCATGTGCTTTCAGAAAGAGCCTGCACTTTAGGATGGAACTGCTTTCTGGCAGGCTGTTGTTTCTCCTACTCAATGTAACTGAACTATTGAGTGCTGTTCTTAGATCCAGGAAGCTGTTATTTTGTGTTATGGAGCTGTTATCTGGTTACCTTCTCATTGTTCTGTTGTTAGGCTGCTGGGTGGGAAAGGGGAGGGGGTGATATCACTCCAACTTGCAGTACAGCAGTAAAGAGTGACTGAAGTTTATCAGAGCAAAAGTCACATGACTGGAGGCAGCTGACAATATGTCTATCCCCATGTCAGATTTCAAAATTAAATAGTAAAAACGTGTTTGTTCTTTTGAGAAACGGATTTCAGTGCAGAATTCTGCTGAAGCAGCACTATTAACTGATGTGTTTTGAAAAAACATTTTTCCCATGACAGTATCCCCTTAAAATATAAAATATTGCTCTGTCACAAACATGAAATATAATATGGGGCCCTTTCACTTGAGCCATATAAGAGGCCTCTGAAATTTAGTAAGTATTCCATTGTTTATCTAAAAAAATGATCCTATATCAGTGCTTTTGGTTCAGTTCCAGAATGACAACATGCACATAAATTCTTGATTTTAGATCATTGACCAAAGGGCAGTAGTATATGCTGAACAATTACTCTGACTTACCTGTCAGGATAATAACCCCAGTGCAGAAGAACTTGTTTATCCCTCTTAACAATGGGTCGCACCCACTCCTCTAAGAAAAAAAACAAAACAATGAAAAGTAAGAAATGCTTTTTTTGGCTAAACAACACTTTTTGAACAAAAATCTCACCATCTTCCAAATTGCTAGGAACAGGAACAACAATGTGAGAAGCATGACTCTTGTCTTCTGTTACAGTGCCCTGCAGGAATATGAAATATCAGTACCAAGAAATGCTAACTTCTATTACAATTACAAGTGCTGTCCAAACGCTGATTATCATACACATAAAGATCATCTGCTGTTCATATGAGGCAAACACTGTATGGTGGTTCCCTGTCTGTGCTCCAGTGAATGGGTAGCATTCCTGTTTTAGCACTATTTATTGCCAGTAGAGAACAGAACACATAAAGCAATGAACTAATGAATGCAAATATATTTATATATATTTATGCACAAATAAACAATTTGTAGAATAACTTGGATGTCTGTTTGAATCGCTAAAAATAGTCAATGGGTCAATAATGGGTCAATAATGCAGGCCACAGTTTGATTAAGTTGCTGACACCAGATAGAAGGCTGGAAAGAGCCACACATACATACAGAAAGGAAGGAAGGAATACACAAAAAAACACTGTTTCAATTCCAATTACTTTTAGCTATAAAACAATGGGAAATTTATAATTCAATACTCTAAAGTTTTGTGAGAACCCCTTTGAATACTTTGTCAGGCTAACTTTCTGTATGGAATGCAAAAAATAAAAGATCAAACAAATGCATGCTACTATGGATGGACTTTCTTGAATGGACTTTCTTGGAAATAACATTTTGGCAGCCAGAGGACATTTTTTTCAGCATTGTTTATTGGTGCATAATACAGCAGCACCCAGTTGTATTAATAAAGATGCAGATAATGAAGTATCTATACTTCTTTTTGAAAACAACAGGTTCACTTATACTTTTTCTACAGTTAGGAGTTAAACAGTGCTCCTTCCAAACCCTTACAGTGCTCCATACATATACTGTACAAGATGTACTTGTTCCCACAGTGCTCTTGTTATTTATGTGTGAGTGGAATATACATTCTGTTGGTGTTCACTTCCAGGTGACCACAACATATAAGTGTAGAGGTGGGTAAGCAAGTGCTATTCCTCCACTTTGCATTTACACGTTGTGGTCATCTGGAAGTGAACACCAACAGATTGTTTAGCTGAAAAGTTCCAATTTCTAGAAAACATGAGGTCCCAAGTTTTCACTATAATAGACCCTATAGCTGTAATACGCAAATAATGAACTAATTCTAAAGAAAGCTATTCGCCAGTAAGATGTTGCAAAACTACAGCTACAGGAGTCAGTGGAATGATGCGGAGAGCTTAGTTCTGCAACATCTGGACCTCCAGTGCTTCTCCATGACTTCAAAAAGCATATGAGTGAATTGATGTTACCTATGAGAACTGAAAAAGTAGGTTAAAAAAAAAAGCTGTCACCTGATGTCGTTTCACGATGTCTTTCAGTTTACTCTGTAGTTTTGAGTCTATGTCTGGGTGAAGGTATATGTTAGGCCGGGACAGGCAATTGTTCTGTTTGAGTGGAGGAAACAAGACAAGCATTTAATCTTTGTGATTCCATAAAATTGACCAAACTAGCAATAAAAATCTATATAAGTACATATATCAAGTACATGAAATTGCACCTGTGTAGTATGTGTGTGTGATAAGGACTTTAGGGCTCATCCAGACACGAAGATTCGGGGAGATTTGTCGCCTGGCGACTAAGCGCCTCTTCTCACGAGCGACTTTGAAAAACGCGGCGACACATGTGAATAGGCGCAGGCGACTTTAGCACTAGCGGGTGCGAGATACCAGGAAGCCATTCAGGGAGATTTGTCGCCCCAAAGAAGAGGCGCTTAGTCGCCAGGCGACAAATCTCCCTGAATCTTCGCGTCTGGATGAGCCCTTAGACCAGTGATCCCCAACCAGTAGCTCGCGAGCAACATGTTGCTCTCCAACCCCTTGGATGTTGCTCCCAGTGGCCTCAAAGCAGGAGCTTATTTTTGAATTACTGGCTTAGAGGCAAGTTTTGGTTGCATAAAAAACAGATGTCCTGCCAAACATTCTCTCCTGTAGGCTGCCAGTCCATATAGGGATCAGTCCCCATGGACTTTTTCATGCTTGTGTTGCTCTCCAACTCTTTTTTAAATTTAAATGTGGCTCACGAGCAAAAAAGGTTGGGGACCCCTGCCTTAGGGCCCTTACACACGGGCGTTTTGGACTTGTGCTCCCCTGCGTTGCGTTTGGTTGCGTTCAGCCGCAGGGGAGCGCAGGTCTAGATGCACCTCATTCTTTTCAATGAGGTTGTACCCACGAGGTGCGTGTAAGCGCCGAACGCAAGTTCAGACGCAACATGCTGCATTTTTCCTGCGTTTGGCGCCTACATGTGTTCGTGTGAGTAAAGCCCCATTGAAAATAATTGAGTGCGTCTATACCTGCGCTCCCCTGCGGCTGAACGCAGCAAAATGGAACGCAGGGGAGCGCAGGTAAAAACGCCCGTGACTACTACCATTTCTGGAAACTTATTTCAAAGGGTAAACCAGCTTTTGGTGCTCAGCTAGCAAAATGTTTTGAATACATAGATGAAAGTACAGGTGGCCACTTTGCTGAGACCTTGTTGCCAGAGCCCAGGGATACATAGGTAGTTTTATGATTGTGCTATGAAAAGCGTTATATTCCGTGCTGGAGAGAAGATCAGTACTAATGAAAAATCAAACTCATTACCTGTACCAGAGACTTCTCAATGGTCATGAACATTTCCACATTCCGATCCATACGTGAAGGGTTCTGAAAATCAAACCTTCGCCTATAACATGAAATGTTAATTAGAACATTGTTTTTTTTTTTTTAAAACATGTCTGTATTGTGTATATCTGGGAAACATCATTAGTTAGAAAAACAAAGCAAATATCTGATTGGCTGCTATGAGCAACATCTCTAGGAATGTTTAACGCCACTTTTACACATTGTGATAAATAGACAGGTACATTTACTTCCAGAAAATTATATCTCTTACCATCCCTGGTCGCTCTTAAATTTATATGCAGCAGCAAGGATGTGACAGAGAGCTCCACTCACTTTAAAGTCCAAGAAACATTTCATCTGCAAATCAAAAAAAAAAGATTTAATTAGACTTATTCCTCAACTGTCAAAACAATGCATTGTGTGGTGGAACGGCTTTTCATCAAGGTGGACTGGGTAATATACCGTAAGAGAAATTGTCTACCAAAAAATTAAAATTTTTCAGCAGTACAATAATCCCAAACACAAGGCAACAGTGGGGTGGTGACCTCTAAGTTAACGTATGCTATGTTATAGAATGGGCAATTCTAAGCAACTTTTCAATTGGTCCTCATTTTTTATAGTTTTGTAATTATTATCCTTCTTCTTCCAGGTTTCAAATGGAGGTCACTGAGATTGATAGTCAAAAAACATTGCTCTGTGAGGCTACAGCTGTACTGTTATTGTCATTCTCTTTTATTCAGACCCTCGACAATTCATATTCAATTCCATTATTCAAACCACTGCTTAGTTACTAGCAAACATAGAGCTGCTAAACATAATTTAAAAACCACAAATAACAAAAAAAATGAAGAGCAATTGCAGATTGTTTCAGAACATAAAGCTCTACACCAGGGGTGTCCAACCTTTTGGCTTCCCTGGGCCACATTGGAAAAAAAAATTGTCTGGGGAAATTACACATGAAATACACAAACACTTTTGATTTGTAAAAGTAAAGATAATGCACAGAAAATAACAACAATACCAGTTGGAGAACCAGATGGAGCTATACACTGGAATATAAGACACCTGGATATTAAATAGACATATTATTATATTATTATTACTACTAATGGGCAATGGGCAGAGTTCTCCCTCCTGCCTACTCCTATATCCTTTGCAACATGAGGTTTCCTCTGGAACCAATCGTTTCAAGCTGGGCCGCATTCATATCCATCTTGGGCCGCAGGTTGGACATCCCTGCTCTACACCATATTAAAAGTATGAAGCAGAAGCAGTTATCTTTCACATAATATAAATAAATTACTGCTTCTTATTACTATCTTGCTAATACCACCATGAAGACTTTGTATATAAAAAAAACACATGTACAGGTATGGGATCCGTTATCTGGAAACCCATTAAAAGGCTTTTTCCCACAGACTCCATTATAATGAAATAATCGAAATCTTTAAAATGATTTCCTTTTTGCTCTGTAGTAATAATTAACTACTTAAAACTTGATCCAAACTAAGATATCACGAATCCTTATTTGAAGCAACACCAGCCTATTAGGGTTATTTAATGTTTACATGATTTTATAGTAGACTTATGGTATGATATGGAAAGATCCATTAACCGAAAAATCCCAGGTCCCGAGCATTCTGGATAACAGGTCCCATACCTGTACTAAAATGTCTGATTTCATTTTTAAAATAGGACACTGTTGAAATCCAAATAATTCCATGTTTATCAGAAATTAATTGAAATGAATTTTGAGGCTGTGCTGGATATTTTGTATCTAAATAAAACACTAATTTGTTGTTCATGAGATACAAAATAGATTCCCAATCTACCCCAATGTACTGCATAAGTACTATAGAGGAGACACTTCATTTCATGTGTTTCTACATGAGGAGATTCAGGGAGATTAGTCACCCCAGTAACAAATCACCTCTTCTTTTGGGTGACTAATCTCCCCAAACCGCTTCCCCCGGTCTTGCTCCAGCTAAAATGAAAATTCCTTGTGAGGCAACTTCGGGCGATTTCAGAAAACAAATTGCAGAGTATGAATTGCCACATGCGATTTTCATCTTAGCCGGCGCAAGACAGGGGGAAGCGGTTCAGGGAGATTAGTCACCCAAAAGAAGAGGCCTCGTGCAGACCAAGCCTGAGTAGACTTTAGAAATGGTGATCCAAATTACAGAAATATCGCTTTTGAAAGAAAAAAAAAGGTCCCAAGCAATCCGGATATCCTATATCCTAGATCCTATATCTATATAACTCAATTAAGTGAGATTATGTAGAGCTGCTATGTCACTTCAGTTGAGCATTGTAGAGTTGCTAAGTGGTAATGAATAGGAATTTGTAAATGTCATCAATGGTATAATGAAACTGGTACATAGCTGGGCAAATGTTAAACTAAGAGCTGCATATTTAAAATACTACAATGGCTAAAAGCCAATTAAAATGCATAAGTATATTGTTAAAAAGTCTCAATCTGAAATGTTTCCAGTGCTAACTTGACTCCAATATTGATCAAACAGAAACAACCTTTTCTTGCAGTTTATCGAATAAGCAAAAAAAAAAAACAATCTGTTCATGGGCTGATTGCAAATAATCTCTAAAGCATACAAGAGGCTGCAGTGATTTCTATAGAGCCATGCAGTGCATATGTGAAGTAATTTGTAAATGAACTTAAAAGGACATGTAACCTCCCCCCCACATAAAAATGTAATCAGTGGACATCCTCTTTGACATCTTCAAATACCTGCCACTCTGGTTGTTCAAAGATTGATAGTAAGACTGCAGCTAGGGTTGCCACCTGGGTGGTATTTTACCGGCCTGGGTATTTTTTATAGTTGATCCCAATGTTATTAATAGGAAAAAAAGATAAATATATAGGAAGGCCGGTATTTTTTTCAAGAAAGGTGGCAACCCTAACTGCAGCATATATTTAATCACTTAAGATTCCTTCTTCTCCTTTAAACCACTCTGCCCCCTCCCTTGAGAATTTACCTTGGCTACTGAGCATGCTCAGTTCTTCTCAGCTGAGATAACTAAACACATTCTCCAGTCTAATAGCCAATGAAGAGATAGCATTGCTGGTTCCCATAGAAACTCTGCACCTATTTTTTCACCTCCTCGCCTGAGCTTAGCAGTTTAACCATTACAGTGCTCAATCCAAGCAGGACCTTTTATCAAAATAAGTTCTGGCTGTGTAAACCTGAACTGCATGAAATGTACAATGCACATGTGATGTTTGTAAATGTAAATGTCACCAATGATGTTTCAGAGGGAAAATGGCCAAAGGGTGAGAGCTACTATTTGTTTTAGGAAAATTTGATGGTGCTAGCAACTGGAGGGGGGTATGTGCAGGGGTCTAAAAACACCAGGCCGCGGACAGTCCCGAACTGGGCCGCTGAGCCCAGGCCGCAATTAACGAGGCGCGCAGATTTGGACACCGATGCGCAGAATTGGATGCCGGCGTGCCCAAATTTGGCGCCGAGCCCCCTGAGCCCCCATCCCCCCAGTCCTCGAAAAAAAATTTGCCTCGACACCAGTTCCAGAACCAAAAAACATTGGGGATCCCCTGCTCTACTGTTAAGGTGGCCATAGACGCACAGATAATATCGTACGAAACGAATTTTCGTACGATATTCGGTGCATGTATGGTGGGAAATGAGCCGACCGATATCGTCAGAAGATTAAGATATCGGTCGGCTGGTTGATCGGGCTGGACGGAAAATTTTGATTGGATGCCTTTGAAAGCTCCCTGAACATCGGCCATTGTTAGTGCTGAATCATCAGATACAGAGAGATTTCTATTGTTTCTACCTGTATATTTGACAATTGAGCTTGACACGTGTGTGTTGAAACAAACAATCTTTCTTGGAAAGATAGTAATTGTTACGTTTATGGCCAGCTTTACTTGTATTCTCCTTCATCTGCAATTACCTTATATTTTCATCCAATTTTCTATTTTCTGCCATTCTGTTTGTTCCATTCCACCCCCCATATTTTATTACCTGGCCATTTATTTTTTTCTCCCACTTTCTTATTGAAAGACTCAGGATTCTCCTCCCCTCCCCTTTTACCTGCTGTTTAAACATGGGCAGATTTTCCTGTGTGAAACTACTATATTAACCCATCACTATCTGTTCTTGTGTTTATGTCCACATTTAACCCAACTAAAAGTATTATCCAATAAAATTGTCTACAGGATTAAACATCTTTGTTGTGGAATGATGGAATTGGTTAGTGAATGGAACAGTCAGATAATCATTGTTAAACAAATGTCTGCTGCACATGGCAAGGTTGGGTTAAATGTGGACATAAACATAAGAACAGATAGTGATGGGTTAATATAGGTTAGATCATCAACATGACAAAGATACAACAATCTCCTCACATGTTGTTAAGCACTGATAGATACATTATTCGTTAAAAGTTTATCCAAGATCATGTGCAGGGTGGAGACAAAAATCTCTCTGTGTATGGCCAGCTTTACAGGCCTTTAACTCCAACTTTATACTTTTCTACTGTTCTCCCTCCATCAACATGTTCGGATCTCTTCCTCAGCTCCATTATAATAATAATACTTTTTCAATGCATTCCTTTCAAACTCATTCATTCTTCTCTCACCAGCTTTGATCATCTTTTCCCTTGTCTTTGCAATCTCTTCCCTCCCTCTTTACCTTATTTTTTTTTTCATTCCTGCTCTCCCTTTTCTACTGCCCAAGTGCAGCAATGAGCTGTTCACAATACCCCCCATTGCACAAATCATTCCCCAGTGTAGTAGCGAATTGATGGCCCATCACCACAGTAGAATTCCTCAGGGAAGTAAATGAAGTAATGAAAAAGAAACTATCCTAAATATACTTTAATTAAAAAATGTGTAAAGTTTTTATAGGAATCCTGATTGCATGCAGTGAAATTCTATCATCGATTGCCTGTCAGCTTTCATTTATACACTGGCACCATCCCCCTCTTTACATGGTCAATAAAGAGAATGTCAGAAATATATAAGTGAACAGAGGAGCAGATTAGGTACAGGTTGGGACTTGGTGGGTAAGGGTGTGATACACGTAGACAAATTAATACTGAGTGCAACTTTTCCCCATTAAATGCCCCATTGTATCCAAAATCTCTCCAGAGCAAATCCAGAAAAGGCACGAAAAATAGAGATATTTACCGGAAGTTTAGTGAGAGGAGCATTGCTGACATGTTTCCCAAAAACCTCTTCTTGGAATTGAAGCAGCTGTACCACCAGGCTGGACAGTGACTTGTTAGTAGGAGGCTCTGCTTGGATATACTGTACAGAAAGAAGATATGTTATCATTGTTTTATATTCAAAATGTTCCCATTTAAAGACATCAAAGATACCCCATTGTCTCATAATAATATATTGTATCATATAATATAATCTATATTAATTGAAAGCACAAATAGTTATTTTTCAAAGATATTTGTTGAAACTGTGTGCCATTCAAAAGCAGCAATATATGAAAAGTCAGAGCCAAGACAATACTATCTAAGGAGGCCTCCAAACCATGTGGTAGTTGCCATCAACGTCATTCATTTAAATAGGGCCAGCAATTTGTGCAATGCCTTTCATTAATTTATAAAAAACCTACAATAATTTAACAAACAAGGATCACAGAATAAAAAAGGGCCATGCTCATAAACTCTTTCCCATTCAAATACACAGAGAAGAATTTTATCAAAATGTATTAAGCTAAGTATGTCTATTTAAAGTCTACTGAAAGGGGTTATTAACCTTTGCATTAACTTTTAGTATGTAGAGCAGGGGTGTCCAACCTGAGGCCCAGTATGGATATTACTGTGGCTCAGCTTGAAACGCTTGGTTCCCCAGGAAATGTCAAAATAATATCATGATACGTCTATTTACTGTAATATCCACATGTCCCATATTTTAGTGTATAGTTCCATCTGGTTATCTATCTGATATTGTAGTTCTTTTATGCGTATTTTCTTTACTTTTACAAATCAAAAGTGTTTGTGTATCTCGTGTGTGGCCCCAGACAATTTTTCTTTTTCCAATGTGGCCCAGGGAAGCCAAAAGATTGGACACCCCTGATGTAGAGCGTGATATTGTGAGACAATTTGCAATTGTTTTTACATTTTTATTATTTGTGGTTTTTTGAGTTATTTAGCTTTTTATTCAGCAGCTCTGCAGTTTGCAATTTCAGCTGGTTTCTACAGTCCAAACTGTCCTAGAAACCATGCATTGATTTGAATAAGAGACTTTATTATTAATAGAAGAGGGCCCGAATAGAAAGATGCGTAATAAAAAGTAGTAATAACATCTGCATGATCCCACTGTTGGTAAGATCTAATCAGCCTCATTTGGCCTAGCATGTGGCCAAACTAGACCAAATAAGCAGATCTGGTAGTGTATGGGCAGTTTTATTTATTTGGGAGTTTCTCCCACTCATGATAATTAAATGTTAATATTTTATCTACCTTATTTTAATTCTATTCACTTTGTGAAGAATTACTACTACTTTATAATCCCATCACTACACGCACTTCAATTTATTTACATGGTAAATTAGCCCTGATTTGATTCACTGTGGCAACACATTGTGACCCTGGACAAACCACAATCTCCCGGGGCCCCAGCATAAAACACTGAATTAAGGCCCCTATATTGATCCACAGGTCCCACATACTTCTAAAAGTATCTAGCCTGTCCATGGCAATACTAGTGAGTGTTTCCATAACTAAATAACTAAATAATTGTCCAGTCTGGTCTTGACCTGTTGAATTTCCAAAGAGGGTGTTTTCCAAACTTTGCCTCTGAGAATTTCTGTTTAGTAAGATACCGAAAATAAATCAAAGGTTCTTGGGAATATGGCCAGTGACATTTGTAATCATAAGGAATACCTAAGATCAAAATCTGACCACATTTGGGCACTGCCACCAAAGCTTTAAAAAAGAAACAACCTGTTCCCATAAACATAAATAGGAAGGGAACAAGTACCACCTTTGTATAACATTTGGAATGTTTCTTGTATCAAAATACGTGTTGACCATATCTTACATATATCTAGCCAAGTATTTTCATCTAAAAAGATACTCAAGCAACTGTTCCCAACACTACATTGAGTGGGATTTGGTGTATTAAAAATAGGGATGCACCGAATCAATGATTTAGTTCGGGATTCGGCCAAGATTTGTCCTTTTTCAGCAGGATTTAGCCAAATCTGAGTGTCTGAACCAAATTTGAATCCAAAAAAATCATGTGAATTTTCATCACATAAATAAAAAGGTCAAATCTTTTTCTCTTTTCCCTAATTACATACTGGAATTAGTATTTGGCTCAGTATTCAGTAATATTTCAGAAAGGGATTTGGCCGAATCCTAAAATACTGGATTCGGTGCATCCTTAATTAAAAATTAGACATCCTAGAGACAGCCCCCTTATAGGAAAGGAAATGTAAACACAGAGCTTCAGATACCACAGGTTGAGCTAAGTAATTGATTTTGTTACTAGAACAGAATAAGGAATTAGATAAGGTCCGGAAAGATTTCAGATTATTTTTTTTTTTTTAATTTAGTGAATGAATTATGTTAAAATGATAACTTGGATGAAATTTAGGATTGGTCAATAGAGAATTGGTCTTTGGAAGGAAATCTGTATATCCTAACTCCCAAATCAGGTTCAGAAACTGATACTGGAATTTAGTCAAGGCTTCTGGAGTGGTGAGTTTCGCAGCAAAAAATTACATCCATAGGCGGCTCATTGGGCGACAAAAAAATTTTGTCCATAGACTTCAATGTATTTTGATTAATTTTTACAAATTTTTGGCGAAGCGAAACAGGTCAGATTTACCAATCCCTATTCCAGAGGAGTGATAAAGAGAGAATGTAATAAAGCAGGTACAGTAAGTATTGACATTTTAAGTGCATGGACACGTCCTAGCCAAAATAACTAAATTCCTACAAGAATGAAGCATTAAGGATAATTTAAAAAAAAAAATGCATTCTAACTTGCCAGTAATAACTGCATAATCACGTCATATGTGCTCTAAAATTTTAAACTCTTACCTTGCCATTGAAATTACAAATTTCATTCTAAAAGTTTCTGAATATATTTTGCAATGTTTTATATAACGAAAGGCAATGGCTGTCAAGGGGTTTAGGGGGTGGAAAGCCACAGGTCACACATTCCGGATTTAAACAGATCAATGCCCAGTTGGCTGCATTAGTGTTACACTGCATGAGGTTTGTTTTCAGTTGTCGCTAGGAATTCTATAGGCAGCATAAGGATACAGATGCTGTTAGACATTGATAAATTGCATTCAAGCAGCAGGTGGAAGTTTGAAGAGTGACATGGACAAATGTGAACTAACCAAAGAACATAGGGAACAGAGTCAGAGTATGTGGTTCAAAAAGGAGGAAATAGAACAGGGGAAAGTAAACGTAGAGGCTACTGGAGGCATAATAAATGTAGTAGAGTAGGGATGCCTTCAGAACCCAGGGTTAAGTAAAACAATTTTAAAAAGAGAGCACAAGTTTCATGCAAAATATGTACTATAAGTATATTTAGATATTTAGATACACAAAGCACCACTGCAAGGATGACATATATATCCTAAAGACAAATACAAGAGATCCTCTGCACTCAACTCATTATCAATATATTTAAAGGGGTTGTTCACCTTCCAAACACTTTTTTCTGT
>CM044433.1:140762562-140772625 GCA_024363595.1 Xenopus borealis | reverse complement strand
CCGGGAGCTCAAAATGCATTGGGAGCCCAAAAGGGATATGATTAAATTCCTAAAGTTCCATTAGAATAATACAACCTGTCTTACTGCAATCCTCTGACAATAGCCACTGGCCAGCAAAGTCCAAAGGTGAAAAGTATACAACTCGTTAGAAGGTAGCCAATGACTCCCCGATTCTGGGCCACAGATTTTGAACTGTCCTTACAAAATCTTACCGAATCATTTTCTTGCTCAACAACACTACTGGATCTGCAGAAACGTTTTGCCTCTTTCAAATTAAATGGGGAAACACAATGAACCCAGCAGGAACCCAGCAGGCCTCATTGCATCACTATACAATTCTCTGTATAAAATCATTACATTATAATCCAGTCCCCAAAAGCAGTTTTAAAAGGTAATCAAACCATTATATTGGGTTATACTACAAGTTTCAGGAACAAAAAAATCCATTATGTATTTATGCCGGGGTTCTCAGAATGAAAATTATGATCAACTTTTAGCTCTTAAGCTGTTAATGGGAGATCACAGCAGCCAAGCCAACAAACATATTAGTTTTGTCTATTTAAATACAACACATTTTATGTTCTGTATTGTGGTTACCTTTTCCATGAGTGAAACTAACTTTGTGGGGTCTTTTGGTGAAGTGATAAGGTCCAACTGCAAAGTCATAATGCCACTTGGGATTGGGAGCAGATAAGAAGATCTAAGGGAAGGAATGTAGCAAAGCCAGCGTGAGACAGCAGTGTCAAGTGGGGAGGAGTTTCCCATAATCACAGCTTTTATTGCCACTACCTGTGGTGCTTTTGACCTTTTGGAATGTGGGCAGTTACCTGTATGGTTCCAGGCAAGCCAGCCCTTTACTGTTTTGTATATCTGTGCTGCTTCTTTTTCTTTTGCAGCTGTGAAGCCAGTTGTATGGACTGAGGCAGCTGCTGAAAGAGTGACTGGAGCTCACATCTCCAGGATAAGGTAGGTTCATACCAGATGTCATCATTGGGGCTTTATATATGATGATTTGCATTCCTGCTAAGCTCAGTAGAACTTTTCTAAATAGTGAAAAAGACAGTAACCATTTTGTTAGCAAACAGACTGCAGTATTTGATTGAAAGATTGAACATTAACTAGCCCGTGTGCTTGAAAGTGTCAGCCCTGGGTTTGCACCCTGCCCCCTTTCAAGGTTAGTATCTGTATTCCTATAAGTCAGCATGGATTGAGTGGAAAAACAAATTGCAGTTATGAATGGAAGGAGTGAGGTATTCTAATAAAGTCGGCCACTGCTTGCACCCAGCACCCACACACTGCCACAACACAGGTGAGTTCTAGCATCTAGGGCCCCCTGCATACTGCTTTATTTCCTGGGATCTAATAGAAGATATTTGGGGAGGATTCCTGAATTAAACTTGACAAAAAGACTAGATATGCTTTCTATTACCCCTCATATAAAGTGCAAATAGTTTAATTGTCATCATGTTTTGTGCTGGCTTTTGTGTAGACTGTTAGTGGAGTTTCCCATGTGCTGTTGGTTTGGAGCAAATAAAGGCAATGCTGAAGCAGAAGTACTTGTAAAATGACACCTAATAAAAGGAAAGAGCTGTTTGGAGTAAAAGGTGAAACTTATCATTCTAAATCTGTGTGTTTGATATATTTGTGGAATTTTCTGTAATTTTCTGGGGCAAAGTCAGATTCTGTACCAGTTTTTCTGGCTTTGACACTTTCTTTTTTTGCTTTATACTCCCATATTCACAGCACGGTCTGGCTGTCTCCTCAGTCTGACATTGTTGAAGTCTGCTTAGCCAACTGCAATTTTTTCTTTCCAACTATGAATAGTAAAAAAAAACCAAAACAATAATCCTTTGGCAACAGATTTTTCCTCATTTTCCATTTAAAGGATGATCTAAAATTCATGATAGAAGACTGATAACTAACAAATTCAGTTTTATATTACGTTACAACATAGAGTCCGGTGTGTTCTGTATTAGAATTGACTGATAACCAGGCCTGTTGTGCTTACGGTAGTAGCAGCGTCACATTGTGCAAATGTTTTGGATTCCCACAATCCCTAAAGGACAGATATAAGCTAGCATCAAGTTAAGGAGGCAGTTTATTCGGCCCTCCGACGGGCTTTCATGATCGAAAACTGTCCGAAAGTCAGCCAGATGTCGTTCGGGTGGGTTTTAAAATCCCATTCTGGTCAATCCGACCTCCTGTATATTTCTCTTGTGATCTGATATGATTGGATCAGCCCAATATTGGCCCACCATAAGGTGCGTATATCGGGGAGGGATTCGTTAAATGAGCATATCTCCCTATGTATGGCCAGCTTAAGCTTAACAACAGCCAAGAGCACACGGATCATGTGCAGTGTCAGTGGTGAAAGGGGTGAGTTGCTGTAGATACAGTTAAGGCATGGGTCGTTACCATCACAGCCAGATTGTAGCCATGTTTAGTCTGTGTATCATTGCATTCAATAAAGACATATTATGAACATATTTCAAATTTGTGCATATTATAGCATCATTTGTGGTACATCATGGCGTGATACATATTTTCTTTACCGAGTACAAGCTGAAGTAAAGTAAAGTATATTATGTATGCATGTTAATTCTTATTTGTTTTTAACCAAACATGTAAAGCAAACAAATAGACAATATTGGGCAGAAAGCCTTATTCTTTTCATTCAATGTTCTTTATGCAGGAAGAGGATAGTCTTCTGTTACTCAATTGTGTAGGGAGGAGTAACTAATGCTTGGGATTTAAATCTTTATTTTGGGGCCAGGTTTGAGCTTAAACCTCTTCTTTTGATGTCACATTTGAACGCCAGGGGTCTTTGTCAGTGAACCCAAGGGAATGTTGGCAAATGGTCTATGCCATCAGGGCCTCATATTCTGGGGATTCGGCAAATATTAGCTAATGGGATACAATTGGTATATGTCTTGTACTTTAAGTGCCCAGTCTTTGAATGTGGGGATGGTTTGTGATCTCCAGTGTGTTGGTATCAGTGCTTTCACTTCTGTGATCAGAATTGAAATAATCGATTTCTTGTATTGGGTTAGCAACATATCGTTGTGGTGCAGCAGGAAAAAAGGGGCTGAGTCTTTTATATCCACATCGGTAAATCTGGGAAGAGTTTGTTTGATTTGAGACCAGAATGGTTGGATCTTTGGGCAGCTCCACCAGATATACTTTATGTTACCTCTCGGTTGTCCACATCTCCAGCAATTATCGGGAACCGTTGGGAATATCTTGGATAATTTGCTCAGTACTCTGTACCATTGGGAGAGCTCTTTGTAGTTATTTTCTTGAAGTCTAGCACGTGTAGCGGACATATAGGATTTTGCTACAAGTAGATCCCATTCTGCTTCTGGGAAATTACATTGCAATTTCCCATTTTTGTTTAAAGTTATGTGAAGGAGGGTCAGAACTCTTTAGGAGTATTTTGTAAATTGGCGATATTTCGTGTGGGGCATGTTCTGTTTTTGCAAATAGCTGTTCAAATTCAGTGTCTTCCGTTCCTGTGTCATCAATGATCTGTTTAGAGTTTAGAAAGTGTTGTATTTGATATCATCGGATTCTTTCGAGGGGTGTAATGATATCAGTATGTAGAATATCTTCCATCTGTTTGAGTGTTCTACCTTCCAGTATATGGAAAGCCCATAAAGACTCTGAGTGGTGCCATTTTTTAAAGTTGGCGGGCCTTAATCCAGGTGGGAATTCTTTATTGTATAGTATCGGTAGTATTCTAGTGTTTTCATGGAGAAGATTTTTTTCCGTTTTAGTCTATCCCAGGGTATGATCAGCTCTTTTATGATTGGGTTTGATCCTTTGTTGGTAGACGACTGTCTTTAGGTAGCCATAGGAATATATCTAATGGGGTTTCGTACGCCTCTTGCACAATCATGTTCCATAATTTAGGGGTCTCTGTTTCTTTAAATCCATCATTCTTTGTAACACTGTCGCATTGTGATAGGTCCATAGGTCAGGTAGACCTAATCCACCGGATTATTTCGGTTGTGTGAGGTTTCCGAATTTCTGTCGTGCTTTACGGTTGTCACTTTATGTTCTAGACTTTAGGGAACACCCAACTGCACTAATTTGCACCAGGTGCTACTTACACTGCTGCTGGCACTGATTTGTGTCTGCATTAGATTTTTCCACTAATATAACTGGAGTAGTAAACTAAACTGTCCAATGTGCTATGCTGTTGGTTATGCAATATGGCAGCTCCCTCTTACATATTGCAGAAACAAAATATTTATGCTGTCTATTTCAGGTATGAAATGATGAAAGCCAATCATTAGCTACATGAAAATAGCCTTAGACTATAAAGCTGGCCATACAGGTAGCAATAAAACAACTTTGTTTTTGTTATGTGGTTCAGCATTTAAAATTGATATCCATGTACTAGGACTATGGTTTGTCAGATTGGCAGATATAAAACTTTTATCAAGTCGTTTTGAATTTTAGTGGTCCCGCACTCCAATGTGTTACAGGGTATCTTCTCAATAGAGCAGCAGCCCCATCCAGCCACAAAAACTTCCAAATCAGCTTAAATATAACCGCTGGAGAACCACAGCGAATTCAGAGTATTTTTATTTCTCACAAATGAGAAATAAAAATACACCGAATTCGCTGTGGTTCTCCAGTGGTTATTTTTAAGCTGATAAAACTTTTATCTGCCAATTCACGTTAGCTAGTGCATCATCAGCTGAGGTGCTGTTCAATCATTTGGTGTCCGCAACAATGACGGAAAACATATTGGGCCCAATGGATGCCTTCTGGGGCAAGATGCCTTAAGGCTGAAGAACATGGACTGGCTATTCTGGTTGTAGCCCTCCCACCTCCCAGAACCTGCTGGGACAGACACACATGATCAATGACATGCAGAGAAGCAGGCTTTTCATGTGGCTAATGAAGATTTTAAACACGTTATGCATTACAGTCACACATTTTCTAAGCATCCATTAGCCTATTGCCACACTGGTTGTCATTTACTAGCCTGGGGTCTGCTTTGCACCAATGCAATAACCCATAGCACTCTATCACACAATAATACATTGTCAGTCAAGTGCAGACTGAGGAATACAAGTCAACGCATGAGGTTGTTATATAAAGGCAGTTGCACTAGTGGACATTTGCATTTATGTTGTCAAATTGAGTGCAACTGTATTGCCATATTATGTGATCTGATTGCTCAGCCTGATGGCTAGTTGGGAAGAATAGTAAACTCACATGTGTCCTAACAAGATTTAGCCATCCTGTTGCAGCTAACCATCCATAAACCTTGAACAATACTATTCAAAGCGATGTACCACCAGATCCATTTGTATATGCCTGCAGGTTAAATTAACTATTCTGGTAAAACAGTGTAAAAAGCAGTTTACAACAAAAATTTAATTAAAGAAAACGGTGCACTTGTTTATTAAAAAACTTGGATATTGAAAAGTGTTCAAAACGCAGCACAATCACTCTCTACTAATAATTTTTAAGTCTAACAACTTTTAGATGCCGAATTTTAACCTTCAAGATTTAAAAAAAAAAATTTTTTAAAGACTAAATAAAACTCAAAAATGACAGACGAGTCAGCTCTTTCGCGTCTTATTACATAACCCCAAATAAGTTTTAAATCATAAAGAAATGTACACAGATAAAGGCTATTTTAAAACCATCATCATATCTTTTCAGATGTTGTTCCACAAAGTTTGTCTGGTTCTCCAACTGTGGCTATGGACATTCTTCCCTTTCTGTGCAAGTCAGCTAAAAAATCCTTCTAAGCAAAACCTCAGTCCCGGTAGACCTCACCCCCTCATGCAAGCCTTGCTGACTGGGACACACCGTGACAAAGAAAGATTCCTTTCTCTGGAGGAAGCGGAGAAGGAGCAGGGGTATTATCTACAGCAGCTATTTCACTTATATGGGGAGAATGACACTCTAACATATGAAGGGCTCACCCTACTGCTTCAGAATTTGGGACTAGGAAAAGTACAGGTATGTCTATCTTTATAGTTATAGTCCCTTTTTTGCATTCTTGGATAAGAGGTTTACTCCCTGTTGTAGAATATCTTCCCTCATTTACATCGTATACACAAACCATCAACACCATGAGCTCTGAAGTGGTTATCATCTGAATACACCAGATTTTTTTATAGTTAAGGGGCAATATTAGGGACTTTTGTGTCTTTTATTTTTTTTCATTGAGATCTTTTGTATCTTTTCAGGTGGTGGAGATAGAACACGCGGATCTGGGACATGATCATGTCTCTCACCTGGACATCCTAGACGTCCAGGGCAATAAGCATAGCCATGTGCACTCCAGCCTGGAACACTTGCAGTCACCTACCACTATGCCCTTGCCTGTGATACAAACCAAGAATGCCAGAAGGTGACTAGTAGAAATATGGACGTGGCAGAAAATGAAAATGCAGATCACAAATATTTTACTGCAATATGGTCATGATTTTCTGTGCATTATCTGTACTATGGTAGTGCAAGGCTGTGCGAGATGCAGTACCCAACAGTCTGACAATCTATAAATTCTAGTAACAGTCGTGTGAAAAAAGTTAGTTGGATTTCCACAAAATTACCCATAACTCCTTGCCCAGAAATGTCAGGAACCTAGCATTCTACTTTTAGTCCGAGAATCTACAAAATGGCCTTTTGTGACCAGCTCATATAGACCATCAACAAACCCATGGAGCTTGAAATTGGATTCCAATTTCCATACTTTATGCTTCAATTTTCATCCAAGGTGGGATGTAAGATTCCACCCTTATTTTTACATGATGCAAGGGAGGAATACCACATCCCTACCACAGGAGACAATCAAGAGCAGTCCCATGTAGGAACATATGCATATAGGCTATCCTGATTTTGCCCTCTTATGTAAACTCTAGGAAACCCTACAAGCCTGCAATAGGTTTCACCAAGTCTTCTGTTGCCATCAACATTGCACTCAATCCTACTTAAGCACCTGACAAACTATTTTTATCCTTTTATAGTGTGGAGGTCAACTCAGGTATCACTCAGCCTGTGCATGCTGTTTCCAAAACACAAACATCCAATAAAATGCCACCACATAATGGGAAGAGAGGCATTACACAGCCAAGACAAAGACAGTGGCCAACAGAGGACATTCTGAAACATGTGATTCAGTTGCAGCATTCTCAGTTTTCTCACCAACATGACCATGTATGTACAACTTGCTGTTTGTATAATTCCATTACATATGAGTTTGTCTTTCGCTTCTACAGACACATCATTATATCTCTCCCTCACTTTTATTAGTACTTTTCCAGCAGAAAATAGATTTAAACAAAATAAAATGTGAGAGAAGGTCTCTGTTAGTGCATGACTGTGAGGATGGAACTTTAAATATGTGCCTTGTTACACTAAGGGGCTGATTTATCAAGGGTTAAATCTTGAATTCAAATTGTCTAGTTTTTTTATGGCCAAAATTGTCAAACTCGACTAATGAGTTATCCAAATTCGATTCCAATTTTTCAAAAAGTTTTAATTTGATTTTCAAGATTTATCATACTCTGGCCTTTAAGAACTCAAATTAGACTGTTTGGCACCTAAAACCTGCTGAATAGCTGAACAAGTCAATGGGATCAGTTTGGTGATGTTTGCAGCTTTCCTGACATTTGAGGTTCGACTCGAATCATGTTTTTAAAACTCAAATTTGTTTCTAATTCTATAAGAGTTTTCGGGTTGATCTTATTCACCAGAGTTTTAAAAATTTTGATTATAAAAAAACTTGCAATCATTTATGGCTTTCCATGACATCTGCTGTGATGTGCTGAGGCTTTGACGCTGCCTGGCCTCAGTAGCATACTATGATTGATCACTTTTAGGTAGTCAAGTCAACTGCCTAGCTTAGGTTTAGGCATCAAGTGACATAAACAGTCTTTCTGGCAGGGAGATGAAGTCAAACTAGAAAGGGAATATTTTTGCATATGGGTGCTCTATGTAAAGCTATTTGCTTTTAAAAGACTTACACTGAGCTGCATAAATCTTTCAAATAACACAATGACAATATTCTTCTTGGGGGAATTCTCAAGTGATTATATCTTATGGTGTTTTTAATCATGTTACAGTAAAATGTTATTACAGTAATGAAACAATAGATGATTTAAGGGTCCCTTCTCATTTTCTGTCCCATTTAGTGCTTGAATGTGACACAGTTGTTAATGAACTTTGGCCTTTCTTGGGTATCTGAAATCACGCCTCAACAATTCACCCTGCTTTGCCCTGCTCTGCTGTACCAGATTGATAGCCGTGTGTGTATCCACCACAGCGATGAGCTGACAAATTCAGTACCTGATTCTAAGCAAGAATTGCTGCAAGGTAGAGTATTAAAAAATCAACTTCATATTAATACCCTTGTTTTGTGAATGAAATTTTCTAAAAATAGGTGACCGGATATTGACCATATAGTATATTTTTTACAGA
This sequence comes from Xenopus borealis, assembly GCA_024363595.1. NCBI lineage: Eukaryota > Metazoa > Chordata > Amphibia > Anura > Pipidae > Xenopus > Xenopus borealis. Next base: position 140,764,180 of record CM044433.1, on the reverse strand, counting down.
AAGTAGAAAGAAAAAAATTGATTTGAAGGAAACCAGCTCATTTGAATAACTGATTCCAGTACAAACAAAATTGAACAAAATAACTGCCTTTTGCCCAAATCCTGCATGTAGAGAGACGTGGTTGCAAATTCACTAAAGTGCGAAGCATGCAACGCTAGCGCTAATTCGCCAGCGTGACGTCAATTCGTAACTTCGCAGATTGACTAACAGTGTCCTTGGCGAAAATTCGCTAGCGAAGGACATTGACTTGCACAACTTTGCACCCTTACGCCAGGCGAAGTTGCGCACTGACAAAGGGATGCTAATTCACGAAGATGAAAATTTTTGTGAACGTTACCTCTTACGCTAGACGTTACTTCGACAGGTCAGACCTGGTGAAGTTCAATACAATAGATAGGAGTTTGAAAAAATAAACTTGAATTTTTTTCTACGTCCCAAAAAACGCTGGTGTCTTTTACCTTTTGTTGTATGAAAAAGAGCAAAAACATTTACAACTTTATTTTATTTATTAAAGGTTTCCTAGGCTTATGTAGTGTAATGTAGTGGCTGTAACATACACCTCTATTAAATGCTTAAGTTTGAGCCGTATGCAAATTAGGCATCGCTATTGTAAATGCGCTTTTCCTGGCGAAGTAACAGTAGCGCAACTTTGCTACCGTTCACCGCCCTGAGGGCAAATTCGCATCTTAGTGAATTTTCGTAGATCCGGCGAAAATTCGCCTAGCGAAGTGCTGCGAACGTCAGCAAAGGCAATGCTAGCGCATTTTCGCACTTTAGTGAATTTGCCCCATGATGTCTGCAGGTGATTTTAATAGAGTGAGCTCTAATACATCTTCTAGGCAAAATGACCCCCCATAAGATATATTGGATCTGTCAATGAATATCTGACACTGAACTGCTGCATGAAGAGAGACAGATGATGAGAGAGGAAACATGAAGATAAACTTGATTATTTCAGAAACAATACAGAATATTTATCCGATTGTATTTAGAAAGTTTCTTATCTCAGTATGAGGAAGCCTATATAAAATTTTCATGATAGTTCCCCTTTAAATTGTAGCAACCAAAATGCTCCCTGAATTGAAAAAATATAGTATTTATAATTGATTGCAGCAATACAAGACTCTCTGCTAAATATGCCGCAAGGAGTTAATGTTTAGCCAAGAGTGAAAACAGTGTTTGCTCTGAAAGCTAAGCAACTGAAAAATCCTAAACAACAACAACAGAGAACTGTGGTGAGCTTTAATTTCACTCTTTTATCAAATATACCTATCTTCACCCATGTTTTCTGGGTTGGTCCTTATCATTATCCTGGTACTTTGCACAGTACAAAGGGAAATTATAGCATTTTATAATCAAAATAATCACAACTAAACCATCATTCATCCAAACTGTGCCAAGAATGAAGTTTTATGGGGAGAAACACAACTGCATTGGCATATTTAAATTTCCAACTCAGCACTTCTATGAAGTTTTTTCTGAAGCTGTGGAATACACTAAATAGAAATTTTATGTATTTGCAAAAGACTACTTTAAATGGCAGTTTTGAGCAAAATTCTCTTAAAATTGTAATAACTGAAGAAAACGGTTCCATTCATTTTCAGTCATTTGACTCTTA
>CM044433.1:140730713-140741972 GCA_024363595.1 Xenopus borealis | reverse complement strand
CTTATCGAATTTCGTCGAGCAAATTTTCTGGAAATATAGTAAATTTGCCCCTTAGAAAAGAAAACAATGCACAAATTCCCATATTTCCTCCCTAACACTGAAATTTTAGAGGACAGTTTAACTGCACTTATCAATTGTCAGATCCCTGAAATAAATACAAGAAGATAAAACATAGAAGGCATTTGATGATTATGATGGCTATTATTGTTCCCTCAGACATTTTGTAAAAAGTGATTGAAGCATTAAACTCCAGAATGTTATGAACATCAGCAGCCAGGGTAATTAAAACTGGTATTAAATGGCCAGTAAGCCATGGTCATATACTGTAGCAGACACTTCCAAAATTCTGGTTCAGTTATGTTTATTAATAAATGCATGTAATTTTATGTTTTCTTTTCATGTAATGAACATAAATCAGCTGATGGCTTCTTGAATGCAATCGGCTGGGTGGGGATTTGTTAATAAAATATGTAAAAGATGGCTTAAAGGGGCAGTTTACCTTTATGAAAACTTAATGGTTTCAGGCAGTACACCAAAAAAATATTCATTTTTTTCTAACGTGTAGATTTAAAACAGGGATTTAACATATGGACCATGTACAAGAGGGAGATTTTAGCATCAAAAATGAATTACTTTTTGTTACTGGTTAATACCACATTACAAAAACCTGCAGGAATGCTGCCACTAACTAAAGTTCCTGTGATGGACACAGAGGCAGTCATTTTAATGCAGGATTCTGCTTAACAGAGACAAGAAAAATGCACATTTGGGTCTTTCCAAGTTGTTTTATAAAAGAGTCTCCCACGGAAAAAAGGTAACATGATTACAAACATTATTAAAGGTTTATTGCCACAAGATCAAATGCTGGACTGGATTTTGTGCAAATGTTATGCAAATAGCAACCACGTGCAAATGGAGGTAGAGAGGAATTCACTGCTGGAGACATGAATCATGGGAATTACTCACATTTTACGAATAGAGTGTTTCCATTTGCTATGGGCATCTTCTAGGTGCTTCTGTATTACAACAGGTTTTAACAATCGTATTACTTAGCTCCACGTGATAAGGAACAGTTAACAGAAAATAAATTCTCAGTCTACCCATCTTTTACCTGCTAGGCTTTGGTTTATTTGCAACAGTGTTAAGTAGAATAAAAGTAAACAGAGCCAATATTATGTATTTACCCAAATTACATCATTTTCAAGGGGATTTAAAGATCGGTATAGGGTGGGCACTTACTATACTAGTTATTAGGAAATGTATATAAAGCTGTAATAGCCATTAAATATGGTTAAATTATGCAAACCAAAAGATTTCCACAGTAGATAATACCGCTGTATGCAAACAAACCATCTACTTTGAAACTATATGCTGTATAAAATTATATCTGTTGTGATGGTATGCTACATTGGTCATGCAATGCTTAACTGCCAGGCTAGACACTTGGATCAGTTCCAAAAAGAATATTTTAACACCATTTAAATCAACTTGTGCTAAAGATATGAAGAAGCTGCCAGTTCACTAGAGGTCATGATGCCGTGTTTGTCTCTAACTGGAGAAACTAGTGTTGATTGCCTTAAAAATACGTTATCCACTGCTTGCACATGCATACAAAACTAAATATAAACATATAGTTATGGGATCTCTGATCTAAATAGATCATTTCCAGGAAGGCCAACTCCAACAGATGGAATTCTGCGGAAATATTTTCCCACCGTTTGTCTTTGAGACTAAGGGGCCGATTTACCATCATTTAAAAAATTGTTTTTTCTATATTTCTTTAAAACTCTAAAATTGTATGATTTATTAAACAAAACCATGAAAAATGTTATTTTAATTATGGTTTCAAAACCCTCTAAAACCCCTGAAATTTGACCTTTGATAACGAGCCTCTAAATCATCATGAATTCAAATTGGTGGCAAAATCCTATTGGGTTTATTCATATTTAAGTTTTTTTCAGTAGACTTAAATGATCTAATTAAAAAAAAAAAAGTCTCAAGTATTCTGGATAAGAGATCCCATAGTTGTATATAACAATAAAAGAACCAGCACTCTACTTTACCTGCTATCATGTCTTTAAAGTATCAAGCATAAGACGACAAAGTACAACATTCATCCTCATGATGAGGCTAAATTTATTGTAAAGAAAACCAAGTCAAGTTTCAACAAAACCCTTTCATGAGTGAGGTACTGTGTCCTATATACTATTCATAACACAATGCTGACAAAATTGTGCCAGTATCTAACAATGCTCACCAGTTTGCCTAAACAGCAGTGCCCGGTTAGAATGGGAGGATTTTATTAAAAATAAGGAAATTTTTTATTTCTAATGATCTTCAACAATCATCACTAATATTTTTGTGAATGAAACCAACGTGCAGCAGTTTTTTGCTCTGTGATCCCCACTATGTATAATTTAGTTAAGCATGAATAATAAAGGATTTGGGAGTTTTAAATCCATACACAGCGGTCAATAAAAGCACATGTAGTTTACATTTATAATCAAGTTGCATATTAAATTGAAGGAAATTTAATTAAAGTAAGCTCTATAAAGCTAACAATACTCTGTAGTAAGCAACTGGAAGCCACTAACTTTAAAAATTTCCCCCACTGCACTTTTGCTTACAGTTTCAAACAATAAAGCTTCAGAACACATTAAAGAATTGTAACGTAAGCAAAGTTTTTTTAATTATCGAAATTTCAGCACTGTTTCTAAGGATAGACATTTGCTTTGTTAAGCATGGACTAAAAATGAATACAAGAAAGAAAAAAGAAAACACTGCATTTTGGCAAGAACTATGTAGCCGCTGCCTGTAAACTTTTTTTGGCTCAATGGCTTCTTGTTACAATTTGGTTAAACTCAGCACTGGAAAGCTGCCTGAAACACAATGCTTTCATGTGTCTGTGGGGTGGAAGAGATATTAGTCGTTAATATTTAGTTTTGGAAATCATTTACCGTGAACTGAAGGTGACAGTATGTATATTACTAAGCTACTTGACCTTATGAAGTCACATAAGAGGTCTCCCATTATTCACCAGCCCCGGCCAATAAAAAAATGTTTAATTAGAGTGCAGAATCACGCCAGCCCCCCTCCTGGGGAGTCTATAAGCCTTCATTACAAATAATGTACTCCCACTAAGTGCATGGCACTGCTGAGATGGCATTATTTGCTTCTTCAGGGAAAAAAGGCTGGATCTCCCTTGCTAGTATCCCATATAAACAAGCAGATAGTTTACAGCTTTATCATTTGAAGGCAAACGTTGGATTAGTTGCTATGGGTTGCATTGGGCAAAACTGCCCTGTGACACTCACCCACTTTTACCTTACCTTTGCTTTCCATTAAGCTAGTTCTATGAGGCCTGGAAAGTAAACTGCATAAGCCAATCTATCAGATCAGTACACAGATGTGTGGGCCCATGCATTTCTATGGAGGGTTATCAACAGGCCCAGTTTCCCATTTCCAGTAAGGATTTTTAGGATAACAGCATTAGCAAGCAGCATGGTATTCCTTTTGTAAAGGTTCAGTCTATTCACAATTTAATTTCAATTTGGAAAAGTTCTCAATTTCACTAAGTCACAAAAGTAGGGCAGGAAAATGTACATGTCATTTTGATAAAACAGATCAGGGTACAGGCAATTTTGTTATTTTTGGCTCCTTAGTGGTTCCATGGCTTTTGAGGCTCAAAGTAGCAATATTAGCTAGATTCATCAAGAGACGCAGTAAGTGTGCTTGTGCAAATGCTGTTAAATTAATATACACATAATAAACAATATAGTGTTCATACATGGTAAATTAAAGTATAACAGTCAGAAACCAGCATGGGTTTTGTTGAAAATCAGAGCTGTGCCCCTTTCCGAACACCAGTGTGGTTTCTACTTTGGTCCAGTTTTTCTTGCAATATTTAAAAAAAACAAAAAAAAACTTCCCTTTCAGTTCCCTGCTTAATGTTATAGAGGTTCAAACCAGTTTCCAGTGAGTCATTCCAAGGTTTAAGATTGAAAGAAAAACCTGAAAACATTAAATTATCTGCATGTCTGTACCCTTATTCTTTTGCTCCCTAAATTGAGAACATATGAAAGTGTCTCTGTGGCAAGGAATAGAGAACAATTGTCAAATGTTTCAAAATAAACCCAAACCAAGAAAAAAAAAAATTCAAAACAATCTATAGAATTGGCTGCGAAAGCCTCTCACAAAAGTCAATGGTAACCAACCATTGATTAGCCAAGAAGTGGCAACCATATTTCAATTTAATATCTTGGTAGATCATGTCGGAGGATACATTCAGCAATATGGCTCACATTAGCTATCCACATAGGTGTAGCTCCTTCTTTATACAGTGGCAGTGCAAGTAAACCTGTATATGAAATGCATTTGTGCTGTTTTTTTTTTTTTTTTCCTTTTTTTTCTCTCAAGTTCCTTCTCATTCCTTTTAAACCATTGCATTCTTCTCCTCCACCACTCCGTTATTACCCGAAAAGGAATGAACACAGCAATGGAGGATAAAGTAGACTTCTCTTGCTTATTCCACCCACTCCCATCTACTGTGTGTTCTTACCGGAAGTCAAATCCCTACATACCTTAATCCTCTACTGCTGCATGGACATTGACTGCATTGCAGTAGCAATGTTCTGCAGGCAACAGCAGCAGTCAGAGTTTTGAAAAGTGCTTATTTATGACACAAGTGCTTTGCATTAGGAGCTGAAAGAAACTTCCATTTTAGGAGAGAATGGCAGAAGGCAAGATCCAGTTAAGGGTCAAAATAATGCCACAAGTGACAAATTTACAATGAACAAGTAGGGGTGGACCAGAAAGACTAGGTTAAAGGATAGAAAAAACAGGGGTACTTTGGCATAAAAATTTGCTGTGTGAAAGCAAAAAGGAAACCACTTGGGATAAGAGAAACCACTAAACAGAAACCATTCCCATGAATAATAGAAATCAAAGGAATGGAGCAAAGATTGAAGGTAGAGTGGGTGGGGTGGAAGGAATGGAAGTTTCAGGACAGCCCTGTAAACAATGCACTCAGGGAACCAGACATCATCTCTCTCAGAGCAAAATAATGCATCTTTTCTTTGCGTCACTACGCCCGGCCCCCCGAAAAATAAACACTCAATTTATTACTTAGAATTGTCAAGATGTGCTGCTAAAGCACGCATTGGATTTGTTAAAGGAGAAAAGACAGCGCTGCTTTCTAGGTGAAAGGAGAACGTAGAAGGGCAAAACTGCTGCAAAATGTCCCCACCAGTAAAAAGAGCTGGAACGGAATAAGCAAAGCCAGGCCAGAGAAGAGAATCTGCTAGAAAGCCCTTTTCACAGAACTTTGATTGTCTTAGTTTCTCAACATGCAAAATGGAAAGGGTGGGCAAGTTAGTTCATTTGCACAGTGCAACGCAACACACATTATTAAAACACATTACATCCACCTCACCACAATGTGGACAAGGCAACACTTGCGAAATGATCTAACATAAAGCACCAAATGAGGAGCTTATCTCATGAATAACTAAAACAGTGACATGATGACGATGATTCACTGAATTAAGGATTTATGCAGGATTTATGGTTACAGGAACAGTGCTAGTGGGTCTCAACTAAGCTTTACAGTACCACATATCTTCACTCCTAACACTTTGTGCAAAACAACAGCATAATATTAAGACACTATTATCTTCTCAAAGGAGGGAAATAATCGGATTAAAGAAAAAAATGTAAATGCTAGACAGGGCAGTGGACCTGATGCCTTCAGAAAAATAAAAAAGTGTGCCCAATTAATGCAACTACTCAGCCCTTAGCACTAGCATCTTTGGACCCAAGTATTTGTCTGTCTGAGGCAAAGGCATAAATAAAATATGGCAACATGAATGCCACTATCAGCTCCAAAGCAGTTTATTTCTAGTGTTATCATCTAACAGCTTATTGTACACACACACACACACACACACACACACACCTTTCCTCTGTAGAAATAAAAGAAAAATGTACAAATGCTACATTTTAAGAAGGCACACAAGAAAAGAACCAAATAGTGCAGATCACTAAATACAAAAACAACATAATGCAAACTGGCCTGCTTGGCTTCCCTACAGAAAAAAATGTGCAGAGAAGTGTATTCAAGTTTTCAAACACCAACAGCAATCTGAGGTAATTTGTTTTGACTGAAGAGGGTAACACTTTTGCATTCACGTATAGAAAAAGAGGGGTAGATTAACAGCATTTCTTTGTAAATCATATGCAGGCTCTATGTGGCATGGCCTCAGTCTGCTTGCAACTACAGTTTCTGTCAATGTATGCATCCTATTTCCAACAGACTGAAAGAAGAAGAAAAGGCTTAGCTTTTTGTTTCATATTCCCCTGAAGTCCATGGTACTCAAATATATAGAAGCCCAGGTCAGCCATAAATAGTGCAAATCTAACAGATACGTAAAAACACAAAACAAAATGTCTGCCAACAGAAAAAGAATCTCTCATCAGGTTGAGGCACTATTCATTGTCAGTTACAAGAATTATGAGAACTGTTTCAATCAATTCTGTCCTTAAAAACTTTTAAGGGTGACCCGGAGAGAGAGCGGTCTACTGTAACTGCTCAAATTTTAGGGACTAAATATATAGTTTATTTAAATGAACTTGGAATAAAAAATAAAAAAAAAGCCACAAAAATGCTTTTGTAGGCAAAAGCAATTGGATACCATTGACTTTGTGCAACAAGCTTCTGCATTTAAGAAATATAAATGAATCCTGACTAATACTGGGACTAGACAAACTAGCAGGCAAATAAAGAAATCTCAAAATTTTGACACCAAAGGAGTGCATTAAAATCTGCCTTCTGACCGAACCACAGAAATGCTAATGTAAGCCAAGTGGGACAAATGGAATTCTAGATCCAGCCAAGAGCACCGCTATTCTCTTTCCTGGACCTGTGTAGGCTTGCTAAGTGGCAAATTGAAACAATCTAGGCACTAAAATGCTCTTCAATTAATCATTCAGTTCTGAGGTGGTCCGTGTTGAATTACCTAATGAAATGAAAATCTATTTTCAGTGTAAAGCATGTAATGTTGTAACTGTTGACCTCCGGCAACACATTATGGAGAAAGATTGCAGGGAACTGGATTTCTATAAAGCTATTGAATGCTGCATAAATCACAAGGCTCTTTAACTAAAGGTGGGGAACAAAACAAAACTTCATTTAAAGGCCTGATGTCCGTAAAAAAAAAAAACAAAAAAAAACTATACCTCCAGTCCCTTTTGACATTATTCAGTTGGATTTAGGTAGCAAAGATGCATAAACAATGTTTGAACTTCCAAAAAATGTTAGACAAAAACAGATTGAAAGGAAATCATGATAGTATCTCTGTTTGCAAGACCAGATCCCCACTCCTTTGTGCGGACTGAATAATGCAGCCATGCACAGACCATGTCCCACTGTCAAGTAATGGATTCAGGAACTCTAAGCCCCCCCCTGCTTTTCAGACAAGCTGTACCCACCCATAATGGAAAGCAGAGAGACTTCTAGTGCCAAAATCCATCTTTTAATAATGGAACAAGTTAAAGGGGAACTATTGCAAAAATGGAAATGTAAAACAGGCTTCATTATACTGAAATAAGAAACTTTCTAAATACAATCCATTAAAAATTCTCCATGGTTTCTGAAATCATCATGAGTATCTTCCCTATCCCTCTCTCAGCTGTTACGCTCAACTGCTGCACAAAGACAAAAAAGTGACAGATATTCATTGACAGTTACATCCATACATATTATCCTTTCCTAGAAAATGTATTAAGAGTTCAAACAAATAACTGATTCCAGTACAAACAAAATCTAAAAATATTTCAAAAAATATAACAAATCCTACATGTAGAGAGACATGATATCTGATGACTTTAATAGAGAGTGAGCTCTAACATCTTCTAGGCAAAAAGAGCACCCTATAAGATATATTTAAAGTGGACCTGTCACCCAGACATAAAAATCTATATATTAAAAGTTCTTTGCAAATTAAACATGAAATCCAAATTCTTTTATTAAATAATTCATAGCTATTTGTAAATGCATTTAAAAATCTCAGCTGTCAATTAAATAATACCTTAGGCATAGAGACGGGGCTGGCAATTACTTTCAATTCAGCACTTACTAGATGTCACTGCTCTCCCCACATTCCCCCTCTCTCTTCACTAATGAATTGTGTAGCCAGTGCATGGGGATGGACATCAGGTCCCCTATTCTGGTGCACAAGCAAGATTTTGATATGATTCAAAGCTTGGCTTAATAACAGTGTCCACAAAATGGTGCCTGCCTGCTTGCTATAATTATGAATTCCCAGACCAAAGGAAACAAGTCAAATAATTTATATAGTGTAATTAAAGTTTATTTTGCTCAAGTAATTTGATAAAATAGGATTTGGAATATTTTTTTTCAAGTGACAGGTCCCCTTTAAGATATATTGGATCTAACTGTCAATGATAATCTGACACCCAACTTCTGCATGAAGAGAAACAGTTGCTGAGGAATGGTGAACAAACTTGATTATTTAAAAAAAATGGTACAGAATATTTAATTGGTTGTATTTAGAAAGTTTTTTTATTTCAGTATGAAGAATATAATACATTTTTATTTTTGCAATAGTTCCCCTTTAAAGCAGGGTTGCATTACACAGTGAGCAAAAGGGATGCTGGGAGATGGTTAATCAACGTTCACAGCTTTCAATCTGTAGAACCAGGAGGTCTGTCAAGAATATATTTATATTTTTGGACATTCATGTAAACTTTTATACAAAAAGCCAACTAAATGACCTCATGTCAAAAAGGGAGGTATATTTTTCCTTTAATTTCTGCTCAGGGCTGTCATTAACAGAGCTCTATTGTGCATTATGAGCCCTGCAACTCTGCATATAAGGTGAAAAGTGTAAACTGCATCTGCTGTTGATAACAGAGCAAATCCTTATGTGTAGGAGCTCTATGGGGCACCATTTTTCATCCTTCAGTTCTCCAGCACTTATGCCACTACCCACAGTAAATCAGCCCTCACATCTTTCCACTCAGAGGGAGCAACAGTGAGCATTTAGACAAGCATGTGACCTGGTGCTAGGCCTTCAAGTACATCAATCACTGCATGGGGCTCCATATATCAGAGGGTATGGGTATTTAAACTAACAAAAATAGAATCTAATCTAAAGAGTCCAGTAACAGTCCAACAAATTCTGTACTAAATGAGAAATTAAGGTGGGTTCTAACAAATATTTAGTAATACTGGAGACAAACATCACCGATGTTACCAATAGCAACCAATCACATCTTTGCTTTTGTTTTCCAACTTAATGACTGTTCAAGTCTAATTGCAGATTGGTTGCGATGAACATCACTGGTGAGGTTGGTCTAGAATATTAATAAATACACCTCAAATACTTTCCATAGAAGCAAAGATATTGGTCCCCATTAAAATTTTTTTTTAGTAATAGTGATGTATATAGTGGGAACTTTCATCCTATGCGAACTCCTATCTACAAGAACTGGCCATTTACAAAACAAATGAAGGCAAGGTGTCAGTTTACATTATGTATTCAGATGAGTTGGCTATACATAAAACATATTTACAGATCTAGTGTTGACAGACAACTTCAAGATTTTTAACAGATGCTTTAAAATGCTACATTCAATGCTTCTTAAAGGAGAAGGAAACCCTGTTGGTGCAAAATGCTTACCCCTGGGCAAATGAACCTAACTTGTTACTTACCCCTCCTTCCAAGTCCTCTCCAGCGGAGTTCACAGCGCCATCTTGTCACAAGCAGTCTTCTTCCTGTGGTGAGCAGCGTCTTCTGGCGCATGCACAGTAGGAGGCATTTGCCTGTTCCTGATCTACTGCGCATGCGCCCGAAGGTCACGAGAGTCAGGAACAGGCAAATGCCTCCTACTGTGCACCTTGAGACGCATGCATAGTAGATCAGGAACCGGCAAATGCTTCCTACTGCACATGCACCAGAAGATGCCAATGGATCCAGGAACAAGACTGCTCGTGACAAGATGGCACCGTGAACTCTGCTGCAGAGGACCTAGAAGGAGGGGTAAGTAACAAATTTGCCCCGGAGGGCCTACAGGGAGGGAGGAGTTTTGCGCCAACAGGATTTCTTTCTCGGGAGAATTGATGTACTAGTTGTAACTAAATTCAACCCATGTCCATCTGTGTGTTATTGTCCTATACATACAGACACAATATGGGAAAACTGAAAAATCAAAGCGTTCCTGTATGTATTGTTACAGCACACTACTGAATGGTGTTATTTGACTGAATCATTACAGACATCAATTTGTTCTGCATGAGCATAGCCAGATGCAGTTTTAATAGTGTCTTTTGCCTACTCTTTTCCATATCATGATAGGAGTATATATTTATGCCTTTGTTCTCCCCTCCCACAATTTTAAAATTTAGAAGGCAATTAAAAAAATTACATTATAACAGAGATCATTATTATGGGCAGCCCACCTTTTAAGGAGTTTATAAACATAAAATGTGGACAGCTGAACATGTTCCAATATTTCTCAAAATCGCCCAAAAAAGCAATCACAATATTTTAAGTTTTATTATTATATTAAAGCCGTATGGTTCATCCTAATTTGTGTATAATAATACGGCTTTAACAAGTCTGACGACTTTCTTCTGAAATAAGCAATCTTAGCTGCTTATTTTTTCATCATACCTGTAAAAAAGTATTTTTCTTCAATACATGTTAGGAAAATAAGATTAGGGGCCTCATTTACAGGTATAGGATCAGTTATCCGGAAACCAGTTATCCAAAATGTTCTGAATTATGGAACGGTTTTCTTCCATAGACTCCATTACATCAAATAATCCAAATTTTTAAAAATGATTTCCTTTTTCTCTGTAATAATAAAACAGGAGCGTTTACTTGATACAAACCAAAATATAATTAATCCTTATTGGAAGCAAAGCCAGCCTATTGGGTTTATTTATGGTTTACATGATTTTCTAGTAGTCTTAAGGTGTGAAGATCCGAATTACGGAAAGAACCAGGTCCTGTGCATTGTGGATAATAGGTCCCATACCTGTACTAACAGCCACTAAACCGTAACAGAGGAGAACTGTTACACACAACTGCCAACAAGAGTGCCAACAAGAGAGTTCTGATAAGTCTACTACAAATAAGAAAAGGAGAGCAAATACAGCATTGTTTGCTAAGGTTAACCAGACTGGCGCAGTTTAGCAACTATTTTACTATAGCAGCCCCATATGATTAGCTTCCTTTA
>CM044433.1:140557487-140573150 GCA_024363595.1 Xenopus borealis | reverse complement strand
AAAAAAAGTTTAATTTCAGGTGTCAGTATCTCTTTAAGGCAAAAAATATTTAGGACCTTTTGTATTTGTCTGTGAATTTTGTGGTCACAGCCTCATTGCACCCCCACTTAATGTTTTTAAAAATGTGTGGTGAGCACAACTTTCCCTTGTTTGTTACAGTCCATGTGTATGCCACTCAGCATATTCATCTAAAGCAGATCCTATCTGCAAGCCAGTAGTCCCAAAACCTATACAATATTGCAAAGCCATATAAGACAGCAGCCAGCATGGATCTATGTCAATGGCAAAACAATTCAGTTGTATAGTTTGATTTTTTAAAAACAAATATACATATAAGCAAATACATATTCCCTCAAGAGGTATATCCTACAGTTTCTCTAGCAAATGGGCATCAAGTATGTTTTGCCAAATTCAAGCAGTAAGAGTAAAGACGTGGCCAATGATGCCTCTTAATGAGCATTTACAGGTATGAGATCCATTATCCAGAAACCAGTTACCCAGAAAGCTCCGAATTAAAGGAAGGCCGTCTCTCATAGAATGCATTTTAAGCAAATAATTCAATATTTTAAAAATATCCTTTTTCTCTGTAATAAAACATTGCCTTGCACTTGATCCCAACTAAGATATAATTAATCCTTATTATCCTACAACAAATAATCCTACTAGGTTTATTTAATGTTTACTTATGGTATGGAGATCCCAATTACGTAACGAACCCTTATCCAGAATACCCCTGGCCCTGAGCATTCTGGATACTAGGTCCTTTACCTGTATATAGATGAGTGCTTCTAGCCATACAAGCATTTCCACTGGTTGTAGGTGCTCACTAAGGGTCCAGAGCCTGCTCCTTCTCTCTCTGGTGTTCCATACCCAAATTCCTCTGTATCCCCCCCCCCTTCATAACACATATTCTTAGCTTTCACAAGTTAAGGTGGCCATACACGTAGAGATCCTCTCGTTTGGCGATGTCACCAAACGAGCGGATCTCTCCCCGATATGCCCACCTTGAGGTGGGCAATATGGGGCTGATCCGATCGTGGGGCCTAGGGCCCAACGATCGGATCAGAATGGCACAGATACGGGCGGTCGGATCACAGGACCGCATCAACGAACAGATGCGGCCGCGATCAGACGGGATTTTTAATCCTGCTCGATCGGGAAATTCCGTCGGAGGGCTCCCCACAGGGGCCGATAAGCTGCCGACACAGTCTGTCGGCAGCTTTTACCTGCCTGTGTATGGCTACCATTAGGGACTGGTCCAGTTGCCATTTTGGAGTCAGGAAGGAATTTTTTCTCCTGGAGGCAAATTGGAGAAGCTTAAAAAAAAAAATTTTTTTTTTGCCTTCCTCTGGATCAACAAGTGGTTAGGCAGGTTATATATAAACTTAAAAGGTTCAACTTGATGGATGTGTATCTTTTTTTTTTTCAACCTAAACTACTATGTTACATTATATGTGGGGTTTGTGTGCTCATTGCAAAATTCTTAGAGCCAGAGAGGTATGTAGATATTAAAAACATTTATTTTGCATTTATACAGAACAACCTTAAGTGTGTTGTAAATTGGAATATGAATCCATAACTTGCAGAGCGTTTGATGGCTGATTAGTCTGCACTGACAAGGACAGGTTAGGGCAATGCCACACAGGAAAAGATTGACAGGTGGACAGGAGTGTATTAACTAATGGGTCACAATCTTGTTGGTTTCCCTTTTTGGGCCTATAGATGGAAAGTCATGCTGTAGAGCAGAGATGCCAAACTGCAACCCTCTGGCAGCTGAGAATTAGGATTCCTAATATCCTTCACAAGGCCCCGCTGAAGGGCTGGGAGTCTGAAATTCCTGCATGGGAGGGAGGCTAATTTAGCAGCTTGGGAACTCACAGTCGCACATCCATGATGATTAATAAATGAGTGCAGAAGGACTGGGAAACAGGCATACCGATACTATAATCAGCATTTACTCAGTCGTTCTCTATTCTAAGAAAGTTAAAGAGCCCTGGCTTATGAAAAGCAGAACCCTGCAGGCAAAACAGGATTCTATTAGGTAGCAAAACTCAACCTGTGGCTCTCAGGCTTTTGCAATCCTTGGGATGCTGGGAGCTCAGAAACCGCTACAGACACAGCTTGTTGATCACTGCTGCGAGAAAACCTAGACTGCTGCCACAAGCAAGGGAAGGACAAAGGTAATTGCAGCTTTAAAACAAGAAAAAAAACACAAACAGAGACCACCTCGGATAACTGAACCATCTGAATTCACAGTTGTGTGTGTAAAGCACAAATAGGTTACATTGATAGACAATTGTAAGGCCCAGTAGACCACAGGAAGATCCAGAGTGCCTTAACACTTAAAAAAAGAGCTGCAAATAAAAGCATAACAGTAGGGGGACGTTAAAAGCAGGACTCCATCCACAATAATGCTTGTTCCTGGACTCCCTTATAATGTCATTGTGATCAGCAGGCAGGGGTGGACTGTCCACCTACATAAAAACCTAAATCTTAAAAACAAAGTTTGTACAAAGGGAGTGACAGATGGGGGAGCATCCACAGAATAAGAACAACAGGGATGATACAATGCCAAAGTCTTGCCTGACAGTCAGTTTAGATGTTCCTGGGGCACCAAAGTCCAATACGGCTGATTTAAATCTTCTATTGCCTCACGGGGTTTCAGCCAGCCTACAACAGTTAAAGGGTTGCCCACACTCTCCTGAAGATATGACGTTAGGCGCTGTTTCGTGCTCAGCACAGGCAAGTCTGTAGCAGGCTTGGTGTTTCAGAACTATACATATAAGGGGGTGCCATACAAGCCTGGGTATGATGACATAGAGGCCACTGCTTCTGCAGTAAAGTAACAAAACTGAATTATAAATAAGCAGTAGATGGGGCCTATGGATTAATAGGTTGTGACTGAGGGGGTTCCAGAGTTCTGATTCTAATCAGTAGCACTAGAACCCATTTCCTGATGGAGAACTGAATACAGATCTCTTCAGCAAGGAAAGGGGCTCAGGCCGAGCTGCAAGATGGATTACCAGCATAAATAACCAGACGTTCCTCATCGGAATTCAGAAAACAGTGAGGTGCAAAGCAGTCCGTTGAAACAAAAGGTGTACTGTCTTTTTTTTTTTTTTTTCTTTAAAGAGCCCTCCATACAAAGTTGAGGAGCCCTGGCGCTTCCTGTTGTGATTAGCCAGACTTTGAACCGACAAGCTGCATGAGGCCATCTGTGCTCATTGATTTCGGTCTTTCCAGGGGGAATCCAAGAGCTCTGCTCCAGATAAGCTGGGACAGAACACCCAGCGCCCGCGATACACCAAAGAGAACAGTGTAGTAATTCATCTCCTTCATGCCGTAATACTGTGGGAGATGAAATGGTGAGACAGGTTATAAAGAATTTTTTTAATAAAATGTTACCTTGTCTTTGCATTTGTCTAATGGACAATACTTTCACAAAAATGAAATCATTTTAACATTATTAAAAAACAGCGTTGTATCGTCCTGCACTGGTTTGCTTCAGAAACACTACTATAGTTCATCTAAATAAGCTGCTGTATAACCAATGGGGCAGCCAATCAATTAGATAGGGCTCAATGACAGCAGATAATAGATCAGCTCTGCAGAATACAATGGTTTAGTTCTTACACAGAAATCTAAATCTATTATATTTTGCAGATTCTATCTACTATGTAACCTGAGCCTTTTCTCCTTTGAATGTCTGCCCCCATGGCTACACAGCAGTGTATTCATATGAACTATAGTAGTCTTTCTGAAGCAAACACGCCAGTTTTACCAATGCAGGGCAACAGTACATTATAAATCCCCACATCCATTTGGGTGACTTCGGAAAACGAAGCTTTCCAAGTGCCACCCCAACAGCTGTCGGAAAGGCTTTTTGGGGAGATTAGTCGACGGAAGAAGAGGCGATTTGTCACCAGGCGAGTAAATATCCCCGAATTTTAAAACGTGCCACCGCCTTTACTCAGAACTGGGTTTCCGCCAAGCAAGTGTCAGCATGCAACTATGCTCTCGCACAGAGACACCTATCTGTGAGTTTAATGACATGTGAATAGTTATTGGTTTATCCTTACCTGTAGGAGGACTCCACTGTGAGCATCCACATTAGGCCAGGGGTTCTTGGCTTTGCCTTGCTCCAGTAATATATTGGGGACAATCTTGTAAAGCTGAGCAACCAGTTTGAACATAGGGTCGTCTGGAAGGTGTTTCAAAGCAAATTCTCTCTGACAAGTGTAGCGTGGGTCGGTTTTTCTCAACACAGCATGACCATATCCAGGGACAACCTTGCATAAAGAATACAGAATAATAGGGCATTAGATATGTAAAGGACCAGATAACTGGCTATTGTGGACCATAATAAAGGAGGTTCATACCCTGCCAGAGTTCAGAGTGTTCCAGATGTAATCTCTCAGTTTCTCATCTGACACCGCTCCACCAAGATCCTTCTGCAGACTTGTGAGCCACACAAGAACTTCCTGAAAATGACAAAGTGTCAGACTAACAATACATACGAAACACTTGCCACATAGCAAGAGATTAAAACACAAGCACATACCTGGTTAGCCAGACCATGAAGAGGGCCTGCCAATCCATTCATAGCAGCAGAAAAGGAAAGGTAAGGATCAGATAGAGCACTACCAACCAAGTGGCTTGTGTGAGCACTTACGTTGCCTCCTTCATGGTCACTGTAAAGAAGAAAACAGGGTACTCAGACCTTTTCCCATTTTTTGTGGAGCAGATTGTGCATTGAACAGGAAAAACCCACCTATGGATAGTCAGGTAAAGTCTCATCAGCTCGGTGAACTGCTGCTCTGTGTATCCCAGCATGTTGGTAAAGTTATGAGACCAGTCGAGATTTGAATCAATGGCGCCAATGCTACTTCCCTCGCGGTAAAGATTGCGGTAGATCTTTGCAGCGACGCATGGCAGTTTGGCAATCAGATCCATGGAATCTTCATAAACCAACTGCAATAACATACACAGTGTTACAGAGAGAGTCATGCCCACTTTCTCATATTACATACACATATCAGGATATAAGCAACACACTGTTTAATGGTAGACTGGTTATTCTATGGCATGTAAATAGATTTACAGAGGAATGTAAATGTATAGTCACAAAATCCACTGCTCAAAGGAACAAGAGTGAAACTCAACCACTTCACTGGAAAGTCTCGTATTAAGTACTGGCAAATAATCTGTGTTCGGCACTTTCTTTTAAAGGAAGAGTAACACCAAAAATAAGTGTTTTAAAGTAATTAAAATATCATGTACTCTTGCCGTGCACTGGTAAAACTGATCTGTCTGAGCTCTGAATAGCTGCCGCCATTGCTACACAGCAGCTGATTTATATAAACAAAAGTAGCAGTTTTACTAGTGCAGCACGACCCTGCATAATATTTCTTTTTACTTTAAAACACTTATTTGTTGATGTTACTGTTCATTTAAATCAATGGCTCTACACAGTCTAGACACATCTAGAAGAAGCATGTTTCCAACCACACACACCAGGCATTTGCTCCTCTAGGAGAGAAACACTTATGGATTGGTGGGCAATGAGTATGCTGGTTTTGGTTCAGGATCTGGCCAAGCCTTTTTCCTGCTGGATTCAAATGCCTGGTTGAACTGAATCCAAACCCTTGAAATCATGTTATTTTTTTTTATCGCTTGAACAAGGAAATTGCTAATTATTTTTGCCATGTCCTTGTATGCCTAGTGTGTGGCCCTTCCGCTCCTTCATGTGCGTAGGCAAATTATAGTATGGTCTGGATCCTTAATGAAAGATTTAACTGAATCCCAAAATAGGGAATTAGGTGCATTCCTAGTCTTAGTCCCCGTGACTTAAACAATACAAGGTGCATGCTGCAGGCACTAACAATGACTTTGTCATGGTCACTGTAACTGGTTCTCGCCTGTGTGGGTTCCGGTCTTGTATAGTTTTACCAGGCAGCGTTTAGACTGATCTATTCTCGGAAGATTCCATTAGTGTCAACCCAAGAGCCCTGCTTGGGTGCGTCAAGCATAGCTTCCCAACACATACATTAAATGCCTTGTGTGTCCTGCTGAGCGTGTGCATGTCAAGTCATGTGGATGGATTTCATCTGCTCAGAAAAAGTCCTCATCGTCCTTGAAAACTCACAGGCAAGTGACAGTGACCTTATGTGATGTGGTTCTCTGTACTAAAGAAAATGCTTCAAATTCCACCAGCAATAAAAGTGTTAATGCCAAAGCAATCTTCATGTGCAACATGGGAATGTGTACAAGGCTTGCCAAGGACATTAATGGGTGTAAAGGAAATCAGGGATGGAAAATCCTAGCCCCACCCCCAAATCCGACAGAGTTAGTCCAAGGCAATCCAAGGACAGCGCCGTGTGACCTTCAGGTAAGAGAATTAACTGTGTAACAGCAGCACGGGAGAGAGGCAGCCCAAAAAGAAGGGAAAGTATCAACCAAGTTTATTATTAAAGGGATACTGTCATGGGAAAACATCAGTTAATAGTGCTGCTCCAGCAGACTTCTGCACTGAAATCCATTTCTCAAAAGAGCAAACAGATTTTTTTGTGACTTGTGCCAGCACTTTAGGAGGGAACTGCTTTCTGGCAGGATGTTGTTTTTCCTTCTCAATGTAACTGAATGGAACGCAGTGGGACATGGGTTTTTACTATTGAGTGCTGTTATCTTGTGTTAGGCAGCCGTTATCTGGTTACCTTCCCATTGTTCTGTTGTCAGAGCACAAGTCACATGACTTGGGACAGCTGGGAAATTGACAAAATGTCTAGCCCCATGTCAGATTTCAAAATGAAATATAAAAAAAATCTGTTTGCTCTTGAGAAATTGATTTCAGTGCAGCATTCTACTGGAGTTGCACTATTAACTGATGCATTTTGAAAAAAAAATTTTTTCCCATGACAGGATCACTTTAACTCTCCTTTGTAAAAAGCAAACAAAAAAAAACACTCCTATATGGCAGTAACAGTCTCAATGAAAAGAAGCTGGGAAGGGAACTTTCAGCAATGGCAGACATTCTCCAGTAGAGGGCAGGACTTCCCAGCACACAATTCCTATTCCACTTGGGTAACACTAACTGGAACTAAATTTAGCTTCAATGTTTATATTGCACTGAAATAAGTTCTGAATCACTGAAACACAGGGCAGCTTTAGGAAATAGCATTTGATCTCCATTTTTTTCTTCATGCTGCAGTTTATCAGAAAGAGGAGATTTTATGCTGCAACTTCATTCCTCAATAAGTCACAAACTAGAATTATCTTGCATGAAAACAATCTGTCATACGTGACATTTCTTTGCTAGCAGTAAAACACCATGACCGCCTCATGCCTGTTCCACATTGATATGACTGGAATCTGCCAGCCAGCACACAAAGGAGGCAGATCTCAGCCCCAAAACACACATTTTTCTGTCCATGTGTACACTGGTAGATATTAATTAAATGAATGCAGAACAACATGGGGCAGTAGTGGTATTTTTCTGTCAGCGGAGAAAAGCCATAAGTTATACAAAAGAATTGTGGAGAATGTGGTCTACTCAAAAAGTACCCATAGGTCTTTATGGAAGATATTTAGAAGGGATTAAGGCACGAGGGGCATGTTTACTAAGATTGGAGATAAATATTTGGAGAGATTTTTGGAGATGTTGCCCATAGCAACCAATCAGCAATTAGATTTAAACAGCCACCTATAAGTTAGCAAAGATCTGATTGGTTGCTATGGGCAACATCTCCAGAAATTTCTCCAGATATTTATCTCCAATCTTAGTAAACATGCCCCTCTGACAAAGGAAAATCTATTATCCACCAAAAACCTATTGGTAACTCAGTTGACTACTGGGGAACAATACATTGCAGTGAGTGGGAAAAAATATCGGGAACCACAAAGCGGCTTATAAAAAACAAACAAAACCAGAGCTTTTTGGGAAAAAAAAAAAGAATCAGAGGCTTTCCATTTTATAGTCTAATTCTCAATGTTATCAATGCTTTCTAGGTACAGGCTACATTATTGGTGACTTATGGGGGGAAATTCACTAAAGCACAAATCGGTTAACGCTGGCGCAAATTCACTTGCAGGACGTCATTTCGGAACTTCGCCGATTTACTAACGGTCCGTGGCGTAACATTGCTAGCGAAGCAGACAGACTCTAGCACAACTTCGTACCCTTACGCCAGGCGATGTTGTGCACTGACAGAGGACGTAACTACGCTAACTACGGAATTTACTGAATGTTACCTTTTGCGCAAGACTCGACTTTGCCACCTCAGACCAGGCGAAGTCCAATAGAGTAGATAGGAGTTTCTTAAAAAAAAGTTTACATTTTTTCTGTCTCAAAAAAGGCTGGCGTCTTACTTTATTAAGGGTAAAGGCTGAAAAAGATCATACTCTCCTTCCCCCTACATTTCCTAACATATGGCACCTAAACTAAACAGTGGACACATGTGTAGGGCAATAAAACAACTTTATTTTTTTTATTAAAGGTTTCCTGGGCTTGGGAAGTGTAATGTAGTGGCTGCAGCGTATGTGTCCATTATACTTTAACTTGGCGCTGTATGCAAATTAGGCATCACTAGTGCAACTTCTCTTTGACGAAGTAACTGCAGCCCAACTTCCCTACCGTTCGCCTCCCTGAGCGCAACTTCGCATTTAAGTGAATTTGCATAGCACTGGTGAAACTACGCCTGGCGGAGCGGTCGCAACTTTGGATCTTAGTGAATTTGCCCCAAAGTAAGCATACACAAAATGTATAATTTTGCATTTGGCCCAGTACTAAATCCAATCTAAACCATTAATAAAACCAAAATATTTAGATGAGTCTCATCCACAATGCAGACAAAATGTAATTTTAAAACCACCAAACATTTGTTTATTAATAAATATTGTAAAAAAAAAGAAACCTAAAGTTTTTGGGTGAGATGCTTTTAAATATGCAATGGTGTCCGAGGAGTATGCACATCACTTACCTCCCAATACTTTGCTTTGTTGACCCCTTCAGCATAGGCCCGTGCAAAATTGCTCTCACTGTTCAATGCAGTGACGGCCGCACTGAGTTGTGACATGGGGTGGAGGTTGGTGGGGAAGTTGTCCAGCATGGTGACCACATGGGAAGGAAGAGCAGCCCTCTTTGCCCATTCTTTGGAAACCCAGTTCACCTGGAAAGAGAAAGACACGATGCTTAATTCTTCTCTATTGTTACGAATGGAAAAAATTATGGGCAACCATTGTTGCATGATTCAAAAAGCACTCCAAAAGAAGCCACTAGCTGGTGATGCTTTGTTTTCATTGTTCAATTTGGCCAGCATTGCTAAATGAGCCCCACTAGCGAGTCAGTAATCCTAAGTAACTAAGTGCCTCTTTCAACCAGTTAACACTAAGGTCACGGACAACTGACCCTTTCTCTAAAATATTCAAAACTAAAGCAGATCAGTCTGCTGAGAAACTAAAACAGGACTGCCCCAACTGGAAAGCCCAAGAGTCCCATGTAGTCAGAGAAGGAATTTTCTAAGGCCACCAGCCTTGCCAAAGGCTCCACAGACTACATTCTAACTTACTTTTTTCCCCTTCAAAAGGCGGTGTGTTTAAAAACGAATCCACTAATTAAAAAAGGCAGCACTCAAAACAAAAATAAAAAATGGTGTACTAAAAAATAGGGCAATTTCCTTAGCAAAAAAAAAAACAGGATTTATGGCCACAGATCGGAGTGCAAATGCCAGCTGGAGCATTCTCCTACACATAATAAAAAGAACAAAGGAAATGCAAGGGCTTAAAAAGGATTAAGAGGCCACTTGTGCCAATTACCTGTGCTTTGAGGAAGAATAATTACACAAGTCGTATACAGGAATCATATTATGCAAAGGTGGTCACTAATGAAAAAGTTTTAATGTTAACAAATGCCACTCTTAGGCTACGGTTAGATGGAAAGCTGTGTTTTATTGTGGGAAAGCTACACAACCCAAGACAAAAACACTCTTGGGTGATAACCATAAATTCAAGAGGCCAATAAAATTGCTTCTGGGTCCAGGCCTCTTTTTGTAGCGTTGTAATCAGGGCTAATCCCAAAAAAGTTGTCATTAAAGTACTGGCAACTATACAATGTACCCAAGTAGTTGTAATAGAATTCAAAGGCTACCTGCACCACATTAGCAGCCTGTGCTAAACTGTATGTACAAGCATGCTACTCCCTCCTCACCCTGCACAACTAATGATGGCTCAGACTCATTACTCATACCTCAGTTTGCATAGGCAGAGCTAAAGCAGAAGCCAAATCAATTGGTTGTATACAAGATTACATTTACCAGTTTAAATATACAAACACATCATGCCTTCAGTCTGCCTTTAGGGCAGTGATTCCCAACCAGTAGCTCGTGAGCAACATGTTCTCTCCAACCCCTTGGATGTTGCTCCCAGTGGCCTCAAAGCAGGTGCTTAGTTTTAATTACTGGCTTAGAGGCAAGTTTTGGTTGCATAAAAAACAGATGTCCTGTAGGCTGCCAGTCCATATAGGGGCTACCAAAAAGCCAATCAGAGCTCTTATTTGACATCCACATGGACTTTTTCATGCTTGTGTTGCTCTCCAACTCTTTTTTAAATTTAAATGTGGCTCACGAGCAAAAAAGGTTGGGGACCCCTGCTTTAAGGAAGAGGTGGCACATGATCAGATCTTTTATATAGTAGACTGGACTAAAACAAATAATAAATGGTGCTGTTCACTAGGCTTATAGGTCTGTGTGGCAATAAGCTCCAATTCATATACACAAATGCTTGTGGTCTATTAAAAGAAGTCACCCTTGAAATTCAGTTTTAAGGTTATCCATAGAAAATACAGGACCAAAGCAGTTTCCTGGGGAATCATTCCAAACATATTTACATTCAGCACAAGCAATTGCTTCATACAACTTGCTTCAAACTTTACCTGGTCTTGATTGGGTACTTCCCCAGTCACCAAAAGCCAGAAGAGTCCCTCAGGCAATGGCTCTTCCCCTCCTGGAGCCTTGGGGAGCAACTTCTGACACTCTGGAATGCTGTAGCCCCGGAAACGGATACCCTGGGAATAGACAGACCAACAAATGACGTTGGGAAAACAGAATGGCAATTTTTTCCCCATAATGATCATATTGATTTTTTTTTTCTTACCTCATCAGGGTCAAGCACAGATGTTTCATAGACCAACCCCTTCATGCCCCGCATACCACCATATACCTGAAATAGAGACATTTAAAACATCATTACAGGTTTTAAAACAGAAATGAGTTACTTCATCTTGTTATATGGACCCGTCACCCAGACACAAAAATCTGTATAATAAAAGTCCTTATCAAATTAAACATAAAATCCAATTTAAATTTTTTTTTAATAAAGCATTCATAGCCGTTTTAAGCTCATTTAAAAATCTCAGCAGTCAATCAAATATTGTCTGAAACGCCTCTATGCCTTAGGCATAGAGGCGGGGCAGATAATTACTTTCACTTTCCATTCAGCCCTTCCTAGATGTCACTGCTCTCCACACATTCCCCCAGTTCTCTTAACCATTTAATTGTGTAGCCAGGACAAATAAGATTCTGAGATGATACAAGGCTTGCCTTAATAACAGGGTCCACAAAATGTCTCCTGCCTGTTTGCTATAATTATGAATTCCCAGACTGAAGAAAACAAGATTAAAATAATTTATATAGTGGAAGTAATGTTTATTTTGCTTGACTAATGTCATAAAATATGATTTTGAATATTTTTTTGGGGGTGACGGGTCCACTTTAAGTCACTCAGAATCTTTCACAGTTTTCATGGGATTGTACACCGATTATTTTATAAGGAGGGATCTTATCCTTATATTAGGAACAACTTGTTGCTTTATACGATTGCAGACTTTTTCTTCAAACAACATCATTGCTTAGTGGCTCAGGAGGTTTAGTAACACCGCAGGCAGAACCCAGCAGTTCTGACATGGTGCAACAGGTTCAGAGCACTGTCAACAGGCAGAGAGAACTAGTTAGGGTTAGTATGACCTCAATGGTAACACTTCAGGCCATACAAAATCAGCAGGATTTCTCTGGTTGCTCAGGTCTGCTGTAGGAGCACATTTTTCTACACATTCAAAGAATTATCTTTTAGCATCTTCCAGACAAGAGCCAAGCAACACTGGCCTTCTCATTTCCTGTTTCTATACTACTACTATAGGGTTACTACGATTAGCGACCACAATAACCAGTGGATCATTCAGTTGGGCTTAAAGGGGAATTCAACCCCCTTGGTGCTAAACTCCCCGATCCTTCCCCCCTCCCAGGCCAATGCCCCTAACTTGTTACTTACCTCTTCTTCTAGGTTCTCTCCAGCGGAGTTCACAGGCGCCATATTCCCCCGAACGGTCTACGGTCTTCTGGCGCTTGCGCAGTAGGAGGCATTTGCTGGTGCAGATCTACCGTGCATGCGCCCAAAGTCACAAGTTTTCCGATTTCTTTTTTTGGAAATTGCGTGACTTTCGGCACATGCGCAGTAGATTTGCACCGAAAAATGCCTCCTACTGCACATGCGCCAGAAGTCACTGATGGATCGAGGAAGAAGACTGCTCGGGGGAAGATGGCACCTGTGAACTCCACTGGAGGGGTCCTAGAAGAAGGGATAAGTAACAAGTTAAGGCGGCCATACACAAGAGATCCGCTTGTTTGGCAATGTTGCCAAATGAGTGGCTCTCTCCCCCTGATATGCCCACCTTGAGGTGGGCGATATCGGGGTGATCCGATCGTGGGCCCAAGGACCCAACAGTGGGATCACATTAGAAGAGATACGGGCGGGTGGACCGCATCAATGAACAGATGCGGGCGCGATCCGACGGGACTTTTTAGTCCTGCCCGATCGACATCTGGCCAGCTTTCGGACAGATAGTGTTTGGTAAAGACCGTCAGAGAGCCCCATTAAGCTGGCGACTTGGTCTGTCAGCAGCTTTTATCGGCCTTTAGGGGCATTGGCCCGGAGGGAATTTTGCACCAAGGGGGTTGAATTTGCCTTTAAGTTAAAGAAAGGTTCATAAATTCTTTCTGAACTTCCAAATATAAAGATTTGATTGCAGGGTTGTCCCAGCAAGCCAAATGTAGGCTAATTCTCTAAACCTTCTATTTAAAAAATGTGAAAATAGACCCAGATTGCTTTTATGCAACCTTTTGTTTATGTAACGGTTACAGATGAACAACACCTGATAACTATGCATCATAATAATTACAGGCCCCAAGAGGGAGCAGAGCCATTCCATGATGGAAGTCAGCTGATTTGGTTGCACTGCATACCCTTCCTTTTTTAGCTTCCTGCAAGGCACATGTGGAAAGCTCGAGCAGAAAGGAATGTAGAATATGCTGACCCAATAATTATATTCTTAGAAAGGAGGAGACAGGAAAAACTGTTTCACTTTGACAGTAAATAAACTTTTCTCCAGGATTGTGCCTTTTCCAGTATTTCAGCTGCTGTAACAATAAAAAACTAGAACAGACGAACGCTCGTGCATTTATGGAATTCAATTCAATATACAAGGAATATATACAGTTGTCAAACCAGGGTCACAGCAATAGGCATAGCAGACCAGGCAGTTGTTCTGAGTACCCAAGAGAGAAAAGCATACTGTAGGGCCCAGACTTCAGACAGTTGTATGATTGCAGAACAGCCGTCCTCCCAAAGGTAATTATGGATGGGTGCACAACGATCATTTTGCTTTAGGGTTTAGTAACTTTATAGCTATGTAAGAGCTACAAACAGAACAGCTCCTTCGGTAATTACCATCTACCGTTTTTGCATCTGTTGGGTAATAGGTAAATGAGTCAACAGTGATGTAGAAAAGGTTAAGAGAGGAGGTTGTAGAAGGCAATCAAGTTTGTAAAAAATAAAGGCTGAGAACTTTTCAACTGCTTTCTCCTTTTTTTTAACCATTTCATTGCATTTTAAAAATGCAATAAGTCAGATGAATGATGTTTTACCCTCATATAGTTTAAACCATTTGAGAAGATGCTCTGCAGGACAAGTTTCAGCCCCAACTGAGCATGTTTTCCAAGCTTTACTGCAAATTGTTACTACGGATACATTAGTTGCTGGAGATTCTTTAATGCTGTTGAGATATGGATTACATTTTAGATATGCAATAGGGATGTGCGGGCTGACCCAAAGTCCATTAGATCAAGGGGTTGGGGTTGACTTCTGCACAAAGTTTACAGGACCTCCTAGTGCCCCAGCAGACATGCTCCTTTTTATATAGCCGTGTGCTGGTATACCCCAGCCCCCATCCTGTGACATACCCAGCCCCCAACTTGTGACATATCACTCCCCCATCCTTGACATACAGCGCTACGAAATAAGTTGGCGCTATAGAAATACATGTTAATAATACCACGCCCCCATCATGACATCACTTTGAGCTGGGCGGGCATTGGTACATTAATAGGGCAGCACAGTGGTTTAGGGTCAGGTTTTTCTCACCACTTATATACGACTGTGTAGAACAGTGATCCCCAACCAGTAGATCGTGAGCAACATGTTGCTCTCCACCCCTTGGATGTTGCTCCCAGTGGCCTCAAAGCAGGTGCTTATTTTTTAATTCCTGGCTTGGAGGCAAGTTTTGGTTTCATAAAACGTGTACTGCCAAACAGAGCCTTAATGTAGGCTGACAATCCATATAGGGGCTACCAAATGGCCAATCACAGCACTTATTTGGCACCCCAAGAACATGTTTCATGCTAATGTTGCTCCCCAACTCCTTTTTCTTCTGAATGTTGCTCACGGGTTGGGGATACCTGATATAGGGGTTACCAAAAAGCCAATCAGAGCTCTTATTCGACATCCACATGGACTTTTTCATGCTTGTGTTGCTCTCCAACTCTTTTTTAAATTTAAATGTGGCTCACGAACAAAAAAGGTTGGGGACCCCTGGTGTAGAAGGTCAGTTACCTGGCTTACACCGCTCATAATAGAGGAAGGAAAAATTATTTTCCCAATAACAATAGCAAGAAATACTGAGTTTTTTTTTTTTTAACCTGTAGCATTTATGGGAAAAGGGTTTCTACTCACCATGTCAACAGTGACCTGCCCAATCACAGTCTTTCCATGCTGCTGCTTAAAGTTCTTGATTCTAGTTTGTTCTTTGGGAATTAAATCTGACAGGACATCTTTTAGATTCTAAATGAGTTAAAAAAAACAACAATGAAGAGGAATGTGGTGAGCACATAATGAAAGTCTGCCAAGTGGAAGCAATACATCACAGGACACGATTTGAATTTCACATGAACAAAAAATAGAGCACAAAGCGACCAAGGACTTACCGTGGAAGAGCTTGCCTGTCGTGCAGCAATCAGAGCACAAGGGGAGTTCTATGTGGAGAAGAAAGGAGAGATTGAAGTCATTATTCAGATGTTTAGACAACAGAAAGGAAAGTGTTGCTGCTTGCCAATGTTCTTACATAACAAGTGGTCCACAATGAGAAGTAACCATTGGATAGGAAAGATGTTAATGCATATATGGATAAATAAGGCTCTCTGTTGTATCCAGTAGAACAGAAAGCTGAAATTCCCTACAAAGGAGCAGAATTTAGTAAAGGAGATGCAATGTTCTTGTGTTGGGTACCTACCTAGCCATTACTAAAGGCTCCCATACACAGGCCGATAAAAGCTGCCGACAGAC
>CM044433.1:140454740-140467600 GCA_024363595.1 Xenopus borealis | reverse complement strand
GAAATGACAGAATATATATATATATATATATATATATATACACACATACATATTATTTTCATTTGCTCAAACTCAGTCAAATATATATCTGCTCAGTAGTACTTGTGTAACATGCATCACAGCTCACTGCACAGAAGAACAAGGAATCAGATCAGTAAAAACAGTAAGAAATAGAGATTAGAAATAAAAAAGTCATTACAGTATATGTAGTGTACTAAGATAAAAACTATACAGTGAACTGCCCCTTTAAGGCGATAAAGAACAAAACCCAGAACGGAACCATCTTCAGTCTCCACCAGCAGAGCACAAAGTGAAATAAAGGGACCAAGCCTAAAGGTTAGCAATAGTGACATTCTGAATCTTGTTGCATATTGGATATATATATATATAAATATATAATAGCAATATGGACACAATGGACATAATTAGTATCATTGTACAACCCCATTGTAATAGAAATGTTACAATTTAATGTATTTGGTTGAAGGGCACATGCACACATATGTACTCTATATTTCATATGAGCTACTTACAGCCACAGAACCAAAGGGAGCTCTGCATTCTCATAGTTGGAGGGAAGGGTCAGACGCAACGGGAGGTCTAATAGGTAAACAAAGGGAAAGTACACTGGTTAAAATATTGTGCAAATTTGTTTATGCATGTGTTGTGTATCAGTATAATGGGCAATATGGCAATTTATTATATTATTGTTTATTTATTTCTAATATGTAGCGGGGTTATTTTTACTCCCTGCGACATCCATTCTTCTACTTTCTGACAGTGCTAGTGCAGAGAGCACAATTAAGCTCTCCATACTAGAAAATGTGAATTTCTGGATTGAAAAATAGAGTTTCAGGTTTTCAAAGTGATCAGGGTGGATTGTTGCATCCCCCATTAACCTGCTGCACGCTACAATTTAAGACAAGGTTCTCCCCTTGTCTCATGCCAGGAGTGGCCCAGTCTCCAGAAATAGCACCCCTTTAATATGCAGCTTATATAAAACATGCAACTTACCGTATCCCTCAATATAAATCTTTTTATATACAGTCTCTGGTATATCATTTTTGCCAAGGAAAGCCTTCAGTATCTTATTCTCCTCCAGGATTATGAAATCTATGGCAGGGAAAAGAGTACTTTATTAATCTCTGTTCTAAGTAAACCTGGGGTATTCTGGATAATGGTTCTTTCCTTAATTTGGATCTTCATACCTTAAATCTAGTAGAAAATCATGTAAACATTAAATAAACCCTGTTTGTTTGTATCTTAGTTGGAATCAAGTACAAGGTACTGTTTTATTTTTACAAAGCAAAAGGAAATAATTTTTTTAAATGTTGATAAAATTGAGTTTATGGTAGACAGCCTTTCTGTAATTTGGGTTTCCTGATAAAGTATTGCATACTGGTATGGGTATATATAAATACATTATTGCCCGAATTTGTTGTCAGAGTCCTGCAATGGATAATAGTAAGAGCAGTGATTTTATCATAGAACTCACCTTGAGGATTTTGGGTCAGGTGTAATGAGACCAGAGGGACTCCTGGGCCTGGACAAGATAAATAAAAAGTACACAATGTACACTGATCACCAGGATGACCCAAAGTAACAGCAAGTTGCTTAACATTAGGGACCAAACTTCACTGTTAATACAGGGACCTAGGAATTAAGTGATGATGTTTTATTTCTGGTCAAGGTGACAAGTTGAACACTTTCCACTCATTGACTATCCTCCGGGCTGAAAACTAAAGGTGAGCATACACAGGCAGATAAAGCTGCAAATATCTGTCCTTTAGACCAATTCTGCAGCTTGTCTGCCCGTGTATGGGGGCTTCAGACAGGTCTTCCCGGTCGATATCTGGCCATGATATCAATCGGGAAGGTTTCATTTTTTTGTAAACCTACACTTCAGAGCCCATTCCTCCTCGTTGTAATCCAATCGTTAAGATCTAGGGCCGAATGTTCGGATTACCCCGATATAGCCCTGTCATTGGTGGGCATATCTGGGAAAGATCTTAAAGTGTATGGCCAGCTTTAGGGGTTGCAAGATGCTCACTGATGTCACATAATGTTATCCCCTCTGTTTGACTGGGGAGAATCAGTCATTGCAGTTTATCAAATCAGTGCATAGGCTGCATGTTCCATATTTTTACCCAACTTTTATTTTTGAACATGGCAATGTTATACTTATGTCCCTCCAGGTGGGACCTACATTTCCAAGCTAAAGATACAGACAGGTTCCGTTCAAAGTAACTGGAGAACTGCACATTTAGGGGCAGATTTACTAAGGGTAGAATTCTCGAGGGCTTTTAGACTCTTGTAGTTTTTTCGAAGTAAAATCCGACTAAATCAAACATCAAATTCGTAGGATCTTACCGCTATTAGATTTCTCAATAAAATTGTACGAATCGTACGATTTTACGGAAAAAAAAACCGAACACTTCGAATGATTTGAAATGTTCAATCGAAGGATTGAGAAAAACTTAGAAAATGCCTATGGGAGCTTCCCCTAGGTATATATAGCAACTCGTTAGGTTTAATCTGGCGAATTTGGCCATCAAATAAAGATTTAAAGGGCAAGTACTTCGACCATCGAATGGTCAAATGATCAAATAGATTTTATTCAATGTATTTGAATCATTCGATTCAAGTGAATTTTGCAAATTTGATGGTCGAAGTGGCCAAAATGTTTTTTTCAAAAATTCGATCGAAATTCGAATCCTTCTCACAAATTTAGTAAATGTGCCCCTTAATATACCTTCATGTGCTGTATAGGGTGGTGCCGCTCAAATCAGACACCTATAAATTACACTATACAGCAGTGATCCCCAACCAGTGGCTTGTGAGCTACATGTTGCTCACCAACCCCTAGGATGTGGCTCCCAGTGGCCTCAAAGCAGTTGCTTATTTTTTTAATTCCAGGCATGAAGGCAAGTTTTGGTTGCATAAAAACCAGATGTACTGCCAAACAGAGCCTTCTGTAGGCTGCCAGTCCACACAGGAGCTACCAAACAGCAAACTGCATGCCGTATTTGGCACTCCCAGGAACTTTGTTCATACTTGTGTTGCTCCCAACTAATTTGAATGTGTCTTACAGGTAAAAAAGATTGGTGACCCTTGCTATACAGTGATGAATATTAGAGTTTATATATGTATTTACCCTTGCAGTAGAGGATGAAGTAGCTGGATCCAGGACTGAATTCTGCATCCACAAAATGACAGTCAGGAATGAGATCACAGCTCACACAAGTCCGGTTTAAGGTCCCTGATGTTTCTACACTACATTCAGAAAGAGGAAAACAAGAGAATGAAGACTTCAAAACAAAAAAAAGTAATGTTATGTACAGCTTAACTCAGAGATGTCAAACTGGGGCTACAATGCCTTCTGTGACCCTCTCTGGCATAATTTACATTTTACAATTCCCTTGTTTGCATTTACATCAAATGCAGCCTTTGCCTTGGAATATTGTTCTGTTTCACCTGATTAAAGGCAGTCATACATGATTTCGCAGCAGAAGTATGGTTCTGGATCCAAGTTATAAATGGAGACATTGAAAGATCCAGTTTGTTTATATTATTATAGCTATAATAAGGTGGTTGTTATGCAATTTCTTTCTAATCGTTGCCCAGGGTGCTTCCTGCAGTACACATTGAGTATCCCCTACTCATTTCAGCACCCTGTGAGATTTGAACTGCCCCACATTTATATACACCAGTGCACTCCCTCTAGTACTCTATTGTGCAGTGACCATCAACCCCATTAGAGGACAGTATTATGCTATCTGCTCTTACCTATAAAGATGTCTTCTCCTGGGCATGTCCTCCGTACTCAAAAAGTAACTAAAATGAGAGGAAATTTGCATCAACTGAGTTTTGGGTTCTGTCTGTAGAGCATGATAATGGAAACATCTAAAGGTCTACTGTGATTATATATGAATAATACTTCCCTACATAGTTCCTGATATGGATATAAAGATTTATTCTATTGAAAGAACTGAGTCTGATCTCCTGTCTCTATTGAATGGTTTTTATCTTTACCTTTCACCAGTACTATTCCCATTTTGCAGTAACTCACACAGTCTTGTTATCTGGGTTATATGCCACCACCTTTGTCACATCCCAGTTTCCAGAGGTCAGGATCCGTAAACTGGTCTCCATGGTGCCAGTCTATAGAGAAGCACACAGGCATATTTATTTTTGTATCTCTGAAATTTCATTTAACATTTTCTTAAAAAATACTGGGGAATAATTTGCCTATAATGTCTGAAGCATAAGCTAGAGCTAGAAGATCAATACCTGAGTGGATAACATGGCAACATGGAGGAACTCCCCACTCGCCCCTTGTTTCACAGGAACAGGAAAGAAAGCTGCCTCTGAAGAGAACAGAGTCTCCCCCTGCTCAGAAAAGGCAATGGGATTTGTAAGAACATTTACAAAGGGAAACAATCACATGCATGGTAAGGGAATTAAAATATCAGAAAAGGGGTGGGTGAAAGAGAATCAAGTGAGTACTGTTTATAACAAAACTTGGGATGACATTTCCACATTTAATTTGGCCTTCAACTGTAAATGACATATAGTATTATACAGAATATACATCAGGAAATAATAAATATTATATTCAGCTGAAGACATATTAGGTGAAAATAGCATGCAGAACACCCTTGGAAAGAGTGCAAGTTATACATACAGTTGAATTAAAGCTTTAAACAAAATAATAATAATAATAATAATAATAATACATAGGGTGTTTCCACAAATCTAAAATCCAGCAGTGCAGAAGTCGGAAGTATTTCCTGCTTTTGTCTAAAGGCCCCATATACAGGCCGATAAAATCTGCAACAGACCGAGTCGTCAGCTTATTGGCCGTGTGTGCGGCCATCCGATGGGCTTCACCAATCGAGATCTGGCGATCCAACCGCCCGTATCGCCTCCATTCTGATCGGGCCCTAGGACCCACAATCAGATCAGCCCAATATCGCCCACTTCAATGTGTGCGTATATCGGGGAGAGATCCGCTCGTTTGGCGATATCGCCAGATGAGTGGATCTTCCTGTTTATGACCCCCTTAACTCACTGGCTTGGCTCTGTAAACAATTGAGTGTAATGCTAGCTATAACCAATTAATAATATGTCAGTAATAATGCACCTTCTGTTGGAAATTATAACAAAATAATAAGTCACAGAGCCATACATTTTGGAAATAAAAAGAGGGACAAAAAAGTATTTGCGCTTAGTTGATTTCATCGAGGAATCGAATATCGAGGAAGAAATAGCCTAAAACTCTTCAATAAGCATTCGATAGTCGAATGCTTATCAAATTTCGAACAAATTTGAGGGCTTTTTAGTGAATAATAGTAAATCTGCCCCATAGTGAGTGATAATTACTGTACCTGGATAGTGATCCACACATCTGACGAGGATCTGTACTTCTAAACAAACAATAAGCAAAGCTGTTACTCTCTCAGCTGTTAGGTATAGCATGCACACAAATATCTGTTGTATGGAACACTGGTGGTGGAGAGCCTCTTGCTTACAATAAAGACTTTGCTTGAGTCATTCGCCTTGGTATGACCATGGGTGAGGTTTTCCCTCTGCTGATAATGAAGGCAATGGGATAATGGTTCTGTGGATGACAAAGCTGAAAGCAGTTTATCTGCTGGTGATAATGAAGAAAATTAGCTGTTGGCCAGTATCATTGCTTTTCAGTAAAAAAAACTATTTCAAAGGCATGTAGCGACCCTGAGATTTAGGTGTAATCTACTCAGGCAGTTTCCCCTCAGTATTTGGACACCTAAGGGTCCTTAAGTAACTCAGGCAGCTATGTCCCTTTTCCTGGGTCCATTTCAGTTCATGGGATTTGGCCACCAGAGGGCAGTAGTTAAGATATAAAAGGGGATAGCACCATGTGCTCAGGGCTTAACCCTGGGGCCCTGCCTCCCAGAGAGGTTCTACAGGATCAAGGTCTGGTTCCGGAAACAGATTAGGTTTAACCAGTGATAGTAGCTTCTATGTTAGTCACTCTAGGAGTGAAGGGCAGTTCAGGGCAGCTAGCGAGCAGCTGTGGCTCCAACGAGGAGAAGTAGTGGGGTTAGGACCCCGTGGTATGTACACCACTAGATCAGGGATTACAGTGGGTGAGTTGAGGACCAGATAGGGTGCCAAGACCCCAGGCTGAATACCGTGGGTGAGGCGATAACCCAATAGGGTGCCAAGAAACAAGACACCAGGCTGTGACATCCAGGGCCTAGTGCATTCCACCTGAGAGGAGACATTACCTAGTGAGAGGGTAACTATCCTGTTGAAACGTGAGTCATTGCTGCGAACTATCTATCTTGCATATTGTCTTTATCATCCTACTGGAGGGATTATCAAAGTATTCTACTACGCTGTCTGTTCAATAAATAAGTTCAAGTTTGCTGCAAAGAACTGTGTCTGACTGAATCTCCTGCTGCACTGAACAGCACCAGGTACCGGGAGTTGCAGGGAGTTGCACGGGTACACTGGGGGTCTTGGGCACAAGCTAAGCAGTCAGCCGGGTCACACACATTCCACAAATCCACCGCTAAAGCTACACCTACGGGTGCGCTACAGGCAGTAAAATCTATTATTTGATCAAAGAAAAGACTATAAAACACCTTTAAAGGTATGGGATCTGCCATCTGGAAACCGGTTATCCAGAAAGCTCCAAATTACCAGAATTCCGTCTTCCACAAACTCCCTTTTTGTCAATTATTTAAAATTTTTAAAAATGATTTCCTTTTTCTCCATAATAATAATAATAAAACAGTACCTTGTTCTTGATCCCAACTAAGGTATAATTAAATATATAAATATATAAAAAATTATATATAAATATATATATATACACAGGGCCGCTCTGGCCATGAGGCAAGGTGAGAATCTTGCCTCAGGCGGCACGGAGCGGCCAGTTACCAGGGCTGGCAAAAAGCAGCCTTTAAGAGCCGAATTTCCATTTTTTAAAACAGAAATTTGGCTCTTGTAGTGCAGCAGGCGCAATAGCGTTCACTGCACTAGCGATGCGCCCCCTCCTCGACCCACTCCTCGCTAAAAGTTAGAGCACGGGGCGCGGCATCAGGGCTGCTGCCCCTGGAAAGCCCCTGTATATACACATACATATATACATATAATTTCCTTCCTATTATATACACATTTATTATATGGGAAAAATACAGCAGCTATTTTCCACCTATTATCCAGAATGCTTGGGATCTTGTTTTTTTTCTGATAAGGATTTTTTGCCATAATTTGCATAAATATACAGTAGACGCCACATTTTACATTTTTCGGGGGACCAGAAAAAAATTTGGTGCAAAATTTAGGAAAATGTAAAATCAGTGAAATGTATTATGCATAATATACAGGTGGGACCACAAAACAACAATGTAAAATGAGGGACAACTTAAAATCAGGGGATTTAAAATTGGGGCTCCTACTGTACCTTAAAAATACTAAAAAACGTTTAAACATTAAAAATTTCCAAGATGATTGCTTTGCCAACAAAATGGAATCATGCAGCTCAGCTACCATCTAGTACCAGGTACTGTTTCATTATAACAAAGTAAAAGGAAATACTTTTTTTTATAAAAATCTGAATAATTTACTATTGGAGATGGCCTTTCTATAATTCGGAACTTCCTGAATAATGGGTTTCCGGATAAGGGATCCCATTCCTGTTCTATTCATCAATGCAGATTGAGTTAATTGTTATGAATGTGATCAGATTATATGTTGGGTGAAATGAATACAGTAATAAAGTTATTATGGAAGGACCATTCATTGAAGTGTAAATAAAATATTGAGTCGCGTTGCTGAAGCAAGAGCCATGTGTTCCACTGGTGCTACTTGACTGTTTGACAAATAGGAAGTGAGGTAAAAAGTATGCACAGTAGTTCTCTATAATTGTATATACATGAGCCCCCACTGTATATGCAAAAGAGATTAAAGGGTAGTAATTAGCCCTTATAATACCAGTTCTTGATGCAGATAATCTTCCCCTCTCTAAGGAGGCTTACTGGCAGACGTTTGCCCCTTAGGAG
This sequence comes from Xenopus borealis, assembly GCA_024363595.1. Taxonomy (NCBI): domain Eukaryota; kingdom Metazoa; phylum Chordata; class Amphibia; order Anura; family Pipidae; genus Xenopus; species Xenopus borealis. Next base: position 140,459,546 of record CM044433.1, on the reverse strand, counting down.
TGATTCCTGCTGTCATGGCAGACAATCACAAACAGATCAGGACGCTGTATAGCCAAGCTGCATCTGCTTCAGGATGGAATGAATTGCTAAAGGCACTGCATAAGCAAAACAATGTAATTATATGTATAAGAATAGCAGCAATTCCTCAAGGACTAGTAATAAGAGGGACAACTTACCTCTATACAGGCTCCTGTGGTTGCATCACAAAAAGTGAGCACAGAGAGATTCTGCGATCGATTTAACCATTTCACAGCAAGGCGAGTATTTGTAACCCAGATTACCATTGTTATATAGAACTCCCTAAAAGAAAATACAAATAAAGCTGTAGATTTCAATTAAATTGTTACTCATTCCTAATTTTATGAATGGAACCAAATCTGATTTTCTTGTACTTCTGAATGTATCTAATAGTATATAATATTTTAGTGCTGTCTGTGTGGTCATTTAAGTGTGGTGTGGGGCTTGTGGTGTGCGGGGCCCAGAATATTTGTTGTTGCCACCTTTTTTTTTGAAAAAAAATACCAGCCTTCCTATATATTTATCTTTTTTTCCTATTAATAACATTGGGATCAACCATCCAAAATACCGGCCAGGTGGCAACCCTACTTGTACGGGGCCCCATAATTTATAATGCCGCTCTGCTCATTGCTAACATAAATGCTAAATTGCACAAGTGCCAGTGGCAACCAATCAATCAGGCATTTGCTTCCATTTTTAAACTTGTATTCTTCTGTTCAAAGACAGTTGCTGATTGGCTGATACTCTACTGGCAACTACACTGATTCAGCTTAGCACCAATCTTTGTTCATAAAATGCTGCTTAAGGGGTTGGTGTTAAATTAACATATGCATTTTTCTCAGCTGGCAGAAATAGACTGGCAGAGAAAATGCCTGGTGTGCCTTTAACCATATGCTCACATCATATTTGAGGGCTTATTTAGGGCAGTGAACTCTTTGCTGAATGGCCTCAGGTCTCTGGTCAATATTGAAGTTCAGAGACCCATATCGTGCTGTATTCATGAGGGGTGGGCATGTGGAGGCATGAAGGATCTCGCCTTCCACCCTATACCACTCCCTTACGTGATTATAGGTAAGTACTAGGGATGCACTGAATCCAAGATTTGGTTCGGGATTTGGCCAGGATTCGGTCTTTTTCATCAGGATTCGGCCGAATCCTTCTGCCTGGCTGAACCGAATCCTAATTTGCATATGAAAATTAGGGCCAGAGAAGGAAATCAAGTGGGTTTTTGGCACAAAACAAGGAAGTAAAAAATGTTTTCCCCTTCCCACCCCTAATTTGCATATGCAAATTAGGGTTCGGATTCAGTTCGGTATTCGGCTGAATCTTTCGGGAAGGATCCAGGGGTTCAGCCACATCCAAAATAGTGGATTCGGTGCATCCCTAGTAAGTACAGGGACGTATTGAGTCCTCTCTCACTGTTATCTGCCCTTTATTTTAGTTTTTTTTTAAATTACAAGGACAGTTAAACTAAAGAAGTAGCTAGAAATGTTGTAGCTATTGTTTAGCAGTAAAGATCTGTGTCTCCAAAGATGCACCAGTAGCTCCCCATCTTCTTTTCTGCTGATTCACTGATTCACATGCTCTGTGCTGCTGTCACTTACTGAGCTTAGGGACCCACTCACAATATACAGTACACATAGAATAGAAATGTCACAATATAAGGCTGATTATTCATTAATACAGATAATTACTACATGGCAGCACAGAAACCAGTGCAATTAGCATCAGAATTTAATAATCAACCCTGTAGCATCAGATTATTTTACAGACAACCTTATTTTCTGCTTGATAATTAGTGATGACCCCTAAGCTTAGCTTCTCAACAGTTTCTCAGAGCCCACTGAGCACGTGATCATCGCTGCTATTGACAAGCTGAAACTTTAGGCTGGTGCAATAAGTTCAGTATATAAAAATATGGCATTTTTAGCCCTATTAATATTTAGGGTTTAGTTGTCCTTTAATCTGGTGAGAGTGGATATTCCTGTGACATAAGTGCTTTAAGAAAGGGCACAAAATGGTGTGATTTTGACCCCTTTTGTGCTGCTGCACTTCTGGCTGGGGCAAAAATAAATGACCCCTATGGTGTTTTCTCCTGTGGGTGCCTTAAATCTTAATGCTTGTTCTAATGCACTCGTCTGCGTTTATTGCTGAAAAAAATTACAAATTATTTTCATAATCACTGAATGTAACGTGTGTGTGCACCTATGGATTTATTCTGTGCTCACAATCAGGTCTTTTTTTTTGCACTTGCACCTGTTATATAGTAACACGGTAGACAAGGCTGAAAAAATACTCATGTCCTTCAAGTTCAAACATTGTGTCGTAAGTGCTAATTGTACCTGAATTGAAAAGTATCTGGAAGAAGCAGCTCAAGTGTGTGGGATGGACCATACAGGTTGACAACAAGGACTTTCACTGCTGGAATATGCTGTCCGGCCTAAAAAAACAAGAATAGGTTATACAGGTATGGGATCCGTTATTCGGAAACCTGTTATCCAGAAAGTTCTGAATTATGAAATGGCCATCTCCTATAGACTCTATTATAATCAAATAATCCAAATTTTTGAAAATAATTTTCCTTTTCTCTGTAACAATAAACAGTACCTTCAAGTATTTTTACTTGATATAAAGTAAAATATAAATAATCCTTATTGGAAGCAAAACCAGCCTATTGAGTCTATTTACTCTTTCTAGTACTCAAAGTATGAAGATCTATCCCGTTCCAGCAAAATTCGCGAATTGGCGAAAAATTTGCGAAATGAGTCACGGCACGTTTTTTGATGCGTCATCTTCAGCGCGTGACTTTTTTTTTTACGCCGGCGAATTTTCGTGGACGTCGAATCACGGGAATTCAACGCGAATTTGCATATGGCGAATAAATTTGCCCATCACTAATGAAGATCCAAATTACAGAAAGACCCATTATGTGGAAAGCCCCAGGTCCCGAGCATTCTGGATAATAGGTCCTATACCTGTACATGCATGAGGCTGACCATCAAGTTATTCAGTGTCATTGTGTATGACTACATACATTTAGGCTCAGTATTGTATTTTGTAACTTTTACTAACATTAAAATTGTGTTAACCAAAAGCCTATACTTCTGAGCAAATTAAAATATTATTTTTTATGTGATCCAATTCTGCGCTTTCTTCATTGTTTTGTTTTAGAGTCAGTTGATACTGGTGCATTACCAAATACTTTAATGAACAATCTTCAGTTTATATATGTATTTTGTATGTATGCATATCTCTCTCTTTCTCTCGCTCTCTCTCTGTAGCTTCTTCTATACGCAGTGCTATATATTAATAGTAGCGCAGTGACATAGTAGCTAGCATTGTGCTACAAGTGCTGTGGAATATGTTGCTGCTAAATAAATAAAAGATTAAAATAATAATAGTACAGACAGGGGGACACATAAACAGATACAGAGTTATAAACATGACAAAGATGAAATTACTATTGTTAAAGAGATTACACTTGTGCGGGGAGTAGCCGGCCTTATCAGTCTGTGGCTAAACAGAGACTCTTTCTGACTAATAAGGGCAGGGCACATGGGCAGATTCAGGGAGATTAGTCCCGCAGTGACAAATCTCCTCTTCTTCGAGGCAACAATCTCCCCAAACTGCCTTCCTGCTGGCTTTAATGAAAAATTGCACTCTGTGTGGTACTCGCAGTGCTTCGTTTTCCAAAGTCGCCCAAAGTTCCCTCATGGGGCGATTATTCATTCTAGCTGGTGGGAAGGCAGGCAAAGTCAGTTTGGGGAGATTGTCGCCCCAAAGAAGAGGAGATTTGTCACTGGGGCGACTAATCTCGCCGAATCTGCCTGTGTGTCCCTACCCTAAGGCTTAGTCCAGACGGGGAGATTCGGGGGCGATCCGTCGACCTGGCGACTTCTCGCCGCGACGGATCACCCCCAAATAGCTAGGCACCGGCGAGGCTTAAAAACGCCGGCGCTTATTCACACGGAGCGGCACGATTTAAAAAATCGCGCCGCTCCGTGTCGCCAGGCGCCCCCGAATCTCCCCGTCTGGACTAAGCCTAAAGGAGGTCTCTTTAGGTAATGACGTTTCAGAGCAAATAAGAATTCTTAAGCGCAAGCCACCTCCTCTAGGTACCGCCCCTGAAACATACTTTACAGGCCATACTGAGAAGGTAAAAGCTTAAAGGACCAGTAACATTAAAAATGAAATAGTTTTAAAGTAATAAAAATATAATGCAGTGTTGCCCTGCACTCATACAACTACTGTGTTTGCTTCAGAATCACTACTATTGTTTATATAAATGAGCTGCTCTGTAGCAATTGGGGCAACCATTCAAAGGAGAAAAAGCTCATGTTAAACAGCTGTTTCGCTTCACAGACTCTGTTCAATGACACATATTCCGAATCTATAAAAAAATCATCTCATCCTTAAGCAACAACATCACACAACTTTATACATACCACTTGTCTTAACAAAAACCTTAAAGGGATTTTTCTTAGAGGGGTTTTCGTAAAAACTTAGAGTTGAATTTAAAGGCATAATGTATATTATCCTTTTAAAGGGATAGAATTAAGTGCTTGTATCTTTTTAAATATTGTGGGCTGTCCTTGACCACATTCACATCTTTTCTTTCTATATAAATTTTAAATCATTACAAAATCACATTTAAAAACAATGGTTCAAAAACGAGCAGTTGTTTCAGATATGTGCTAACTTTTTAAATTTTTTACATATACATACATATATATATATTTTGTGGTCACAGCCTCATTGCACCCCCGCTTAATGGTTTTAAAAATTAGT
>CM044433.1:140431387-140453554 GCA_024363595.1 Xenopus borealis | reverse complement strand
ATATATATATATATATATATATATACATACATACATACATACATACATACACATACATGCATACACAAATATAAACACACATATACATATATGTGTATATATGTCCATATCTATATTCCCTATCATCTTGTACAATTATCTCTTTATTCTATCTATGCATCTACCTGTCTAAATAGTATTTTATTTCCCAATCTTTATTCAGACCTATTGGGCTCTCTGTTTCTAACATGAACATCCACCACACCTCTCTCTTATTTATCTGTTTTTCTATATCTCCTTTTCTTTTACCTAAACTCACTTGTTCTATACCCTTAAATGATATAAACTTCTCATTACCATTATGTACTTTTATCAGATGTTCTGCCATCGCTGAAGATTCATCATTCCTACCCACACAGGCTAGGTGTTCCCAGTCTATCCCACAGGTCCCATGCCGCCCTCTGGAAGGCATCACAAGTGGAACAGATCCTCCTCAATCTGAGGAACTGTCCAATCGGGATACCCTCCAGGAGCGGCTCAGGATGACAGCTATTTCTCATTAATAGTGAGTTCCTACTTATGTTACAATCTCGCCATTTTTTTGAGAGAACAATACAGTATGTCCGAAAATTCCACACTTTCTTTGCTAGCCTTACAAGTGAATTGTATACCATACTCATTATTATTACAATATGAGAGGAATTCTTCCACCTGTTCCATACTTCCTCTCCATATTATTATCAGATCATCGATAAATCTGAAGTATTTGACTATACACCCTCTCAGGGTCGATCCCTCTCCAAAGATGTGGCACTTCTCCATCCAACCCATGAACAGAATAGCATATGAGGGTGCAAACTGCGCCCCCATTGCTGTGCCACACCTTTGGAGATAGAATCGCCCACCAAACATAAAATAATTGTGTGTGTAAGGAGATATTACACAGATTCTAAAATTAAATCATACTGGTCGGTAGAATATAGTTTACAACCATTCAACCAGAACCTTTGGGCTTGCATTCCTAGATGATGTTCAATAGAGGAGTACAATGCTGTGACATCCAATGTAACCCATAGTTTGTCAATATATTCTCCCAAACCTTCATTAAGGGACCCAATCCCAGCTATAATGGGTCTTCCTTTGGGATTATCAGTTGTTCTATGGACTTTTGGCAATGTATGAAAAATAGGGATTTTTGAATTGTCACGCCATATATATTCCTTTTCATTAGCATTCAATAATCCTATTGCCTTTCCATATTCCGCATTTTTTTTTCAATTTGTTCTGAAATATCTTAGTTGGATCACCCTCCAGGACACGATGTTGTTTCTCATCATTCAATTGTATCATTATATCTCTGTCATAGTATTCCCTATCCAGAAACTACAATTGACCCACCTTTATCTGACTTTCGCACCACTATAGTCTAATTTTCTTTTAAGCTTCTTAGTGCATCAATTTTTTTCTTAGTCATATTCATATTAATCAGGTTATTCAGCAGATAGCAGATAAGCTATTATTTAACCTGTGCCATATAGCCTTTTTTCAATTTCCACCATTGCTACATCATTGCTACAACATTATATTATCTATGTTTTTGAAGCAAACATATTGATTTTACCAGTGCAGGGCAACACTACATTATATTTTCATTACTTTAAAACACTTTACATTTTTGGTGTTACTGTTCCTTTAAATATTATGTGAGAAGGCCCCTCATGTTAAACAATAAATGGCAATATTGTGCAGAACAAATTGTTCCCAGCTAAATAGTATAAAAGTGCAGTCAGTACAGGTATGGCATTTGTTTTCCGGAAGCCCATTATCCAGAAATCTTCGAATTATGGAACAGATGTCTCCCATTGACTCCATTATAATCAAATAATATAGATTTTTAGAAATAATGTCCATTTTCTGTGTAATAATAAAACAGTACATTGTACTTGATCTGAACTAAGATATAATTAATCCTTATTGGAAGCAAAACCAGCCTATTGGGTTTATTTCATGTTTACATGATTTTACATGATTTATGGGGGCTGATTTACTAAGGGTCGAAGTGGGTCGAAGTGAATATTTGATTCGAACGGTCGAATAGTAAAATCCTTCGACTTAGAAAATCGAAGTACTGTCTCTTTAAAAAAAAAACTTTGATTTTACTACTTCGCCAAATTAAACCTGCCGAAGTGCTAGGTTAGCCTATGGCGGCCTTCTAGAACATTTCTAAGTTTTTTTACCGTAGTAAAATTGTTCAATCGTATACAAAAAACGATTCGAACAATTTTAGCTTACGATCGAACAATTTTACTTCGATCACAGGATAGCCAAATTTGTTGAAAAATACTTTGACTTCGATATTCAAAGTCGAAGTATTTCACTTCAATGGTCGAATTTCAAAGTATTTTTTACTTTCAAATTCGAGGCTTAGTTAATAAGCCCCTTAATGTTATATGATTTTCTAGTAGACTTTGGGGCAGATTTACAATAGGGCACATTTACTAAGGGTTGAAGTGAAAATTCAAATTTTGCAGTAATTTTTGGCTACTATGACTACCGAATAGCCCAAAATTTGATTCGTATTGCAAAAATTTGAATTTTGACGTACTGTCTCTTTTAAAAATTTCTCATTTGACACTTCGCCACTTAAACCTGCTGAATTGCTATTTTAGCCTATGGGGGACCCCCTGGAACCTTTAAAGACCTTTAAAGAATTTTTGAACTACGAAGGATTTTTTCCAAAAAAAAAGTGATTTTTATTCGATCAAAACTGGACCTGTTCCATTTTCAATCGAAAATACCCTTTAAAAAAATTTGATGGTAGAAATTTTTTTAATTCAAAGTTTGACCCTTAATAAATCAGCCCCTTAAAGTATGAAGATCCATATTACAGAAAGATCCGTTATCCTGAAAAACCCCAGGTCCCGAGCATTCTGGATAATAGGTCCCATACCTGTATAAGAAAAGCAGGGTGTTCTACAGTTTAACTGAACTGAGGTTCCTAACTCCATTAATCATTTGATTAACAAAGTAACACGGGGACATTTTCAGTAGGAATATTGCATGGACTATTGAAAGCTAAAAGAAGAAAATATAAAGAGCTATTATATATTAGACAATGAAATGACAGACCTTAGGGTAGGCGTATTTCCTGCTGGCGGGGTAGTCAGAACCCAAGAAATATGTCAGTTCCATTTTGGGTACAAGGGTGTTGTTGATAGAGAGATAGGCAAGTCGTGTTCCATCCGGAGACCACCAGTGAGCAGCATAGGAATGCAACACCTCCTCTGCCATAAACATCACAAATATATCCTGAACTACAAACACTCAGCATTATGGGAAATAAACATGACGACTGTTCTTGGAATTACATTTTGCTCACTGCACTTGTGTCTGTCAATAAGCGTAACATGTAACGTGAAATATGTAACGCTCATAATATGTGTAACATACAACACGTAACACATGTAACATATGTAATGTATAACGTGTAGCATTCTAAGTAATATTTACTAGTCCTTAAACAACAGATAGTAGAGTGTGGAGCCTGGGCTAACATGGGGTTAGAACAAGTCATAGGAAAAATTACGTTATGTGTGCAGTGATGCAAAGAGAAACTACAGGGACCTCGATTCTGGGATTGGCAGTGGCAGTGGATGTGATTTACTTAGACTTTGCTAAAGCATTCGATACAGTGCCACATGGAAGGTTACTGGTTAAACTAAGGAATGTTGGCCTGGAACATAGTATTTGTAACTGGATAGAGAACTGGCTAAAAGATAGACTACAAAGAGTGGTGTTAAATGGAACATTTTCTAATTGGACCAGTGTTGTTAGTGGGGTACCGCAGGGCTCTGTACTGGGTTTTCAACTTGTTTATTAATGACCTGGATGTGGCCATTGAAAGTACTGTTTCTATTTTTGCAGATGATACTAAATTGTGCAGAGCTATAGGTTCCATGCAGGATGCTGCACAGGCTGGATTTACATAGCGGGCGCCCCTAGGCCCACTACTATAGTATCTCCTGCGTATCCCCAGTGTTTCTGAACCAGTGTGGGTGTGGCCGGGCAGCATGCCGCCCCTAAAATCCTGCCACCCTAGGCCCGGGCCTAGGTGGCCCTTCCACAAATCCTGGCCTGACTTTGCAGACTGATTTGTATATATTAGAAAACTGGGCAGCAATGTAATGGAAAATGAGGTTCAATGTTGATAAATGCAAGGTTATGCACTTTGGCAGAAATAATATAAATGCAAGTTATACACTAAATGGCAGTGTGTTGGGAGTTTCCTTAAGTGAGAAGGATCTTGGGGTTTTTATAGATAACAAGTTGTCTAATTCTGAGCAGTGTCATTCTGTAGCTACTAAAGCAAATAAAGTCCTGTCCTGCATAAAAAAGGGCATAAACTCAAGGGATGACAACATAATTATACCTCTTTATAGATCCCTAGTAAGGCCTCATCTGGAGTATGCAGTGCAGTTTTGGACTCCAGTCCTTAGGAGGGATGTAAATGAGCTGGAGAGAGTGCAGAGACTAAGTGCAACTAAACTGGTTAGTGGGATGGAAGACTTAAATTATGAGGGGAGACTGTCCAGGTTGGGGTTGTTTTCTCTGGAAAAAAGGCGCTTGCGAGGGGACATGATTACACTTTACAAATATATTAGAGGATATTATAAACAAATATCAGGGGACCTTTTTACCCATAAAGAGGATCACTGCACCAGAGGCCACCCCTTCAGACTAGAAGAAAAGGACTTTCATTTGAAGCAGCGTAGGTGGTTCTTCACAGTCAGGACAGTGAGGTTGTGGAATGCACTGCCGGGTGATGTTGTGATGGCTGATTCTGTTGATGCTTTCAAAAGGGGTTTGGATGATTTTTTGGACAGACATAATATCAAAGGCTATTTTGATTAGGGATGCACCGAATCCACTATTTTGGATTCGGCCGAATCCAACCCCTAATTTGCATATGCAAATTATGGGTGGGAAGGGGAAAACATTTTTTCCCGAAAGATTTGGCCGAATACCGAACTGAATCCGATCCCTAATTTGCATATGCAAATTATGGGTGGGAAGGGGAAAAAATTTTTTACTTCCTTGTTTTGTGCCAAAAAGTCACGTGATTTAGCTCCCTGGCCCTAATTTGCATATGCAAATTAGGATTTGGATTTGGTTCGGCCAGGCAGAAGGATTCGGCCGAATCCGAATCCTGCTGATAAAGGCCGAATCCTGGCCGAATCCCGAACCGAATCCTGGATTCGGTGCATCCCTAATTTTGATACTAAACTCTACAGTTAGTATAGCTATGGGCATATATGGTTTGTGTCAAAGAGTGGAGATGTGTGTGTGTGTATGCTGGGTTTTAATTTGGAGGGGTTGAACTTGATGGACTTTGTCTTTTTTCAACCCAATTTAACTATGTAACTACTACATACTTTCTGGAATATATATTCCTATCTAATCCTGTCAGCATTTCAGAACTTTTCCAACGAATCCAAGCATCACATTGCTGCGTAAAGGTTATGGAAACTACACCTTCCCGAGTTCTTGTGACTCTAATGTTATAAGCTGTAGTTTGGCAACACCTGTAGAGCCAACAGTTAATGCTTCTTCACCTTATCCCTAACCTTGATAAGTCCAGTCAGCGATGCCATTGAGAATGGTCTCTGGGTCTCCAGATGAAGTGAGCCGGAGAGCAGGGGATGAAGCCGACTGTTGATAGTAAATATCATTTTGAAAGATGAATATCTGGGGGAAAGAAGCATACAGTTATTAGACATATTAGTGAGTTGTGCATATCATTAATTTGTGGTTTAAATTAATGTGGGTGAATCTTAATTCTTAAAGGAAAACTATACCCCCAAAATGAATACTTGAGCAACAGATAGTTTATTTCAAATTAAGTGGCATATTAAAGAATCTTATCAAACTGGAATATATATTTAAGTAACTATTGCCCTTTTACATCTCTTGCCTTGAACCACCATTTCATGATGGTCTGTGTGCTGCCTCAGAGATCACCTGACCAGAAATATTTCAACTCTAACAGGAAGAAGTGTGGAAGCAAAAGACACAACTCTGTCTGTTAATTGGCTCATGTGACCTAACTTTATAGTTTGTTTGGTATGTTTGTGTGCACCAGTGAATCCTAGGATCCCAGGAGGCTGTCCTTATTTTTTTTAAATGGCTATTTTCTATTTATGATTACCCAATGGCACATGCTACTAAAAAAGTATATTATTATGAAAATGGTTTATTTACATGAAGTTTTTACATATGAGTTGTTTTATGCAATATCTTTTTATAGAGACCTACATTGTACGACGGGGATAGTTTTCCTTTAAATTAGAAGAAAAGTAGTTTACAGCCCACATACAATGATTAATCATTGTCCAACTCCAGTGCCCAGCTTGACTGAATGTAATACTGCATATATATGCTAGACATTGTCAAACTTCACTCAATGGATTGGATTGCAGACAGGCCTGAGGCCTACATTTGTGGAAAGGCCACAAAGTCTAGGGCCTAGGACAGGACTGGACTGAGAATCAAAAAAGACCCTGGAATTTCAGGTACACTGAGGCCCATTCAGCCCACGCAGAAGCCCAAACAGCCCCTAGCAGCCCACTAGGGTTGCCACATGGCCGGTATTTTTGATGGCTGATCCCAATGTTGTTAATAGGAATACATATAGGAAGGCCGTTTTCTTTTTTTTAAAGTGGACCTGTCACCCAGACACAAAAATCTGTATAATAAAAGTCCTTTTCAAATGAAACATGAAATCCAATTTCAAATTTTTGTTAAAGTATTCATAGCTGTTTTAAGCTCATTTATAAATCTCATCTGTCAATCAAATATTGTCTGCCACTCCTCTATGCCTTAGGCATAGAGGCGGGGCAGATCATTACTTTCACTTTCCATTCAGCACTTCCTAGATGTCACTCCTCCCCACACATTCCCCCAGTTCTCTTAACCATTTAATTGTGTAGCCAGGACATGGGGATAGACATCGGGTCCCCCATTCTGGTGCACAAAAAAGATTCTGAGATGATACAAGGCTTGTCTTAATAACAGTGTCCACAAAATGGCTCCTGCCTGCTTGCTATAATTATGAATTTCCAGACTGAAGAAAACAAGATTAAAATAATTTATATAGTGTAATTAATGTTCATTTTGCTTGAATAATGTGATACAATATGATTTTTTTGGGGGTGACGGGTCCACTTTAAAGAAAAGGTGGCAACCCTACAGCCCACTAAATAGTGACTTTCTATGGCACCTTATAGCAGCCTCTCTGGCATTTGCCAGAACCCACAGATTGCCAGTCCAGGCCTGGCCTAGGGTGGCAAGATTTTAAGGATACACAGCTTGTCGACTACATCTGCAATAAGAGCAGCTACAGTTACAATGCTGGAAAGTACATTAATTACAAACTCAGAAAATAGGCACCCGATTGGTTGCTATACATTACTAGATCTGCAGCAAACACATTTTTTTAAATTACATTGGACACAATTTATTTTTAAAACACGGGTAATAGTGCTCCTCCAGAAAAATCCTGCATTAAAATGTTTCAAAAGAGCAAAAACAAATATTTATTTAATTCTAAAATTTGGTGATGCTCTTAGTTCCCCGGTTCCCTCAGTCATGTGACTTGAGCTCTGATAAACTTCCGTCACCCGTTACTGCTGAACTGCAAGTTGGAGTGATGTTATCTCCCTCCTACCAGTAGTGTATCAACAGATCAATAAAAAGGTAACCAGAACATTGCTCTCTGACAACTGCATTGATAACAATTCTCACGTGCCTCAACTATTGTTAGATTGTGAGAATAATGCTCAATAATAAAACACCCAAGTCCAGCCATGACTCCTCCAGTTACAATGCATAGGAGAAACAACATCTTATCTGAAAGCAGTTCCATAGTGCAGTACTGGCTCTTTCTGAAAGCACAGGCAAGAGTCAGGCAAAATGACCAGAGATGGCTGCCTCCACACCAATATTACAACTAAATAAATACATTTATTGGTTCAAGGATAACATTTTAAATGGTAGAATTAATTACTTGCAAGCTATACAGCGTCCTTTAGTATTAAAAGCTACACCATGAAAGTCATGACAGAATGCCTTTAAGCCTTATAATCTTGTACAAAAGAGTGGCAAGGCAGATGAGGGGCTCGCTGTAGTGGAAGGAACCATTTCAACTTTATTTGGTCACAGCTTGAGTGTAAATCCATATTCAGCATATGTATTCTCTTATACAGGTACAATTCAGACATTTTCTAATGAAATTCAGACATTTTCTAATGAAAGATCTGGTGTTGTATACCTGGACTTTTATTTTGTTCCAATGCACTATACCAACTGAAGAGGTGGCACCAGAATAACAGAAGTCTTGTTTGTCAGGGACACTCTCAGTTTACTGTAAAACTGCTGAACATTGCAGAATAAGAGGAAAAACTAATGAAAAACATTGTATCCAATTAAGGCAATTCACTTAAACTTTTTGGCAGTTCTTCCTTTGAAGCATTACCGCTGGGTGAAAAGGAGAGACAGATCCCAACGTACGTTAGCAATAAATCACACAGGAGACAATTATTTATGGCCACATTGTCAAAGTTTGCCTGCAGGCTATTCTCTCCATGAGAGGAAGGAAAAGTAAAACCTCATAGAGCTATAAATCTGCCCTTTTAATGAACGTATTCATAAGGAAATGATTGTAAAGTGCTGCAACTATAACTTCATTTGATATTTTCTCTATGGATTTGATTACTAAAAATATTGAGGAGCTTTGTTTTCCCCAGTCAATAATAACCAGAGCTCCCCAGAAAAAAGATTTTTGGGACCTTCTGCGCTTTGTATTATTGATAATGACCTGTCCCCCTCAGTAGGAAAGCAGATCACCAGTACTACACAGATTAAGTGAAGCATCTCTTGTTATTGTTAACAAGGCCAATCCTGGTCCTGAGACAGCTTGGAAATTCAGCTTTTAAAGTTACCAGGAGTGGCATTTTTACCCAGCTCAATTGGCATCACTGGCACAGCACCCCTGATTGTTACATGAATTTGAATGTGTTATACATGTGTATATATTTAAAAAAATATATATACTATACATTCTTATTGACCTACCACTTGACTCCCATGTGGTCCCCATGATGCATACTGCAGCAAGGTTTCATTTTTTCCAGGAGGCTTCAAGTCCCATACTTCTCTGTAAAAGGAAAGATGTAGTATTATTACTAGATAATTGGATTACTATATATCCAGAAAGGACAAAGCTACCATATAATAATAAATATCATCCTATTAACTGTAAATTACTTAGCACTGTTTTTCTGTCAAAGAGTGGCATATTTGCTTGCAAATAATAATAAGGGATATACAGCATTTTGGCAGGGGAACAAATAACTGAAAGGTTTTTCTCTTTTTTTTTTCTTCTTTCTAAACTCTGCTGGAATTGAATTAATAGCATATATTTACAAGGTCTCAGAGACACCTCAATGACAATGGACGAAGAACTGGCATGGCCCAGTAGCCATTAGAAAATATTCATAGCTAACCCGATAGAGTGGACATGAATCATTTACTCACAATTATGACTCTTGTAAGAACATGTTTTAAGCACTGGCAGCAAGAAGAATGCATTAGAAGTGATATGGTCTCTAACACAGCTCATAAACTGGAAATTACATTTTGTTTCCATGAAACAGGGTGCTCGTGCATAACCGGAGTGTCTCACCTTGTCCGGATATTGTACATGGAGTAAGAAGCTGTAGCGGCTATTCCTGAAATCTGCAGCATGACCAGGGAACAAGAAGTACAACTGCCCATCAGATGTCAGAACTTTCAGGCTTCGTTGCACAGAAATTGTTAGTTGAAAAATACACAATTGCAATCAGGGTCAAAGGAAAAGATACTGCTTTCAGTTTCTACCACTGATACAAGCTGTGCTCAGCGGATTCAATTCTATTTCTGCTAGAAGCACTGCAAGAATGAATGATTCCTAGAGGGGTGGGATTCCTGGATATCTGTTTCATAAATGAGTCAGTGAATTTGGGAATTGCTGCAGCATTCAAATTGATTTATTAGAACAGAACATGAGGTTTTGCCTGTGATTCCTACTTATTACTATTGGCTCAAACTATTTTCTTTACAATTATTGCAGTCTTAGAAATATAATGGTGTCTCTTCCTAGAATCTACAATGAGCTAATGTTGAATCATATCTAACTATGTCCATTTAATATGCTTCTTGATGATCCTATCTGGTATAAATAAAGGCTTGTGGTACATATAAATTAACACAAAAGCGTGAATTTCAACCAGAATAAAAGAACATGGCAAGAAAAGATGAAAATAAGAATAAAAACACAAAGCCTAGGGCACATACACCTGTGTTTCTGGAGGCCCATTATTTGAGTAGTTGCTTCTTTAGGACTTTTATAGTGTTTGCAAACATGATTGCTGAAACATCAATAAATTTTATAGTTATATTATAACTCATTTGCCTTTAAAGTCTCTTACTGCTTACACAGCTTAAATTCAACCAAGGGAAGCTCCATCTATGGGGAAATAACAGCAGGGTAGCTGCCAGTAGATAATGGATAACCATAGTCAGAGAGGCCAGGTCGGTATCAGGAAAACAAGCACTGGGATGAGACAAATGCTAGCTCAGGAACAGGCTAGGGTCAGAACCAGAAAATACAACCAGGAGCAAGAATCAGGACACAGAAATCAGGAGTATGGAAAAAGTAAGCTTGACCTACAACAGGCAATGTGTGAGTGCAGAGCAGGGGTTTTCATAGCTATGCTCATGGCAAACTCTGAACATCTGTTGGCGATTTGACTGCAGGTGAATACACTAGGTCTACCTGGAAAGTAAAGGTGACCAAAGCTTAAACCAAGAGCCTGTCTGCTCAGATACTGCAGTGGCAAACAGGCTGCATAAGAAACAGATTAGTGCAGGATCTAGTGAGTGGTCAGCTATTTACAGTTATAGTTCCCTCTAGGACAGTTAAGCTCAGGGCTATGTATCCAAGCAGTTTGGGCTCCACCAAAGAGTGTTAGAGGGACTAGGTTTCTGGTGATATTGTTGCTCATACAGGGAACCAGCATATAGGTTGGAATGATTCACATACCCTTGCTTGCTTTATAATTGTGAATGTTATTCTCACAGAGCAGTATCACGAGTATACAATAACCTACTACTTATGCCCATCAATGTATTTCTGTGAGCTCCTTTGTGCATTATTCTCAAAAAACAAGTTATAGTTAAGTTATAAGAACCACTGGCACCCATTTCTGTGTAAAACTAGGTAATAACAATTTAACAGTACCCTGCCTCCAATGATAGCGAAGGCTCACGCTTAGGACAGAAAGTTCTTTCATTCTGAAATGTATTCATAAAGCTCATGGTAATTTGAGAGCCATGGTAACCTCCCTTACAATAGCTTTAAACTAGAAATGCCAGGAGCCCTACATTGTTTTTAGATTACTTGTAACACAATTAATAGCTTGTGGGCTAAAGAACCAGAAGCCTAGACTTCTGGAAGTTTTCCACTCTCATTTGTTACCATGTCACCTTTAGAGGCAACAATGGCTTAAATAATATCCTTTACATAGCGACAACACAACTGCTTCAAGTCTAATGTCCCTATCATATTCAGACAGCACGTGGAGAAAACCCACACAGAGTACATAAAACTCCTTGTTACCAGGTTGATCCCAGGACTCTAGTGCAAATAACCACAATCAACTGATTCATCAATTACATTCACAGCAATATATTTGTGTTCATTTAACTTTATATAATACAGCATTAAGGCTCACTCTGCCCGAAAATTAGGTGGAAGGTGGAAGGCCTGTACAGCATCTAAAGCTTTTTGAAAGAATTTGAAAAATATAATAGACAGTTTCTACTAATACTAATGAAACACTCCTCTGCAGCAGAGAATACATCCCATGTGCTCTTAGTATAAGAACATCTAACATTGGTTTGTGCTTTGCTGGATCACTATTGATTAAATGAGAGGAGATAGTGTTTTTCTGAATGCATGCAGTACACACAGGCAATCTCATTTATTGATACAATATATTAGAACCATTATAAAAGGAAGGGGATTGTTTGTGGGATTAATGATCAGATAACAGCATCCAAGCTTGGCTCTCACTGCTGCAAGTACCATCAATTATTATCCTGCAGAGTATATACAATTTGCCCTGTGCTTGCGGCTACATCTCCTATTCGTAAATCAAGAAGACGGCAGTAAGTTTGCACATATCCTGTCTCTACAACTCTGGCAGAAGGTATACGAGCAAAAACAATTATGTAGGTTGAACACCTCGACACGTATGCCCTCCAGATGCTATAAATCAACTTGGTGTGACTTACACTGTACATTCTGTAGTGCAGCATCTAGTATTACACTGTACACTGTGCATCTCTTTATCCCACAGCTCTGGGTTGCCAACCCATAATATGGATGCTGTTGAAGCATTCAGTCTGTTGGTTTTGTATTTGCATTTTACAATATCCAATTCAGGCTCACCTATAACTAATACTATATCTATATAACTAATAACTATACCCCATGACTCAGAACAAGATGGCTGCCCTTACCATAATAAAACAGCCAAAACATGTAGCATTTGGGAGCAGACAGTATAGGAGAAGGGTCCCTTTGGTACACTCAACAATAAACCCATTGACTGTAGTAAATCCAACTTTCCTTTCTGTCACTGATTAAAGATACAATTCACCTTTAAACTAACTTGTAGTATGTTATAGGATGGTTAATTCTAAGCAACTTTTCAACTGGCCTTCATTCTTGTTTTTATAGTTTTTGAATTATTTGCCTTCTTCTGACTCTTTCTAAAAAAAAACCAGTGCTTTGTAAGGATACAGTTTTATTATTATTGTTACTTTTTATTACTCATTTTTCTATTCAGGCCCCCCCTATTCATATTCCACTTATTTACTTTAATGCATGGTAGCTAACCAGATTGTTGGAATTGCAAACTGGAGAGCTACTGAATAAAAAGCTAAATACCTAAAAAAAAATAATACAAAAATGAAAATCAATTGCACATTATCTCAGAATATTTGTCTAAAAGTTAATTTAAATTTACTAAAAGTTCATTTAAAGGTGAACAACCCTTTAAGTGCAAGATGCAAAGCGTGTATGAGGGTGAAATTTGTTTTATGTTATTATGGTATGTAAGTTCTATATAATGTGTGTTATCTGGGTGACCCACAATTGGTTGTGTGCACTTGTATAAACTTGTGCACTCATCTAAAATTCTCAGCCTCCATCCTAAATACTGTATTTGGCCTAGTTAACAATGAGGATGAAAAAGGATGAAGGTCAGCTTAGGCAGAATAGACATAAGGCCAGAAGGCTAGTGGCACACTGATGCCTGCTACTGACAAATGGCAACCGCCTGTCACTGTTGGTTTCTGGACTGAAAACAAGCATTCCCATAAGGATGTATGGGGAAAACTCTAGCTATTGTAATGCTAGCAGATCAAATAAGGTTGTCAGGCTGCACACATCGAAAGTAGAGTTTATTTCAAACTCAGTGCAATCATTTCAGGCCTTCTACATGGATTTTCTACAAGTTGTTGTATTATACAGGTTAAAAAAAAATATATATATATATATATTTAAAGTGAACAATGGACAGCACCAGCTTGTAAGTTGCAAAAAGATTGTATTAAATGATAAAAGATTACATCACCATATTTGTGCACACATTCATAGCGACGTTTCGGGCCATTTCAGGGTCCTTTCTCAAGCCATGTGGAACAATGGTATGAAACATATATATATTTATATATAAAATATATAATATTAGATAATATATAAAATATAATATATATAGTTTTTTTGTCCAAATAAAAATCGACATATTTCTTCTTAAGACCTGAGAGTGCGACTACTTCTGTGGACTATCGTTATTATGTGTGGCTTTGAACCCAGGCAAATTTGATGAACTTTTTCGTGAGTGCCGTTTTTCTACAGACCTATATATATATATATATATATATATATATATATATACTGTGGAAATAAATAGGTTATGCAGGCTAAGCAGCAAAGATCTAACTATGTCAGGCCTAGACTGAGAATCAAAATAGGCCTTGTCATTAGGTATACAGAAGCCCACTAGCCCAATAAATAATGAGTGTCTATGACATCTTACAGCAGCCCCCTCTGGCATTTGCCAGAACCCATAGATTGCCAGTCCGGGTCTGAACCATGTAATATATAAATATGATGAAATCTGAAACTCTAATGTGATAGAAAATATCACAACACTATTAAATAAAGCCCCTTAAAAGTGTTTAATTATGTACAGACAATAACATTTTCCAGGTGCCCACATCTTACTTAATGTTGTAAAAATTGTCCATATTCTCAGGCATTCCAGCCTCTACTAAATACAATTATTACATTCTTGACAGAGTAATCTAGGTCAGACGGTGCTCATAGCTTCATTGTTTATCCAAATTAAATTGCTGTTTAAGACTTTAATGACACTCTGAAATCAGAGCTTACATTTCACAAACATGAAAAGAAATAGGGCTGTATATAGCTCCATATTACCTGTTGCTTGTTGAAAATCAGAAGGACATATTGGAGGTCTGGGGACAGCTCTGCATGGGATGCTCTGAGAGATATCTGTCAAAACAGGAGGTGGAGAGATAAAGGAATATAACTGAAATACTACAGGGGGTAGTTACATAGTAAAGTCTATCAAGTTCAACCCTTCCAAATGAAACCCAGCATCCATACATAAGCAAACTCATACCAACCAATCTATACAGTACACTCACATACACTATGCATACCAATATCTATACTAATTGTAGATTTTAGTATAACCATAGCCCATACTTGTCCAAAAAAAATCATCCAAGCCCCTCTTAAAGGCAGATACTATATATAGCAAGGAGAGGTTAAATTACAAAGATCTTGGTAACATTAATCATTTTATACATTGAACATTTCATGTTTTTAAACGTCAAACACCATTTAAATGAAATTGTACATGTGTATTGGAGTCAAAATCCACAAGTAGCCCAAAACTGCTGTGCAACGGTATCTGTAAAGTGCTGGCAAAAATATATGTAGATCATGTACCGTATATCTCAGGAGAATTAAAGGCTCTCTGCATAAAAATAAATGAAACATCTCCACTGTCTTAATTTAATATCATCTGACACTGTTCCTTTATGTATTACAGTATTTAGGTTATTTATAGGAAAACAGATTCTATTGCTAAGTACTGTTCATCATCCATGTGTTTTTACTTAGACAGGAAAGGATGAAGCCGCTGCTTTACTGTGTGCATATATTTGCATTAATACTAATAGAATTTATACACTCCGGTAGGCCTGACATATTGATGGCCTTAGCAGAGGCTTTCTCTATAGATGGCATTTAGATATCACTGATGCCAGTAATATACACAAAAAGATATATTTGGCATCATGTCTAGAAATGGAGACATTTTGATTAGAAAATAACTTTGCAACTGTGTAGGGCTCTTTGGTCCTTATCAAGGCTGGAATTGGAAGGCAGTGTGAAGATTTATTTTGTTTTGATAAATATTTTATATTAATGCAACAGATTATGGATTTATGTTTCTCATCAACATTATTTTACAGTCAGGAAGCACTCTACACATAAAATAAAAAATCATATGCAGTACAAGTTTCCCATCTACACAGACAAACTCATATCCACAACAGCAATGCAAAGACTCAGCAAGACACAACAAGGACAACCACTTGTATGGTCAGTGCTATGGTATCTGTCCTTCTAACCTGTGGGCTGATTGGTTGAATGATCGACCAATACATGACCACCCTGTATGTCTACACAGACACAGAGAGATGTGATTAGGACATCAACCCTAGAGGGCAACCCTATAAAAAAAACTCTAACCAAAAAGAAAATTCCCTGCAGCCCACCGTTGGACACTTCTGGCTACATTTGGCTACAGAGCAGAGGGGGGTACCATTATTTTTCATGATTGGTGCATGGGCAGACTGCCCTGCACATGTTCTGACCATCAAAAATAGTGTGCAGATAGAGATCCAGTGACTAGGGCAGCAGTGGACCTAAAAACAGCCTTGTTACATTGCCAAAAAGTCTTTTCCTCAATATTTATCCTGAAGGTTCCTCAATTAAGTGTCTAATGCTCTTTCCTAAATATGATTATATATGGTGAGCACGTAAACCCAAATGTATCCTAGGATACGTCTTGTTATCAGGATGAATAAAGTTGGAGAAATCCTCACAAGTGTGGTGTTACTCAGCAGGATACTGAACGCCTTTGTCTTCACATTCTGTTGAATTAGATTCCCTTCTCTGGTTTTCAGGATTATTTCAAAGTCTATACAAATAAGAAGGAATAAAATGTCCATGCATTGTTAATTCCAGTTTCAAAACAGGAACAAGTCTAATGTTTAATTTATTACGTATTTAATATTTATGGTCGGAGGGATGTAATAAATGATACAAAGTTTGCCCAAGTCTTTTTAATCCTTTGGAAATCTTTTTTAAAGGGTTACCAGTAAATTCTATATGTGTATTCAGAGACATAACTATAATACAGCAGACCCCTCATTGATGCCACTGACATTTGCTGCTCACTGCAAGTAAGTGAGTTACAGGCCGGCAGCCAGTTGTGGGGAAGGGGGAGTTTGCATACAGGTGCATACATGTGCCACCTAAAAAATACAGCAGACCCCACAGCCAAGGGGGAGACAGGGGGCCTGGATCACAGACATCTACTGTATTTAAGGTTGCCACCTTTTCTGGAAAAAAATACTGGCATTCCTATATTCTTGCCACCATGCATCATTTTTACCGGCCAGGCCAGTTAAATTCAGGCCAGGTTGCAACCCTAACTGTCTTCTATCATTGATGACATAAGAGTAGTGGGTCATCCAGTCGATTGGAGGGGATTTTGCATACACTTGGCTAAGCAGTGGACCCCCAACAGGATTTTTTTTATGGGGGGAGCCTGGCCTCTTGTATTTGCACCACTATTTGTTGCTTTAGCTATCCAGTTGCAAACTTTGCATTATGATATGATATGATCCCACCAAAGAGCCTTATGGCCTTTTTTTCCATAATGTTTTTTTATTTATCTTTAAATTGCAAAATAATAACATATTATCAAATATAATTAACAATTGTCAATTGTTCAAGTTATTCTCATACAGTGCCAGCAGCAACCAATTAGAATTTAGCTCTGATCAGCCTAGTCCAAGGAGCAATGCACAAAGTCAGGTAAAGTGAAATTGAAGTAAGTCATTTTAGTGGAGTTCAGCTGAAGTTTTTAAAACAGCATGAAATTCAAAAGATCTAAGTAGCTGCTATTGGTAACCAGACTTGTGCAGCTTAGTACCTGTATATCAGCCTCACAATCATAAGTGGCCGCTGGGTAAAGAGGATGTCAATTCTTACTGCTAAGTGCAAAAAAAGCTAATGTGTCAA
This sequence comes from Xenopus borealis, assembly GCA_024363595.1. Taxonomy (NCBI): domain Eukaryota; kingdom Metazoa; phylum Chordata; class Amphibia; order Anura; family Pipidae; genus Xenopus; species Xenopus borealis. The sequence goes on along the minus strand of CM044433.1, from coordinate 140,436,066 downwards.
CAGCAAACATATCAATTTTAAGAAAACTACAGATAGCAGATAGTTAGGGGCAAATTTATTATTCCCCATAATTAGCTTGACCAAATTCGCAATTTGATAAGCATTCGACCATCGAATGCTTTTCGAATTGTTTTAGGCTATCATTTTGCTCGCAATACGATTTCTCGATTAATTTGTACGATCGGATACTGATCGTTCGATTTCACGAAAAAAATCGTGAAATTTCCTTCGAGAGTCCAAAAAAGTTGTATGATTTGAATGATCGAACGCTACAATTATACGAATGGTATTAGAGCAGGACTTAGCCTCAGAAGCCTATGGGAAGCTTCCCATAGGCTTCTATTACAATTCCGTAGGTTCAATCTGGAGAAGTAGGCATTCAAATAAATTTAAAATTTTGATTTCTTCGATCATCGAATGATCGAATTATCAAATATCCGATCATTCGATCTATTTGATATTCAATATTCGATGATCGAAGAGGCCAAAGTTGCATATCCGATTTCACGAAAAATTCTTACGATCACTATTCGATCGAATTCGATAATTTCACGTGAATTTTCACATTTATCGTAAATCGGCCCCTTAATATCAACACATGCCTGTAACTGCCCCTTCTATTGAAGATCACTGTTTCACTGACCGATACCCTAGATACCCTCAGTATGAGTATGAAAACTTAATCTGCTTTACACTTACCACTTGCCCAAGACAGAGTGGGCACATGAACCTGGTAATCCATATTCTCCAGATCAGACAGTGTCAGCAATGATTTCACAGGCTGCTTTGAATCCTCTGTTAAAGAACATGACAATATTTTCATTAATATCTGTGATCTACAATTAATGTCTCTACTGTTGCTGACAAGCTATAATATTCTCCAGCTAGTGATCCTGGCAGTTTTGGTTCAGCAACAACTAATTTGGCCACAGGTGGAAGATCACAGGAGTAAGTATACAAATACAATGGCTTGGTTATCTGCAGTAATAATATATAGGTATGATCATCACTATTGTGGGATTTGGGATTTATATTAAAAAAAGGACAGTGTATACAATGTAAACATGCCCTATAAAATTATATTATCATCATAGTACTCAAGTGTAAACTACATATCCCACATGATACAGGTGTACAGGGACCATCATCAAAATAAAGTAAAGTAAAGTAAGTTATCTGGTTTTAATGAAAGAGAAAAACATTTCTGCTTGGCTATATCCTGTCTGAAACCTTATTTTCATGTGAATCTAGCACAGCAATTTTATATAAAAACCCTGATAAACATTATTATTACAGCTAGGTAAAATAAAGCTTTACATATCATTATATTAAGCCTTAATGTGTAGCTGCTTTCAACCTCCCCCCCAAGCTTGTGAAACCTCTTTCAGACATGTAGGACTATATCCATTTCATAGAGCTCATAATTAATTACCTACACTGGGAATACATTTTTGTCTCTGAGCATTGCACTTCATTAGTCACAGGCTGGGACAAGTTGTGTTTCAGATTAATTATCCTGAAATAATTCACTAACTTTTCTTTGATCCCATTTAGATCTGTAGAATATTAACGAGTGGTATTTAAAAAAGTGACATTCACGGGGGCTAATATCTTGCTTTCTAGGGAATTATGTGAGCTTTCTGCTTTTTTCATCTACAAACCATTGGCTTCATCAGCACTACACATTTTCATGGTACTTTTACAGGGGCGAGGTATGTTTGGGGAATTCTCTATTTAATACATAGAGCTTCAGATAATAATAATAATATCATTTTAATTGTAACTTTTTTGATGGTCTTGAGTGGTAAATTTTAGGATTTAAAGTGCAGATGATTTTCTCATCTTTCATACAGATTCATACAGCTATATCTTGCTGAGGATGCTTAAAGTCTATTTCATGAACAGCCAATACATACATAGTGAAATCATGCTCACCACTGCCTGGCTGTGCAGCTTAGGTTGGGTCATTTCATGCCATGGTTACTAATGAGTAGTATAAGGGCTCAACTAAAACCTCTGGCAAATATTTAGTATAATGAACTACTAATGAACTACAGACCCCTGCTGACATTTAAAAAGAAAATTCAATTAACATAGGTTTTCCATCTTTTGCAGCTGGGGAGCTTGGACAGGAGCAGGGGTGGATGATGTCAGGGATGAAGCAGGTCTCATTACTATTGGACTTTGTGGTGTTTGCAGAAAACAAACCTTTGCACAATTTTTACTTATTTTAGCCAGTGGAGAAGTGCCCAAGTAGGGTATCAGTTATTTGCAAAGTGAGCACTGGAAGATCCAATATGGCGGCTTTCACAGCTACTAGAGCCTACTGATGTAAAATATATTATCTCATGTTTCAGTGAGTGATTAGCAGCACTCCTGGATAAAGCTGGCTATTAACATTTAAATGATGCTAGAAAATCTGTGAAATATCTTGCACTGCAGTCTATGACTGCTGTTCTGTGGATGAGAGTCAGACGAGATGCTCTTTACTACTAAAGTCACCTCTGTGGCCTAGGAAAACACTGTGATGCAGTACATAAAAATGTGTAGATACTTACCGGGAGAGAGCAGAAAAATGGCCAATATTACCAGTGACATTACTATTGTTATGACCAGCACTGCCAGGCCAATCCCACGCCAGTTTCGAGGAGGCGCATCTGAGCCTCCTATATCCTTAATAAAGAGAGAACAAAACTAATTAATATCAGGTATAATGTAAGTACAAATTACTGGTCCTCTACTGGTAACAAACTTTTTTCATAAAGTTCCCATTAAAGTAATAAACCACATGTTCAGAACATAGTTGCCATTTTGACAGTATTTTATCCAGCCAGCAAAAATGGATTCTTTGTGCCAATGTAATCAATAGGGTAAAGGAGAACAGATTATGGAAGCCTTATCCAGCTTTTGTTCTGGGGATCATCTTAAATTCTCAAGCCAGACGTCTGTGGAGCTGAGGACCATTGCAAATCCCATAGGATTCCATCTGGTCCCAAAGTCTTCAGTTTGACCATTGAAAAGGAAGGAAAAGCAGGTAAATATACTGTGGCACTTTTTTCTTAAAATTGTTCAGAATCAAAATTTGAATGACTTTCATCATTTTTATCGGGTATGAAAACTGTTCAGAAGAGATTTGCAAGTTTGGTAACAAAAAAGAATTGTATGAGAAAATGTCAAGAAGCAGCCGATTCTGAGGGAGTAGAAAGGTGGCTATAAATAGTGTCTTTTAAATATGAGACCATCTAGAGAATTCCACTATTAATTGGCAATATATGTAGCAGATGCAAACTTTTAAAAGACACATGCAATATGTTGTTGCATAAGAAGTGCTAGGTGACAAACTTTTCCTTGTAGGCAGAATTGTTTAGACATTAAACAACTGTCAGCTGCATTATACTCCTAGAAAGGTTTGACTTTAGGTATTTATCAAATAATATAGGTAGTAAATATTTACGCCTGATACAGATTTGTGGTGAAATTCAAGTTCCTGAAAGTGGTAAAAATTTTGGTGAATTTGCAGTAGAATTTCAATATGCATTTTGTTTCACAAAAAAAAAAAATCTGATTTTTTCCTTGTAGTGAAAAACCCCACAAAAAACAGCCATTGACAATGAATTTGGCACCAGAAAAACTTGAGAAAAAACAACCATTCACTTAAAGGCATTTAGTGAGAGAAAGTCCATGGACTCCAACTGGTGTGAGAAAGAAACACAAAAAGAAACACCCATTGACTCCAATGCATTTGACAAATTATGTCAAAAACTTTACCCTTTGACCAATTTTCCCATGGTTTTTCAAATGAAAAATGTTGCTAATGACTAAATATGAATGAATAAATGGCATAGAATAGTTTGTGTTTATTGTTATGTCTTCTATAGCTACTTAAAAATGCAATAAAATATGAGAAAATAGGTACAGAATCGCATTCATTAAAGCACTATACACAAATTTCTTTCATTTATTTTACTTATTATACACTTGTGCTATGTACAAGTTTCCCACTTTGACCTACTTTGGTGGATGAGGTGCATGGCCCAATATGTTCTGGCAGAAAGGAAATCTTTCTACAAATGTATATTTGCAGATACTTGATGTTGTGCCACTGAAGTCAAGGGTCTGTATGCATCCATCCAAAAGTGGGGTGCGGGTGTACTTCAGTTAGGAGCTCCATTCGAGAGGGGTCCAGAATAGAAATGTGGATTGCAGATTGCAAAGGTGCAGGACTTTGACAGAGTTTGCAGGGTTTGGGATAATGATGGATGGACAGGGCAGATGAATAGGCATTTGTGGGGTGCATTTTTCATTTGGACCAGATTTTACTTGTTGGCAGGACTTACCACCCATGGACCCAAGTGACCAGTTGGGATCTCCAGAGGGAGGCCATGTGAACTTTAGTAGTATGGGGTCCTATAGAAAACGAATGGAGGCCCTCACTTGTCCATTCTGAGCAGCCCCTTACAGCCCCATGTGAGTTCCAAGCCCCAGAAGGAGGGCTGCAGGCTACACATCCATCATCTAAGTATTTTTTCTCTAGGCTAGTGCCCTACTCTCTTTCTCTGCAGCCCTGTATCTTATTAAATCCAATTGCATCTTTTTCCACATCGAAATACACTAAAGAAAATTGCCTACTCGCTGCTTTTTTTAGATTTATTTTTATTGTTTTTTTTTTTTTTTTTTTT
>CM044433.1:140412379-140431359 GCA_024363595.1 Xenopus borealis | reverse complement strand
GACTAATGGAAAGGCTACAATACTGCAAGAATAAATGGCTACGAAAGTGTTTGGGAATGTAAATCTATGGGACTCTTAGGGGAAATCCATTACATTGTTACTTCTAATTAAGAGAGTGCTGATAACATCCATCACCATTAGAATAAAACAGATCTTTGGAAACAATCTGGCGCCTATTAGGTATTATTAGGCGCATTATTGGGCTGTTTCCTGGGCATCCTGTAATTGTTTATCTTTTATAATTATTGGGGAAATACAAAACTCTTAATGGGTGGATACGTATAAAAAAGAGATGAGTCTCATATAGGTTGGCACACTGGGTGTTTGAACTGAGTCTAAAACTGTCCCTATGCAGATTTGCTGCTTCTCTGTTCTAGTGTAGGGCCCTTGGCCAACCATTCTGCGTTCCAGTATATTTGGGAATTGTGCTGTTGTCCCCATCAGTAGGAGGAAATGGTAGAATTGCACCCCCCTCCTACTTCTTGGGAATTCTCACTTGTTGGATGACAATTATTTGTCCATTATTGAGACTAAAAGCCATGTATGCCATCATTTATTGGGCCACATAGCAATTCAGGGACTCTTAACTTTGTGAATAAGGTAATTTGCTATATAACCAAAGGTAGATAGTGCCACCATCAGAAATCATTGGTTCTGATACTAATTAGTAGTAACTGCCCTAATAACAACAAAAAGAGAGATTGCTGTTCTATATCATGCATAGAAAATGTACTATGACCTTGCATTTTATAAAATGCTTCGCACTGACTAAATTAGGGATTCACACAATTTTAAGTAAATGTACCCTATGCAGAATGACGGTCAGATATGTATTTATTTGGGCCCATCCTCCCCACACACATTACATATTGCTCAAAACAATATTTCATGTGTACAGGCTGCAAGTCAAAGAGCAGATATATAATAGACTAATAGACATCACCTTGGCTGCTGCAGATGCAAACCTACAGTTGGTTCTGTTTAACTAAATGGTTATTATTGGGGTAGAACTGTAACCTCACAATAGCATGTAATGGCCCCATTGTTTCCTAGTAAGTGTATTTGTATTTTCCCTTGTTATTTATTGAACTACAGTACAGTGCAGAAGAATGTACTTGCTGTTCATTTATCATTGATGATTTTATCAGTGAATCCTTCTAATAAAATAATATCTGAGTCGGCATTTTTTATTTGCAATTTGCATTACAGGTAGGGTCAATCCTTTGCTTAATATTTAGACTGGATACACATAATGCATAATGCATGTGTCTTTCACTTGGAACTCATATAATAAAAAAAAGGAATATGCTGCAAGCTGCACACAGTCATAAATTCTCCATAATAAAAAGGGCTGGATAACTTCCCAGAACATTACAGAAGCAGTGCACTCACTTTACGGAGTGACTTTAACGGGATACTTTACAGGTCAAGTGTTTGTATATTCAACTGAAACCAGGTATTATGTGCTGAATCCTATATCTGAAGGCATTTAGCATGCTACTTTGTTTGCCTATTGTGCTTATTATGTAATATCAGGGTGGAACCATAATTGAGAACCTGTCTATTTAGATTGTGGAAATGTTTCAGGCTGTAGGTGTATAAAGTGTACTGTGTTCTGCAGGAGCTGTCCAGCAACAAATGCAGTGCCTCTATAGGGCAATGACATACAGTGGGCCTTGTTGATGTAAGGAATTATCATAAGGTTGAGAAAGTAGACAAACCATTTACAATACCTAATATCTTACACTAAAAGTGCTACTCAATCACTGAGAGATAATGACATGACAGCCATTAACCAGTAAGGATTTGGTAGCTTGTCTATTTCATCAGTCTCTGATAGGTCGAGACAGGGTCATAGTGCAACTGTTTTTGGCAGAGCTGTTCTCAAAATGCACATGTTTTATTTTAACCGATTAAAACAAGAGTCCTGACTTTTCTGATGGGAGATGTTCTTGCACATAAAAGTAACTCGAACACTGAAAATAGAGCTATAGATTTCTAAATGAATAGATGGTGCAACAGAATGGTGCCAAAGGTTGATTTGTACTGTAGATTAGGATATTTGAAATTAAAGATCTTTTGATAGAAGCAAATCTCATTGTTTCAATGTGCTGAAAGAAATGAATTACATATCTTTTACACTCTGTTTATGTGCCTTTGGATTGCATGACAACGCTTCCTGAGCGGTTTCATATGATTGGGAAGTGAATACTGCAATAAAAGAATGAATTGATTTAAAAAGAACAAAATAGCTATCTTTTTCACTTGACCAACCAATTAGCAGGTAGAAGTTACGAGTCACGTGTTTAAAAGCAAATCTCTTATTGGTTGCTACGGGTTCCTGGGCAAACTTGGTGCCTTTTATTACATATGGGGTAATTGGTAGGTACTGCCAGTAACCCTACAACAGAAGGCAATGAAAAAAACCTACTAAATAAACTGGTTGAGAAATACTGAAGAAACACTCTGGGAGACCTTCCAGCACATCATCTCTTACAAAGAAAAAAACAAATGCATTGACATTAAAGTGTATTGTATTGCATTACTTTATTTGTAAAGCACTGTTAAGGAGCCGCAGCGCTGTACAGTGCATACAAGTACAATATGTATATAAAAGTTTACATGGGGGAGACAAATCACATAATAAATATATACAGAATCATAGGACAAACAGCTTAAGTGCTATGTGGTAAGAGACATTGTGGGAAGGAGGTCCCTGCCCCGTAGAGCTTACAGTCTACTTAAGCTCCCCATAGACGCAAAGATCTTTCTCTGCCGAACGACTGATCTCAGCAAAGTCCAACCAATCTGTCAAATTATTGTGCGGTTAGTGGGATTTGAATGATCTTACATCTTAAGATTTTGCGTCCGACATCAGTCTAAAAATTGATCGACCAAGTTTTTATGATGAGGTAAGTAAGATGCTGGACTGTGGGGGTGCAGTAGATGTGATATATTTGGATTTTAGATGTGATCTATTTGGATTTTAGATGTGATCTATTTGGATTTTTCCAAAGCGTTTGATACTGTGCCCCACAAACCACTGCTTTCTAAACTAAGGTCTGTTGGGCTTAATGTTATACCTAGATACATACAAACTTGGCTGTAGCAAGCAATGCCAGTCAGTAGCATCAATGGCAATAGCTGTATTAAAAGGGGCATTGAGTCACGGGAGGAGGGGGTAATTGTTCCACTTTATAGAGCACTTATAAGGCCTCAACTAGAATATGCAGTACAGTTTTGGTCTCCCTCACTCAAACAGGACATTATTGTATTAGAGAGGGTACAGAGAAGGGCAACTAAGCTGGTAAAAGGTATGGGAAATCTTAGCAATGAGGAAAGACTGGCCAAATTGGGGTTGTTCACGCTGGAGAAGAGGCGCTTAAGGGGTGATATGATAACTATGTATAAATATATAAGGGGGTCATATAATAATCTCTCTAATGCTTCATTTACCAGGTCTTTCCAGCTGACACGAGGTCACCCATTCTGATTAGAAGGAAAGAGGTTTCACTAAAATATTTGGAAGAAGCTCCATACAGTGATAGCTGTGAAGATATGGAATTATCTCCCTGAATCAGTTGATGCTGATAAATTAGCTTTAAAAAGGGGTTGGATGGCTTTTTAGCAAGTGAGGGAATACAGGGTTATGGAAGATAGCTCATAGTACAAGTTGATCCAGGGACTCGTCAGATTGCCACTTTGGAGTCAGGAAGGAATTTTCCCCCTCTGAGGCAAATTGGAGAGGCTTCAGATCAACGTGCGTCTTTTTTCAATCTAACTTACTATATTACTAAACTTACTATGTAGTAGCCCAAGCTCTGCATTCAGCCCTACTACACCTATTTGAATCCTATATTATATTTCTGCCTTTAACTTGTTTTAGTTTTGATCTTATCAAACTTACTGTAAATCTTGCAGACCCTGGTGTGGCCAATCTACTGCCCCACTGTTTATTTTATTTCCTCTCCAATAGACCACAGTCTGTAAAGATTAAGGGTAGGGGCAGACAGGGAGATTTTGTCGCCTGCTAAAAACGCCAGGCGACAAAATCTCCCCAAATCTCCCTGTCTGTCCCTACCCTTAGGCTCAATCCTTCTCCATCGGGGATGCTGCCTTAAGGTGGCCATACATGGTGAGATCCGAAAAAAGGAAAATTATAGCAAGCACAATAAATATTTCCCATTGAACTGAGTTGTGCCTACAAAGGAAATGACTGCACATAGAAAGTAATGTATTATTATTTAAAGTTTACATTTCCTGTGCTATTGGGTGATGATAAAGAAAGATAGCCCCAATCATTAAATAATGGTTAAGTGTCAGGCACAATTAATAGCGATGGGCGAATAAATTCGCCCTAGGCGAATTCGCAGCGAATTTCCAACATTCGCCGATGGCGAAAGTTTGGGCGAAACGCTCATGAAAATTTGCCGCATGTTTTGTTTCGCCGCACATCTCGTTTCGTCGCGCGTTGAGTTCGTTTGTGCGACGAGTTCGTCGCTCGTCTAGTTCGTTGCGCGTCCAGTTCGTTGTTTCACTTCAAAACAGCACAATCAGTGAAAAATATTTTTTAAAATAAATGAATATATATTAAAATATGCCTTTTTAATGTTTCACTATTTTAAATAATAATCACAGATGTTTTTAAGAAGCTGGCAAAATGGGAGGCCTTTTTTTCTTTTGAAAAGATAAGAGTCCAGTAACAATGCAGGGCATGTGTGTAACTAAGTGAAACACGCGTGTAAATTGCTCTTCTCATTGACTCCAATGCTATTCAGCACATTCACACACAAAGCAAAAGATGCCATTTTTTACAATTTTTTTTCACATTTCCATACCTCCCAACATTTTGGAAGTAAAAAGAGGGACAGAAATTTTTTTTCCCATACGTAGCGCTGCAACATTTTGACCACACCCATTTTTTGTGGCCACACCCACTAATTAACATGTTCGATTTACCAAATTTGGCAGGTTATGAAAGTTTGAAAATATTTCTCCTTATCTAAACTGTGACAAATACAATCGATTACTTATTTTATTATATCAAAATTGTTAAAAAGCATATTTTTTGCACCTGTTAGCTGTTCTTCTAGGCTCTCTGCCAAAAGCCAATTAAGTTAGAAACTTTGTTTCTTTTTCTGGCTATTCCGTGCAGAGAAAAGAGGGACTTTCCAATACAAATGAAATGAGGGACTGCAGGTTGCGCCGTCAAAAGAGGGAATGTCCCTCCAAAAAAAGGGACCATTGGGGGTATGCATTTCACCCTGCAGTTTTATTACATTGCACTGTGTGTCAAAACTATTCTGACGCGTGTCAAAATAAGCACGCGTCAACTTGGGCCCGCGACAAAACATCAGCGCGACTCGTTTCGCAAATTTTTTTCGCCGTTTTCGCGAATTTCACAGAAAATTCGCAAATTTTTCGGCAAAGCGAAACGCCACAGATTCTCCCATCACTAACAAGTAATACTTTCAATTGCGTGACTTGAAAAATGGGAACACACCCCGTACTATTGCTCCTGCTCCAGTGTGACTGGCACGCTACTGCAGGCATATACCCATGCACCCAGCTGTTTGTCTATGTTACTTGTGTGCAGCTATTGTATTGTGGGATCACTGCTTTAGCACTGCGTGGAAATCCTTTAATGTGCCCATTTGGGGTTCCCTATGGCTGTTTGTTATCAGCGACAATCACTAGGAGCAGTGTGGTTGTTTTCTCTGAATGACTCTTTCATAGGGTTGCAGAATAAGATTGGACTGCACTGTGATAAATAGGGTTGCAGCCAATTACTGAATCTAAACAAAATGATATGCAACTTGAACTGTAAAGGTGTGTAATATCTGTGATTTTCTACGAAGGTTATGGCAATGTCTGCCCGCACTAGGAAGGACCACAATTATGATGGAAAACTCCACCAATGCACCATAAACTTTAGTTGCTTTATGCAAGCTGGCTGTACACAACTGATCTATAGTCATTCTTAGAGCATTGCTTATTATCCTTTTTTTTTAACCCAGATTAGTCAGGGAACTATATTGTTTGTTTATGTTCCTAGTTTTAATGACTATATTCTGTTGTAGGAGGAAATGCCACTGTTTTTGGGTGGATCGTGGGGACCCATCCTAAACACCTTCCATCCAAACCTCTCTTGTTAAGATTCTAGTTAGCATTCTTAAACTTCATTATTTTTTTGTTTTCTTGCAAGCAATTCTCTAAAAATTACCATGAGATAAGTTGTCCTACTTGGGGCAATATCAAGTCCAACAGAGCTTCTTTTCTAGTTGCCACCTCAATACGCTTGTAGTCTTGGTGGTAGTTAGCAAACACAGACAGATGGAAAGATGGTGGAACCTGCAAACCACTCTGTTTCCCCTTTCTTGTTATAACCCACATACAGCCATATAAAAGATAAAAATTGCATGTAACAGTGTTTGATAAAGTGTTAGTTGCCAACTTTCCCCTAAGAAATTCCTAGAATGGACCCTGCTTGTTTACTTGAGCAGGAAATACAGTTTTGTTGGCCAGGCAGACATAAATACATGTGCCATGCACCATAAACGAAATAAATACTGTTATGATCTGTGGTGTGGTTTGCTGCCTTTAGAAAATGTTAAGGGTGGATTAAATAAACACAAGGAAACTTTGTGCAACTTCTGAAAACCATTCGCTCCTCACTATCAATCGTGCAAGCACTCCTTTATACAGCTTTAAAAGAAAACTAAAACCTAATCCTGCATGCATTGAAGGGAATATATCTATAGTTAGAAGAGAGAAACACATTTAGTTACATGGTTTATACAACGTATGCATAAGCTGACGTGTGCAGTCAAGACAGTGTCCATCATGCGTCAGTCCTAACTAAATGAAAGATGGGATAGTATTTTCCTTGCGGGGGAGAAGGACCATACCTGATTTCTCTCTCTCTCTCGCTCTCTCTCTCTTTATAGCAAAACAAATCCGCACACATAGGTCTTGATAAGTGAAAAAAAAGCTGGTAGATGTATTTTAGAAATAAATCTACCAGCTTTTTTTTGTGTGCGGATGTTTTTTTGCTTTATAGATATGAATTTTTGTTCCATCACCATGGCTATCTGAGTGCACCTATCTAGATATATATATATATATATATATATATAAAACTATTGGACTGGAGCACTCAAAACACATTCCATCTGCCTGGGTGCTGGTAAACTAGCACATATTGTAAAAAACACACCGCACTTCCAGGACTTGTATCAAAAAAATGCAAAAAAGTATTTATTCACTCAACGTTTCGGCATCCCAACTGGAGCCGTCTTCAGGAGTAACAGGAAATATCACACTTGTGAAAACATACTAATATAGGTGACATTTGGCGCCAAAAACAACCTCTGTGACGTCATCAGGAAGTGCCAGTGCTTATTACAAGACCCAATCACCATACTAGGACTTGAGTCTATCAAATATCCCATATAAAAAACGTAAAACCGATGTACTGTGTTATAAAACATTGCTAATAAAATCTCAGTAACAGTGCCCAACACCTACTGCCATTCTTTATGTCAGATGTCTTAAACACCTGAGGAAGGCTCGAGTACAGGAGCCGAAACGTTGCAATAAAAGAAACTTTTTTTCATTTTTTCACTTGAAAAGTCCTGTGTGTGCGGTTCTTTTTTGTCTATTGTATCTACTACTATTATAACCTGCACCCAGGCAATTGCCTTAAGGATTGAGAGTGCTCCAGCTGTTGAAATATATATATATATATATATATATATATATATACAGTATATAGTAATTTACTTGTAAAGTACCAGCCATTTATCAAAGGCAGGCACCAAAAGGAAGCTGTGAAATTAGTGCAAGGAGCAAAAAACAAGACACAGGGATGCAATGATTAACACTTGGCTTGAGAACCCTCCTATAGCTCCCATTTCATGTTGTAATACATAGGGGCAAATTTACTATTACTCCCAGAAATTTGCAATTTGATAAGCCATCGAATGCTTATCGAATTGTTTTAGGCTATCATTTTGCTCGCAATATGATTTCTCAATGAATTCATACGATTGGATACCGATCGTGAAATTTCAATCGAGCGTCCGAAAAGTTTGTGCGATTCGAGCGATCATACGAATGGTATTCAAGCAGGGATTAGCCTCAGAAGCCTATGGGGAGCTTCCCATAGGCTTCAATTACAATTCGGTAGGTTCAATCTGGCAAAGTAGGCAGTCGAATATTTTTTAAATTTTCCAAAATGACATGGCATTTATTGCAAACATTGCAGTGCTATTCACAATAAGGCAAAGGTGCAAAGTACAAGGCACATGCATGCAAGGGACGGGAGCATGCCTTGAGAAGGTGTTACTTCCAAGCCTCCCTTTACCTGTTGAACATTTTATGAAAATGACAATGATGGAATGTTGCAATTTAGATCTTGAACTGGCCAGTAGTCTTTTTCATAGTGGGACACATAGTCAGTACCAAAGATTCCTTATACCTAAGACCCCTGCCGAAGGAGTTTGCATGCTGAGACTGTAATGAGAAACCAGCCACACATATAATTTAATGGTTAAATGTAGGGGTGGTATATATTATTGCTTAGGAGTGTGCCGGTCATTATAAACACCCGTCAGGTCTATCACAGGGGACTCTGCATTGCTGTTCAGCGGAATTTGCTGTTTATTGATAGACTGCCAGAGAGCGTAGGAGTTACTGATAACTATTAAATCATCCTTACCTTACTCAGCTTTCCTTGTTCTGCCCAACAGTAAATTGTTTGAACAAAACATATAAGGCTACTGTACATTCTCAATGAAGACAACTGAGGTTCCTTCTTTTTTATATAAAGTATATATTTTCAATCTAGTCCTAGTCAACACCAGCCAGCAACAACTAGGTATGGAGAAGGATGTATTTGTATATAAGTCATCATCAGAGACCATGGACATCGTATTTACATGGATGGTACCAAAGTAAGATGTAATATGGCACAATGCGCTGAGATTTGTGCATTCTGTATACAAAAACAACTATACTATTTTGAAGAGCTATTTGAGAAATTTACATTATCAAATACATATTTGCCAAAGTTCCAAAAACAAATTGAAGCCACTACTGCAGTGTCGAATTGGGACACTAGGGGCCCACCCAAAAACCTTAGACTAGGGGCCCACCATAAAACCTTAGACCAGGGGCCCATTCTCAGTACTAATATTCTTTATCTCCTTAATCAACCTCTATTCTCCTAGTTTGTTTTCTTTACATCCTATAATAAATTATTCCATCTATTTAGCCTCTTTGATTGGATAGAAATAGGAAATGGCCATGAAATAGGCCAAAAGTGAAATAAGCAGCATGAGGGCCCACTAACACCTTGGCCCACTGGGAGTTTTCCTGGTTTTCTGGTCTGCCAGTCCGTCACTGCACTACTGCATAAAAGCACAGAGGAGAGATGCAGAGGAATAATGGTAGAACTTCTTTCTCAGAACATGAGGAAGAACACTGAGGTAGGACAAAAGGCAGGAGGTAACTATAGATAGGCATGTAGGTGTCTGACACCCAACCCCTAAGTTATGCAGACATACAACTAGAGAGTAAATAAAGGTGGTGAAACTGAGGAGATATGGATAAAAAGGGAATAAAGCAAGGAAACGGTACAGAATGGGGAGAAAGAAGGAATGTGAAGTATATAAAACATAGAGAAAGAAAAGAAATTCGTTTTGGGAATCCAAGGTGACAAATCTAATGGGTAGAGAAGCAATATAGAAAGGAAAGTTCGAGGAAAGTAGAGGTGGGATGTGGGAAATAGCAATACTGAAAATTAGAGAGTAGGACAGAATGTGGGGAATAATGATAAATGTGGAGAGAGTGTAAGGATTGGGGAGGCATGGCAAAGAGAAATCAAATGAAAAAGAAAGTCATGGAGAAGACAGCTGCACTGGGCTGAAGAAGTCAGTGAGACGGATGTACCAGGAAGACATTGTGGAAAGGAAATTTAGCTTCATATTTTGCAAATGTTAAAGAGAAACTTCTCCCAAATATTATTCAAAGCACAAAAAAGGGTTTTTACTGATTTAGGAAAATGTTTCTCTTCATTTTTTTTATAAAATGACACGAAAGGGGATTTAGAGCAAGGGACATAGAGGGCAAGTAAAAGGACACCAGAAACACAGGGAAAAGATGGGTTAGGGAAAACAGATCACTGCTGCTAGTTTGAAAGAGAGGAATGGAGACAAAAAAAAGAGGAAGTATCACAGAGAAAGGAAAGAGAGACATAACCACCAGGATTAAACCAGAAGGATGGAGGAGATACACTGGATAATGGAATTGTTCACATCCCATTGCTGTTATGTGACAATTATGGGTTCAATATATTTCCAGTATTCTACTGGAAGCGTTTACTCTAAAAACAATTCCACACAGTAATTACTACATCTTCTTTGTAATCCATCTTTTATTGAAGAACATCTGATCTACATATCCAAATTAAAATTCAAAAACGAGCTGAGAGGAATCTACAGAAAATGCACAGTAAGCAATGTTGTACATGTGTATTTATGACCTGCTGTATATGGAAAAGCAAATTGTGAGACATACATAGCAAATGCATATAAAACAGCCAAGAAAAGAACATTTACACCTCCTCTGCAGGAAAAATAGATGGAAGGGGGGAAAACTGGGGGATAACATAGTGACACACTGGTGGTATGGCTGCCATACTGAGATGGAAATCGCAATCCCCCATGTTGGCCTGCTCTTCAGTTTCCACCCACGCCCCGAAAACATACAAGCAGATTAATTGACTACTGATCACTCATATCATAGTGGTAGGAAACATACATTATGAACTTCACTGGGGCAAGGATAGAGTGATGAACAATGTCTGTATAGCCATTGTTGTTTTGGCTCCCACTAGGGTTGCCACCCAGCTGGTAAAATACCTGCAAGGGTCGTATGTAGTTGCCGGTAATTTGTAATACCCTTAATAAAAGCCCTTCACTTTAAAAGTCTCTTTTCCCCCCGACGCTGTGGTGGCCCCGCCCCCTTTAACATCATGCCCCATCCCTTTGTTAGTCTCTTTTCCAAACACTGTTGTGGCCCCACCCCCTTTAGCATCATGCCCCACCCCTTTGTGACATTTGCCTATGACCACACCCCTTTTGCATCACTGCCTGACACTTTTGTTCCCGCCCACCACCACTTTTTAAAAAAAGCTGGTACACTTAAAAGCAGTTACAAAAGACACAATCCAGATAGCTACTGTAGATAATGTAGACATTAAAATTCAATAGAAATGAGGAGCAACACAAGCATGAAAATAGTTCCTGAGGGTGCCAAATTGATTGGCTATTTGATAGCTCTTATGTGGACTGGCAGCCTACATTAGGCTTTTTTTGGAAGTACATCTGTTTTTATGCAACTAAAACTTGCCTACAAGCCTGGAAGTGAAAAATAAGCCCCTACTTTGAGGACACTGGTTGCAACATCCGAGGAGTTGGAGAGCAACATTTTGCTCATTAGCCACTGGTTGGGGACCTTTGTTCTAAAGCTGGCCATAGATGTGCAGATTTAGCCTTAATATCGGACAATTATTAAACGGCCCAATCTCCCGATCTACTACTAACCGTTCAGATCAAATAAAGTAGAAATCCGATGATGTTCTGTCCTGTGACAAAAACTGTGTGAAAGTTATGTCCGACAAATTCTAGTGACAGTCACCCATTGATATCGACAGATAGGCAATACATGCAGAGATATTATCATTAGCCAGCAGAAATCTTTCAACGTGCCTGAACGACTAAACGCCCGATGGCCATGGTACGAAAAATGTTGGGACGATCCACACATGGTCCAAAATCATATGAAACTTACTTCTTCTCTTTTTCTGTTGAGCCAGTCCCATTGGAGTAACTCTCAACTCTAACAACCTTTGTTTGCCTGTAGTTAGCTGCAGTTACCTGCGGTTTTAGTTGCACAAGAGGTGCAGGCTGGACATTGCTAAAGTAAATAATACCTGTCAATTAATACACAATGTATCAATGTCCAATCTGTGTTTTTACAAAGCAAGAGAATAGTAGGTATACACATACACATACACTAAAACTAATAATGAAATGGGCAAGTGGATGCCCTCCAGATGTTGCTGAATTACTATTCTTAACTGACATTTGGCTGTCAGAAGGATGCGTAAGTTGTGATCAACAATTTTAGTTTTTTGTGTTTGGAAAATTAACCATGTGCAGGGATAGGCATACACAAGCAAAATGCATGCGACCACAGCAAAATAACTAACTTATAGCATTGCAAAGCTGTAAAGTATGTGACTGGGAGCACTAGTAATGCATTTTCTGGCAATCCTCGGTGCATTTCTCTGGGGAGCCTCAGCCAGGCTGTTTGCACAAAAGGAAAAGAGATTGGAGAGGCAGGTGGTTATGTATTGTGCCTTGCAGTGAGAGCAAAATAAAAAGCAAGGCAAATGCATCTTGAAAGCTGGCAGAGAGCAGTATAATTTATAGTGAGAGGCTGCTGCGGAACAAGTGGTGGCTATACATCTTCCAACATAATAGGTGCTAGTCAACCTGCGCTAGAGCACTGAACTTCAATTCACTGCTGAAATGTTTCCAAGCACGGGCTGCCGGTGTCCCAGCATACTAATAGCAGCCATAGAGTCAGACATGTACAGGGTACTGAGTGACAAGGAAGATCTATAATCAATAAAATGCACTTCTTACAAGCTTTCAGTGAAATTACGAGATACCAGAGGGCTAAAAGGGCAACAAACAAGCAAGAAATCCGTTTGTCATTACTGTGCATTACACAGCATCACAAGTTGGGGAGAAATGACAGTCAAATAAATAAAATATACAGTTTTATCACATCTAGTGTAAATATTTTTAAACTTGATGCTACCCCCATTAGTCTTGATACCAATGTCCAATATTGTATAAGTAATATAGCTTCCCTATAAAGACTTTATATTGTTCCCATTGTAGCCCTCCTATGACTGCAGTTGGTCCCACCAGTCACTACTCTACATGCAAGTGAGCAAATGCTGAAGTCTACTGACCAGGTCTGTGCCCAGGTTCTGCTGAGTGCTGACGATCATCCTGGCAGAAGGCAGTGCAGTTGGACTTGGTCTCCTCTCCCTCAGCAGTGCAGGCAGCGGGTATGTCTCCCCACAGCTCTCCTGTGTGTGTATCTCTCTCACGCTACCAGCGAAGGCCAATCTTATATTGACCGAGGGAATTAATCAGAAAGACAGCACAAAACCCTGACTCTCAGCGAAATTACACACAGTGAGGAGGAGGTGGGGAGCTGCACTGCCATACTAGGGAGTGAAGGGAGGGGGTAAGGGGAAGCTCTCAGGAGTGCCTTATTGCAGAAGGATTTCTACTACTGGGAATGCCCCACAGATGTATAGTCCCTAGAGTAATCATTTTTTAACAGAAAATATATTGGTAGTGAAATTCTTATGATGTCAAAATAGATTATAGAATACATTTGCATTTAAGACTACAGCAGAAGGCAGATGTTTGTTAAAATTTTGATGGGCAAGTTGATTAGCTCTTATCTTGCTGAAATACTTTGGGTGGGGGCTGAAAAATCTGAACATAATGGTGTGTAAGGTCTACTGACTATAGTAGGTTCCTAAGCTGCATTTGAAATAAACCAGACCGCACATGTTCCCCACAGGAAAATGGATTCAAGGAATAATCAGGGTTAAAATCCAGAAGTTGGTAATGATACCATGAGGCACAGAGGGTTTTGCTGCAAAGGGCCTTTATTCAACAACACCAATTTAAAAGGAGGGGTTGTAGAAAGAGATGTATTGCACCATGTACCATAGCTCCAGCTGAAGACAAAGTAGCTATACTTACCAGCAGTGAAGGAGACTTGAGAAAGATGATTTGAGGCATCTCTGATAGACGCCCCTGACTTTTAAAAGCATTCATTAGCAATGAGGAGCTGTATGTAACCTTTATAGCCAGTCTTTGGGAGATCTCATCCACTCATTTGGCAATAAATATCATCTGCATTTTGATGATATCTACATGTAACAGGAGCAACTGCCTCTTCTGCCATGCTGTATGGATCTTTAATGTATTACCAACCTGTAGAATGGGAGAAGTCTTCCAGTGAAGACAAATGCTGCAGAGAGTTGTAGTCAAACATCTCCTGGCTTTACACATATGACTCTTCCCGTAAATTCACACTGTCAGGGGGGAGGGGGACTTGCTTCCTATGGCACACGGGTAAGCTTCTCCACGTAGGTACTGACTGGCAGGCAGGGCTGGGCCAAGGGGTCGGCAGAGTAGGCACGTGCCTAGGGCGCAAAGCTGGGGGGAAGCCAGGCACCTCCTCTGTCGCTTACCCCCACTATGATCCACTGTCTGCCGGACTCTCTCTGCCCTTTTCTTCTTTCTGCGCTCCTGCATGAGTGCAGAAAGAAGAAAAGGGCAGTGAGATTCGGGCAGAGAGAATACCGCACGCAAGCACCAATTCACTCTAAGCCGGCACTGCATCTGCCCGGCTTGCCTAGGGTGCCCATGCAGTGCGGGCCGGCCCTGCTGGTGGGTTTCCCACTGCACATACTATACCCGCTACCAGGCCTGGACTGAGAGTCAAACTAGGCCCTGGCATTTCAGGTACACAGAGGCCAGATCAGCCTACACAGAGGCCCAAATAGCCTCCACCAGCCCACTAAATACTGAATTTCTATTGCACATTATAGCAGCCCCTCTGGCATTTGCCAGAACTCACAGATTGCCAGTCCGGGCCTGCCCGCTACCACCTCCATGCTAGTCACCTAACTTCCTTATGCTATCTAGAGCATACTGGTTTTTCCACTAGCCCTCTCACTGACTAGGATCAGTAGCTAGTGTTGCCACCTGGCCGGTATTTTACCGGCCTGGCCGGTATTTTTGATGGTTTATCCCAATGTTATTAATAGGAAAAAAATACAAATATAGGAAGGCCGGTATTTTTTTCAAGAAAAGGTGGCAACCCTATCAGTAGCCCTTCCAAAAGATGACGCTACTGCTACAAAGTCTGCTGCTCCTCTTCCTTCCCATGACACATCTCTAATTCCTACATGTAACCTCCCCTTTTATAACCTCCTACTCTCCACCCACTGGGGACTCTCCCTAGCAGCAGTGATCCTCTAACTCCCCCTAGTGGCACCGTGGGAAATATCTGCATTTACCATTAATTAAAGAATAAGTAAACCTTTAAAATAAGTGAATGGGTGCCATTCTAAGAACTTTTGCAATGTACATTCATTATTTATTCTTTTTTCATTCCAAGACATTAAAGGATTCACATGCTATTAATATGAATGAATTTTGATACAACAGCACCACCTGCTGGCCAGTTTACAACCAGTCTGACCACCAAGTAGTCAAGGAAGTTGTCAGGAGAAAGAAAGAGGCTGCACTGATGTTCTTCTGCTTAGGAAAGATGTCAGAAAGTTTTATAATTTTTTTATCTTGGAATGAAAAAAGAAAAAATATCGAATGTAAATTACAAAAGTTCTTAGAATAGTACCCTCATCAATTTTACACTGACTTATTTTAACTTATTTTATTTAAAATATTTATATTAAACATTAACATTTTACCCTGTTACATACATATATGTCAACCCCTTCATTAACAGTTGAAAACTGAACCTCCAGCCATCGCCAATTGGATGAATCGACTCCACCTCAAACTGAGCCTGACAAAAACAGAACTTTCCACCTTTCCAACCTTGTCCTGCTCTCCCCCTTTACTATATATTGGTAGCATGCTTTTTAAGCCTGTCAACTTGACCTGTTGTCTCAGGGTAATATTTAACTCCTTCTCCTCATTCTCTGACAATATTAACACCCCAGTCAAAACCTGACCTTTTTCCTTATACAGTAGAGCCAAAAACTTTCCTATTTTTCACAAGCAACAGCTAAGACACTCATTCTTGCATTCATTCTATCCCTTCTAGACTACTGCAATGTCTGCCAACTGGCCTCCTGAACTGTACGGTTAGGGAGTCTATCTAGTCGATATGAAATACTGCTGCCATAATTTTCCACCTCTCTACAAGAGAGTACAGGACCTCCACTGCTTGAGTCCTGATCATGGTTTTCCATAAAAGAAAAAAATATGTTATAAACTTATTTTCATAACTTTCAAAGCATTTAATTCCTCTGCAACGACTTCATCTCTTCTGTTGCATCTCCATATGTTCCTGGTTTTTATAATAACATGGACAAAGTATAGAAGTGGTGGCTTTTAGCCAATCTGAATTATTTCTGCACTGGGTTACTATCTGCCATTTTTGGATCTTTGGATTTTTGGAGGGTGATCTTTTTTGCGGTCACTTCTAATAGGTTGTATTCCTTTATGGAGCTTATAACTATATGCATAAGTTTCTCTTTTTTTACCACTGCTACTGACCAATAGAACACGGTTACATTTTGACCCTCTCTCACACAGCTGGGACCTCAGAAGTTGTTGGAGGAAAGGTTGCATGCTGCAGGATATCCAGATACGTGACTTTTTGATAATGATGCATGGATATTTGCTGACATGTTAATATATGATGGAAAATTGTTGATGTAATAATAATGACATACACCTATAATGGGTGTTGTATAATAATATGTGGTGACACTAGGGGGCGATATGCCCTAAGGTATATAAGATCATGTGATTTAAAGGGGTTAACTTAAAGGTTAGGTTAACCTTTAAGTTAACTTTTAGTATGCTATAGAATGGCTAAATCTAAGTCACTTTTCAATTGGCCTTCTTTATTTATAGTTATTTATTTGCTGTTTTATTCCAACTCTTTCCATCTTTCAAATGGGGGTCACTGACCCCATCTACAAACAAATGCTCCGTAAGGCTGCATATTTTACTGTTGTTGCTACTTTTTATTACTCATTTTTCAGGCCCTCTCCGATCCATGGGATTGCTAGCAAACCAGATTGCTCACTATCTAATAGGCAGCCTCCTCTTTGCTCAGCACCTATTTATTTTAAAAAGTGCATGCATTTAAGATCAGTTTCGGATGATCCAATCCTTGTATCTTGTAATTCAGCCAAATACTGAATCCTCATCTAAAGATTCAGCTAAATTCAGTACCATATCCAACCCCTAATCTACATATTCAGATATGCAAAAAAACTAAACAAAAAAGTGATTGCGTTCAATTGCATTGCATTCAACTGTCTGGACAAGGAAACTGTAAATCATTGGGTTGTGCCAATTGTTAGTCCCCCTGCTCAGTGATTATAATTGATCCCTAACCTTGGATGCCAGGACATGTTGATGGCAAGTTTTGCACCTTTCCAAAAGGCAGGATAGAGTGCTGTGCCGAATAAAAACATTGAAGGCCGTTTAAATTTCCTGCATGGTGGCGGCACGTCCCAATCTGCGGCTGTGCACATTTTGCACTTGGAATGGTGCACTGTTTTAAACTGGGATTTTCAGTGGGAAACAGTAAAAGAATTTAGCATGAGCTTCAACCAATACAATTAGGAAACTTTGTAAAAATAATCAATGATTCTGCACCATTTCGGAAATAATCAGGTTTTATGCTTAACTATCCTCTTCTCAGCAATCTGCCTCCCTCCATGCAGCTTTTTGCTGGAGTTAAGTGTTTTTTGTAAGAAAAGGTAATTAGCTCAAATACATCAGGCAATGGGAGCACAGACCAGTGTAGTATTAGAGCTAATTATCCATTGAAAGAAAACAACTCCAGAGCAAAACTTTTATGTAGAGACATAGATTGCTGAGAGGGAGAGAGTAAATTAATTATATCTGAAGCAGTACAGAATTTTTAATTGGTTATATTTATGATGTTTCTTATTTTCATGAGATGAAGCTTAATTTTTTTTCTTCATGATAGTTTCCCATTAATAGGGGGGCCTGACGCTACAGCTCCATCAACCATGATTATTAATCCAGCCCTGTATATAGATACAAAGATTTGCAGTGCAGAATTACTTTGGTCTTACTTTGTTTGAATTTAGGAAATACAAGAGTAAGATACTTATGTAAACAGTAAAATTCACATGGGTATCATGCTCATGTATAGGATTTTAATTCAGAGACTGGCAAAATTGCCTCCATATTAATGACTGATTCCCTTTCAGATTGTGAAGAATTTGATTAATTCTACTATGCCATAAAATTAACTTGGAGGGTGGGAATATCCTTTTTTCTAAGGGCCCTAACACATGGGTGTTTGTACCCGAGTTTCGTTTTTTTCTTTTCAGCCACAGGAGAGCGCAGGCCTAGACGCACTCAATTCTTT
Organism: Xenopus borealis; assembly: GCA_024363595.1. Taxonomy (NCBI): domain Eukaryota; kingdom Metazoa; phylum Chordata; class Amphibia; order Anura; family Pipidae; genus Xenopus; species Xenopus borealis. The sequence continues at coordinate 140,413,086 of CM044433.1, read as the reverse complement.
TGAATGAGGTTGTACCCACACAGATGCGTGTAAGCGCCGAACACAGGTTGGGACGCAGCATGTCCCCTGCGGCTTAACGGAACAAAACAGAACGCAGAGAGTACAGGTACAAACACCCATGTGTAAGGGCCCTAAAACAGTGCAAGTCTTATCTGGTTAATTTGCATTTATTATTTCTAGTGATGGGCGAATTTATTCGCCTGGGGCAAATTTGTGACTAATTCCCACGATTTGCGAAACGCCAGCAAAAATTTGCCTGGCGAAAATTTGCCGGCATCTCGTTTTTGGATGCCGGTGCCCATTGTCGCCATTGGAAAAAGGGCGCCAGCGTAGTGGGTTTTTTTTTCCACGCCATCATGGGTGCCGGCGTCCATAAACGAGACGCTGCACGTTTCACAATTTTTTTCCTGAGAAATTAGCAAAAAATGCTGCGAAGTGAAACACCGCAATTTCACCCATCACTAATTATTTCCTCTCCCCACTTACGCAACAGACAGTAGAAGAGCGACTGGCAATAATTGCTTCTGCTTTATAGCAGTTTTCCTGAAACAAAATTGATAGAGGCATTATACATGAAGTTGTCCTGCAGCGTGGCCTGGGGGCATTCATATTTAAAATAACTGTGTACTTATCTTGTCAAGGGTCTGGTGTATTACAGTGGTGTGAAAAACTATTTGCCCCCTTCCTGATTTCTTATTCTTTTGCAT
>CM044433.1:140398803-140409374 GCA_024363595.1 Xenopus borealis | reverse complement strand
GCAAAAGAATAAGAAATCAGGAAGGGGGCAAATAGTTTTTCACACCACTGTATATACCACCAGGAAGGCCAGCACTCTCATATAAAGTGTTATAAATATGCCTTGGTGCGCAACCAGTGAATCATTTCCATCCATTCCAAAAACATCAGCACTCACAGGGCTTAAAAATGTAATGTAAGTTTATTTGTAGAACAGCATAGGACTTATGCTAGTCCTGATTCAGAAAAGTGCCAAGTGGCTTTTTGGTAATGTTCAATTAAAGTTTTTTAAAGCCTTATTTTGATTTGTTCTGTACAACCTGATGCACCGCAGGCCTGTTACAAAATGGATTTGAACAGTTACAATGCATGTTTATTGTTAGTAAATATTACACAGAATAGTGCAGAGAATAATTTTTGGATCCATTCCATTAGTGATTCAGTTATTGAGTTTGGAATAATTTTGGGATCTAAGTTATGTGTCTAATGAGGACTAAATTGTGGGGCAGACTTTTTGTCCCCCTTTAACACTTTAAGGGGCTGATTTACGAAGGGTCGAAAAGGGTGGAAGTAGGGTTGCCACCTGGTCGGTATTTGACTGGCCTGGCCTGTATTTTTGATGGTTGATTCCAATGTTATTAATAGGGGGAAAATATAAATAAATATATAGGAAGGCCGGTATTTTTCTCCAGAAAAGATAAAAAAAACCCTAGGTGGAAGTGAAAATTCAAAATAAAATCCGAATTTAAAAAATTTGAATATGGAAGTAATTTTGGGCTACTTCGACTACAGAAAAGCCCAAAATTCGATTCGAATTGTTGAAATTTTGAAGTACTGGCCCTTTAAAACTCCTTCAAATTCGACTATTCCCCAGCTTGAAGCTGCCTAATTGCCATCTTAGCCTATGGGGGACCTCACAGAACTTGGCCAGAAAATGTTTCCAAGTTCTGAGAATTCAAAGGATTTGAATGATTTTAATTTGATTGAATGTGCCTGTTTTTTGATCAAAAAAATGACCCCCCAAAAAAATTAGATGGTCAAATTTTGAAGTATTTTCAACTTTGAAATTTGCCCCATAGTACATCAGCCCCTAAGTGTTTGTTGATCTTACTGTGTTGCTACGCATTGTTCCAAACAAGCAGGACAGCAGTGATGGCAGAAGAACCCAGAAAACGACATTTTACAGTGTCTGCCATTTGGCGTGTAGCATTTACGTGGTTAAATGATCCATGCACAATGAGACTGCAGGCTAATTTTATATCGGGGTTTAATTGACAAACATCACACTCACTGCAATTCCATCCAGCTACAGGGCTTTGATTGGATCTGATGACAAGGACAGCATTAGTCTAAATGGCACCCATGTAGAGCTCTGACCTTAAGTAGCACATTTTATGTTCTGAAAAACACTCTCTAAGATACTAGCTAAAAATATAAACCTAGGTTAGTTATCTCTTTTAGATACAGTAGATACTTTTGTAGTTTTTGTAGGACAGGGTTGGGTGCCATAATAGAGAGTGTAACTCTTTAGGCAAATATTGAATGTGTATCACAAATTGTGTCTGAAACCCTAATGTCTCAATTGTACCCTAACCTTTAGTTGTAAACTCTAATGTGTAGGGCCCTCTAATCCTATTGTATTTGTAAATCCTTGATTGTTATCCACTTTTATTCCCTGTTTGTTATAACTAAGGAAAGCACTGCGTATCTTGTCGGCGCTATACAAATAAATGATGATGATAATATAAAATATTATATATGTGTAATGTAAAATATATAAGAGAGGAGGGTGGTCTATAAGGGACCTCGTCTCATCAGTCACTGACCAGGTCCATGTGCATTTGAACTTAGGTCTGGATTGGCTTTAATTGCACATGTTGCCTTACAGTGGAAGGTAGGGAGTGGTCCCTCAGTTTCAATCAGTAGGGAGGATATTGGACAGCAAGTCCAGATATGGAAGTAATTAGTTAAAACCCCATGCATCTGCTGGGAGGCTTATAGATTGTGGAGGAGCGAGGATGGTGGAGGAAGTGCTGACATTCTTCTACCTTTTTCTTAACAGCTAACTGCTTGGTACTCTCCACATACATTAGGTGTGAAGATGTTAGAACAACCTCAGAGAAGTACACTACTTGAGAGTACTTTCCATCAATACCAACAAGGTAGGCCAGTTTGTGTCGAGCTAGCTAAGTATCTAGTGTTCCACTGAAGAGAAAAGAGCGGTTGGCACCCTGGTGGCACAGGGGAGGTCTGAGTGAGAGGCATCATGTACTAAGAACTCCTGCAATTTGTTTTACTCATAATACTGAGGCTGCGTGAAAAAGAGAGCTAACAAAGCCATGAAAGGCATTGTAAATACAACTAATCTTCAGAACTGGTGTGGACACGCCACAAAGTTTTCAGTTAAAGCCTCCTTTGTAACACTGGCTGAGTTTGGTTTTAAACCAGAACAGTAAAAAGGCTAGAAAAAAAACATTGATGCCCCTTTAAATATGTGCTGCAATGCTCAGCTCCCACACGCCCCTCACATGCCTAAGACTACTCCCAGTTGCCCAAGCAATCTCCTAATCTCCTGGTGTGCCATTGCCCAAAATTAATAATTCTTTCTATTTGAGTGCACAGATATCTAAAACATTGAAAAAAAGCTTGTCTAAAGAATTTTACCTAAAGGCTTTCATTTTTTTTGGTTCAAGTCTCTCTTTTGTTGACACTCAACATTTGGCAACATTAGCTCATAATAAGTTACATTATCCAAAATGAGTCATGAGTCGGACATAATAGAAAATAGATAGAAATAGAATTTCACTCCAAATGTCACCCTTCATGGCTCTCCCACCACTACTTAAAGTCTCCCTAGAAGGGGTCAGCTCCATAGTTTGGGAACCACAAGGGGCCATTCACGGAGACCATCTATACAAAAAAGATGCTTGTGGGCAATGCAACGCTGGGTTAAAAAAAATCACTGGATGCCCTATTGGAAATATCTAGTGCTATATTGTAATTAAATTATTATTTGTTTAACAATAGCACAGTCAACTTACATTTTGGGCTTTGATTTCAGGAAAGAATCTCCACTTTCTTTTTGACTGAACTGGCAGCCACCTTTCCCTGGATTATGTTATAGAGGGTTTTTGAAAGGCTGTACCACATGTACTTAGAATTTTATGAACAACTAACCCTAAACCACAGTCACTTCTATTGAAACAGTATATCATTCAAACAGTATATATTGTTTGAGAATTGTTGTGCTAACTAGGCATATTGATTAGTAGTCTCAAAATAACCATAATGCATGGTGAGTGGCTAAGAACATTGACAGTAACCATGGTGCAGAAAGGTGCGTGCAGTCATTTTGACTAATGTGCTCGTTGGTTTAAGTCTACCCCTCACTGCTGCCATTTGCATGATAATTGCAACGCTGGATATACTGTATCTTCTCATCCATAACTATTAAGAGATTGGAGCGTAAAAATCATTAGAAATAACGTCAGGGGAAATTAATGTACAGCTGGGGAAATGAATTTGAGCAGTACTTTGTGCTTTCCTCCCTTGCAACTGTCCATTGCTGTCAGTGACAATAACAGGGCTCCTTCTAGATGACTACAATAGTGACTATTATGCACCAGGGATAATTTGCCCCTCTGTTTGTGAAAGTATGGTCCAATCCGCGCATTATACAAAAATGTTTTTTTATTGCAGCTCACTCCCAATAAGTGCACCTTGCAGGACCTTCACTGATTTACAATCACTTTCACCTACAGTATGCGGCTGTGGGCACTAATATCATTTACTTTTCTGGAAAGTCAAAATGGGACACTGTTGTCAAACTAGAACTATGTCAGATTGAAGTTTGTGACAGCGTTCTATATTTGGGTAACTTTTTAAAGGGAGACTTACTGTCCCTCGCCAGTGTTTTGTAAGGTCACCCCAATACTCCAAGAAAGTGACTGGTACAAACTGATACAGGTATGGGATCTGTTATTCAGAAACCCCTTATCCAGAAAGCTCTGGATTACAGGACGTCCATCTTCCATAGACTCTGTTTTGTGCAAATAATTCAATAAAAAAAAAAAAAAAGATTTCCGATTTCTGTGTTATAATAAAACAGTAGCTTGTACTTGATCCAAACTAAGATATCATTAATCCTTATTGGAAGCAAAACCAGCCTACTGAGTTTATTTCATGATAAAACGATTTTCTAGTAGACTAGAAGACTACAGGTATAAAAGATATCTGGAAAATCATGTGCATTCAGCAAACAGGTTTCATACCTGTACTGATTCTTGGCCCCTACTGGCGCTTTGTATTCCTGTGTTTGAAGTGAGTTTTCTGCTCGCATTCTCCTATATAAGAAGTAACCAGCCAGACTTAAAGGAGTGGTTAAGAATTTGAATTTTTTTGCCTTCTTCTTCTGACTCTTTCGGGCTTTCCCCATCTAAAATACAAATCCTCTGTAAGGCTACAAATGTATTGTTATTGTTACTTTTTATAACTCATCTTACACCCATATTCCATTCAAATCAATGCATTGTTGCTAAAGTAACTTGGACCCTAGCAACCAGATTGCTGAAATTGCAGGTGACTGGAGAGCTGCAGTAATAAAAAGCTAAATAATGCAAAAACTTACAGGTAGGGTTGCCACCCTTTTTATACCGGCCAAAAGGGGGCGTGACGTGATGTCAAAAGGGGCGTGACATGACGGCAAAGGGGGCGGAGCCACGCAAAGGATCGGCTGAAGACGCGAGAAAGGTAAATTTTTATTAGATTTAAGGCAAGGCAAGGGCCATTTTTAAGGGGTATTTCAAATTAACCGGCAGCTACATTGCCGGTAAATTTGTAATACCGGCCCCGGCCTTGGCTGGTGTTTTACCGGCTAGGCCGGTAAAATACCCGCTGGGTGGCAACCCTACTTACAGGGCTCCCCAAGGCTGGCTGTGCTCACCCCGCCCCCTTCCATCCACTTCCTTCCCCTTACTGCCCCCTCCTTTTCACAGCCTTCCTCTCCTTCCTGCACTTCTGGAGACTGGTGCATACCTCCCAACTGTCCTGTTTTTAGAGGAACACTCCCACTTTTGACAGCTCAACCCGCACCCCCTCATTTGTTCTGGAAAGTTCTTTTTTCTCTGCACTGAACTGCCAGAAATAATGTTTCTAACTTAATTGGCTTTTGGCAGAGAGCCCAAAACAGCCACAGCAGAAGATAAGATACTTTTGTAACAATTTCTAGATAAGCAAATAAGTAATTGTAACAACATAAGATAACAGATCCAGTGGGAAAAATTAGACTCAATTAGACGCAATTCACCTTCATTAGAAATATGTTAAAATTTTCATAACCTGCCAAATTTTGTAAAATGAACATGGTAATTAGGGGGTGTTGCCAAGAGCTGCAACTATTTTGCCCTTTTTATTTCCAAAATGTTGGGTGGTATGCTGGTGTGAAGGAGATTTTTCAGATCTTGCGCACATATCCAGTACCCATAACTAGGCGGTTGATCAGAATGCCGCAGATGATTTTCTGCTGCCCTAGGCACTGACCTTTGTGGTCTTGCCAACAAATATGGGCCTGAAAGTAATGATGATGATGATGATGATGATGATGATGAAGGTAAATGCCTGTTGTTCATAATAGCCACAGCAAGCAATGCCAACCAGTGAGAGCTAAGCAGTCAAGGCATTGCCCTGTATTAAAAGGCTTTTGGGAGAAATGTGTAATGCCGGCCATAGATGTACAGGTTATAGTCTATGGGGGTTATTTTTTAAGTTCCAAATTTATCTCAATATTTCTAAGATACAACTCCAAGCAACTCTGAATTTATCATTTAAAAAAATAGGTTCAGGCAAAAATCCAAAAACTTTGGACCTTTTTGAAAGAAAATCCCCAAAATCATTGTACAGCAGCGCAGACACTGGGACCTTCCCCATTGACTTATACTTATACTGAGAGCTTTCAGATGCACGGATTTCTTATTCAGGTTTTTCAGACCATTGAAAAAATTTAATTTAGGATACTCGGGGCTTGATAAATAACCCCCTATATGTCTGACGAATGATCCTCTGGGGCAATCTTCTGAACTGAAATGAACCATTAAAATAAATATAAAATAGTAAAGAAAACAAATCCCACAGGCCAATACAGTATATTATACAAAATTTCAGCTGCAAGGTGGCAATGCACGCAACTAAACATGAATGTGTTCGGATTCTTTTCTTGTTATAAAATTCTTATAAAAATTTGCTGCCCTCCTGTATATTTTGCTGAATCAACCAACCAGTGACTGGGGTATAGTTGATTCGCCTACTTGCAGAGTTTTCTTTATCGCTTTGAAAACATCTTATTTACCTTAATGTAAATGATTTTGTCACATGGCTGATTATTAATCAATGTAAATGTTTATTGTGTGGCTTCTTAGGAATCACTGCTGCATGCAGAAAGCAATTGTGATGATTTCTTATTGGCCACCCTTATCCCCCACAGTTTGGAAAACATAAATATTTGTACTGTACACTGAGCATTGGCTGTGGTTTTTTCACTGATACAGCACCAAGTAGGATTATAGATGATTTTCCTGTCTGGTCCCTTATCGGCCATTATTTAGCTTTCTCTGTATCCAGGGATTTTGAGCACTGATTTATTTGCATGCATCATCAGAGCCCTTATGAACTATTATGGAAAGCAAACACTGCCCAAAAATAATCCCTGTTTAGGCTGTTACAATCCCTTTCAATTTATGGTTGGGCTCAGCTGTATTTAGTACTTTTCTGTTATTATCTGTGGCCTCTCCTGTGGGAATAATTTGCACTTGGTCTGTATTTGTTTTAGGCTTGTAACAGTGTTACAATGTACTAATATTTTGGTAACATAGTAGATGAAGTAAAAAAAAAAAAACAAACGTGTCTACAACTGTATCGACTGTATTTTCTCACTTTCCAGTCATCTGAGCCTCACTTGAAATGATCTCATCTGCCAATAAAGTTATTTTAAAGAGAGAATGAAATAATTTCACAGCTTTCACTGTAAAAACAAAAAATTTTGTGCCATGAAACTGAGCCTTCTTTACTGTAATTTGAATGGATGCCCTTGTATCAGGTAACAGGCTCTGCTGATGAATACTGCATCAGAGAGTTTATGCTATGGTCCCCATATATATATTTATACATAGTTAGTGATGGACGAATCTGGGGCATTTCAATTCGCTCAATTTTTCGCGAATTTCATGTGAAATTCGCAAAACGATGAAGAATTCACAAATTGCCACCGGTATCTTGTTTTGGACGGGGGCGTCACTGGGGCGCACATTCGCTGGCATCAAAAAACGCCTGGACACCTGTGTCCAAAACCAGATTTTAATAAAAAGACAATACCTTGCTGGCCTATTCTTCTAATGACTGGCATTACTTTATGTTTATTATCCACAATACCCATAGGTCCTTTATACCCATGAAGGTTGTATGTGGCTTACATCTCATCTGCCACTTAGCCTAGATTGCCAGTACAAGGTTTTTAACCTCTTATTGGTCAAGGATATCGATATATCTATTTTGTTTTAAATCAAAGGTTTATTCATTTGATTAGATTTGAAGATCACAGTTGTAACCTGTCTGTTTTCCTTTTTAGGTAGCAATGTGGCTCCTGTTTTGATCCATTGTTATAAAGATACAAACTAAAGCTCAATAACATCAATTCTGGTGACAGCAGTTAGTGGATACACAAGTGGAAACATAGGAGAGGGGGAATCCATCTCTTTGTAATGCAAAGGTTCACTTTCACAATCTACACCAAAACACTGATTGTTTGATGCGCCGCTCAGAAGTGTGACTCATGTGAGTGCAATACATTTTAAAACACAAGCAAATAAAAGCAAATTACACTATGGGTGCTGTCCCTATTTTTTTTTTTCATTTCTTTACAGTAAAAGAAATAACCTGGAGTTAATAATGATATGTTGTTTTGAAAACAGGAATCATGTAAATTGTTAATCCCACCAGAGAGTGGAGAAGCCGCATGCTGACTTTTATTATTTGAAGGAAACACTATTGTGCCTTGCATAATTCATTTTACATTTTGAAGAAAGCACTATAAGCACCTTGTTTTTATAATTTTAATTTAATTTTGGAGAAAGAACTTTGTAAAAATCCCTATAGCATACCAGAAGAAAAATCTGTGCATAGACTTTCTATGGTTCAAGACACACACACAATGGTGTACTGACTGTTAACAATATTGAGCTAGATTCTGTTATTTCTTTTTATCTTGGTTTGGTGATCCAGTAGAGGAGCTGCACAAAATATTGGCAAAAGAAAATATCCCGAGGGTTTACTTTCCCTTTAATCATGTACATTTCGTTTGTTTTGCTACTTGAACTTTGTTATCCCATACATTCCATTTGAATCAAATAATTCCAATTAAAATGTTTTCCCTTTTTCTCAGTAATATACCTCCATATACCCCATCCATTTGCCAGGGCCATCACATTTTCCTAAAACAAATAGCAGCTTTCATCCAGCGGCCATTTTTCCTCTGACACATCATCAGTAACATTGAGACATGTATGTTCATGTATGTAAAGTTCATGCAATGCAGAATCAGGTTTACATAGGTACAACATATTTTGATAAAACATTCTGCTGGGGTTGAGCACTGAGCTCAGGAGAGGTGGTAAGGAGAAAAAAAGCTAGAGTTTCTATGGGAACCAGCAATGATATATCTTCATTGGCTGTTATACTGGAGGGTGTGTTTAGTGATCTGAGCTGAGAAGAACTGAGCATGCTCAACAGCTAAAGTAAATGACTGAGGGAGGGGGCAGAGTAGGTTAGAGGAGTAGAAGGATTTCTAAGTGAGGGGAAGCTGCAGTCTTACTGTTAACCTTTTATGTAAAGATTTCAAAGAGGCTGTTCACTGATTACATATTTTGGAGGGAGGTTAACATGTCCTTTAAGGGCAGTGGTTGATGGGGAAAGCTGTCGCCTGCAATTATTTATGCACCAATGCATTGTCTCCATTGGAAAGAACTGAAATCGCATAATCGCTTGCACATAAATAATTGTGGGTGACAAATCTCCCCGTCGGCCACTGCCCTAAGAAATTAGTTGGCTTTATTGTTCACTCTGACTGGTACATCCTCTTATAGGCAGACCATCGGGCCATTCAGACAAATGCCCGGGGGGACGCTCCATTTATGGGCTGGGGATGTGGAGCTGAAGCTGAATGTGAGCCAAATCGCTGGCCACTGTGTTTTTTTTACATTTATAAGGGGAGAGCCCTGACCACCAATATTTCTTTTTATGGGGGACCCTGGTCACCAATGGTTCTTCAACTTGGGGGGCTGACCACCATTTTTAACTTTAATAGGGGACACTGGCCACCAATGTTTTTTTTTTGTTTTACTGAGGGGCCTTAACATCCAATGTCTGCCAATGTCACACATTTAAATGTGAGGGCTGTTTTTTAATCCCAGTCTGGCCCTGCTTGTAGGCCAACATTGGGCTCTCCTGACACTTGGGTCCTAAAATGAAATCATCCTGACTATGTATGCCACCAAGTAATTGATAAAGCATCTAGCTGTAGTTTAGTTGGCATAAACACTTGTCTTTCTTTCTTGTCATCATAGGTAATGCCAGGTTTTACCTTTTATTTATTTATTTTGAAAATATTTTATTCAATTTTCATATTAAACATATGAAATCAATATGACAGCAATAGTTGTGCAGATAAAGAGAATATGTTATATTCAATACGATGGCATGAAATGAACAAAAATTTAATGTTTTACCTTTTAAAGTGCCTGATTAATAGTCTTGTGGGGGTACTTTCTTTAAAAAATCAGCCATGTTCTAAAGAGAAATATCAAGTTCATGGGGTTTAGATTTGGAACACGTAACCCAACACCTTTGAGAGAAAAGTAACACTCCAATTAATGAAGGAGGATGAAAGCTTGTGGCATGTAAAATGTTATTGAGATCAGTGCATACCTCCCAACTGTCACATTTTATGCGGGACAGTCACAATTTTTGACAGATTTTATATTTCCCAGACACTTTCATTTTGGCGGAGACATTTATCCAGATATAACATATTTAAATGTATTAAATACTACATTATTATTATCTGGCTTGAGTTGTTTTCCTGACCTGTTGTAGAACTGCCATTCATGTATGTGCTTGCTGTTTTCCCATTTCTTTTGGCAAGCACTGCAGATGCATAAATCATTTGGCAAACATATTCTTTTCCCCATAAGCACTTATTCTGTTGTATTGTAAAATGGACTATTCACTACAGAACTCTAGTGTTTTACAGCTTCCTAAATCCAAGCAAATATCAATCCATTAAACAGGAAAATTTGCCAGCTGGAAAGTAAAAATGTGACATAGCAAATAGAGAAGGAAAAGAAAGGTTTAGAGATGTCAGTGTTACATTGACAGGGAAAAGACTCAATCAAAGCAGATGTAAAATAAAGGCAGACTCTTCTTTTCTAATTGAGTTAGTGGATGCAGTAGGTAATGTCAGTGCAGATGGAAGTAATCTATATCAGTGTTTCTCACTGATTTTAGTGCTCCATAAAGGCATAGTGACAGGTTCACAGTATGTTTGTT
>CM044433.1:140380000-140390164 GCA_024363595.1 Xenopus borealis | reverse complement strand
TGGAGTTAAAGGTGAACTGTGGCTTTAAAACATGGTAATAAATGTTTTTATACACTTGATCAAGGACATTGCTCTGAAACATGTTTTATTGCAGTTTTAGCTTTCTTCCTCTTTTCTCTTAATATTGACAGGTGCAAAATAATGTTGTGCTATTGTTCGAATATAATTTTTGCACCCATTTTAGTGCTCTACAGTGCAAAAGAGCTCTCAGATCTTATTGTTTAATCCAGATTTACTTTTTAATTATGTGTTTTCAAAACTGGTGTGGGGCAACTTGTAACACATTTCAGTGATTTTGTGAATAATTAGACAGCGCTGTAAAAAAAAAACCTGTTTGTAGCATGCAAATAGAATATATAAAATACACTAGGCCTAAAAAGGTGGGGTTGTCACTAGAACATCTGATAGGTTACAAGATTATATATACAGTAGTTTCTAGGTACCTTTATCTAAACCAGACTGTCCAGTTTTACCAGCAACCGGCTTTATGATTAGCATCTGCTCACATATCAGAGCAGACAGCTTTTACAGTATGCAATCTCACTCTTTCTCCCTCTCCTTAGGGCAGGGGTGTCCAAACTGCGGACCCAGGGCCAAATGCGGCCCAGGATGGATATGAATGCGCCCAGCTTGAAACGTTCAGTGCTCGAGAAAACTTCATGTTGCAAAGGATATAGGAGGAGGAGGACTCTGCCCATTAGTAATAATAAGTCTATTTAATATCCAGGTGTCCCATCGTCCAGTCTATAGCTCCATCTGCTTATCCAACTGGTATAGTTTTTTATGTATTTGCTTTACTTTTACAAATCAAAAGTGTTTGTGTTTTTCATGTGTGGCCCCCAGACAATTTTTCTTCTTCCAATGTGGCCCTCGAAGCCAAAACTTTGGACACCCCTGCCTTAGTGGCTACTACTAATGATAAAGTGGATAATTGATTGACAGTAGGGGTGAGTTCTGAGAGACGATACAATGCAAATATCATCACCAATTGTATGCGACTTCGGTAACATGCCTTAAAGTGCACCACAACAATGAATAAAAGGGATTGTTTTTTTGCCTAATAAATGAAAACCTAATTCTAAGTAACTTAGCAATATACATTCATTACAATTTAACTATAGATTTTACATTATTTGTATATGTTTTGCTATTGAAAGCAGTGTTTGTCCCTTTCTATTCTCTCGCAACATTGTGTCGCTAAAGTCTGTGACATGTGGGACAATTTTAGGTCATCAGGATCTGAACAGTTGGATTTTGTATGATTTTTTTATTTCAATTTCAGTTAGCAAGACACAGTCATGCATTTCAGTTCCAAGCAAGGTTGAACATACAGTTAGATAGGTATGCTATTAGAAATGCAGTAATGTCCATTGTGATGTGTGTATTGTATGATTTTTTTTTATGGGTAAAGTTTATTAATCCTCTGACAATCTAGCCAGCTCACCTGAACCTTAGTATCAAGCTTGGACTCTAGGCTCTACCCTAAGAAAGGCAGTCACAATACAGAAGGATCTGTAGGAGGAATTAATAGTGGAATGTAGGCATGACTCAGCTGAGCAGATTATCACTGAAAAGACATGTGAGAAGTATGCAATAATTTATATTACGTAAAAGGAACATTTAAAAGGGCACATGGGGGGGGGTTAGTAAAAGGTACAGAAGGAAATGTGTTACTGTAACTGGGTTATAAGTTTTGGGAGGATATGCAGCAACCTTACAGTGGTTTTATGAGTAAAGATGTAATTTGCTAAAAGAACCTGCACCACTTCACTTCTGTTTGACATTATCAGGTTAAAATCAGGCTATCTTTGGAATACTTAAGCTAACTTAGAAATGCATAAGTTTTTATAGATACGTTAAAAGAGTTGTCAGACTGGGCCACACCAACCTTACTTCATATGGCAAATGGCCATTATTTCTAGAAATACATTAGGTTTTGAGCCTCCTTGTTCAACAATTTAATCTTACAACGTAAGAGTAGAAACTGGTATTTTTATTATGCCATAAGGACAATGAAATACTTATTTCCGGTGAAACTTCAGAACAATGATATAAGTGAAGGGTCGTGTGGATGGATTTATATTTTTATCCAGACACATGCACACAGTTCATACTCTGGTGCAGGGATCCCCAACCTATTGAACCTGTGAGCAACATTCAGAAGTAAAAGGAGTTGGGGAGCAACACTAGCATGAAAAATGTTCTTGGGGTGCCAAATAAGTGCTGTGATTGGCCATTTGGTAGCCCCTATGTAGATTGTCAACCTACATTGAGGCTCTGTTTGGCAGTGCACCTGGTTTTTATACAACTAAAACTTGCCTCCAAGCCTGGAATTGCAAAACAAGTGCCTGCTTTGAGGCCACTGGGAGCAACATCCAAGCACATCTTGACTGCAGTGGGCACATGCAAGGAATTAAAAAGAAATAAAAACAATTATAAATGTAATTTATTTAGTTTATCTTTCATTATTTCTCATACTCGGCTTGCACATTACTATGTTCTACTGTGACTTTATATGTATTCAGTTCATACAGTGCTACAATAAACATTGTTACTAGGAATGGTTTTGTTGACTCATCTCATTCTCTGAATGAGTCATAGTTTCTCCTTCTTTTCCAAAATAGGTTGTTCTATAACTGTATTTCCACTATTTTTATGTTTAGTTTATAATGTAAAAATGGAAGCACTCATTTTAGCAAACACTTTTTCCAGATTTATTTTTTTATTAATCAGATACATTTTCCTTAGCATCTATATACTTAGCAGCATTATGCATCTGTAACCGTGGAGCTACATTCAAATACAATAAGGTACAATATGGTTCTTAAGCTGTTATGTTAACCTTGGAAATGTCTGTGGTACTAACGGGAGATACTGGAAGAAATAGGTTCCAATGGATATCCTTCAAGGGTTTCCACCAAGATATTAAAGCATGAGGAGCGCACAATTAAAAAGTGAGAGAGAATATTTTAAAAGTTAAAAAAGGAATACATGGAACAGGTCTCTAATAACCTGTACTGGGAACACAAGGGGCCTCTTTGGCTGCATAGTATAGTATCAGCTAGGTAACTGTACAACACAGCTTTTTTTAGGTAGTAAAAGGCAAACTCGCTCTGTATAAAACTCTAATTAATATTTTATTCAGTGCTACCATACCCATGGTACCATCTACTGGACTCATTCAACCAGTCCGTGTTAACTGATACGCTACTATAATCCATCCAGCCTATCAGGGTTGATGTTTCAGGGCTCCCCTCCTGGCTGACCTCAGCAGTTCCTTGCAACATAGCCGTGGCATTTCCTCCTTCCTGAACCTGATCAGAGAACCGTTCAACCTCACTGTAGGTACTAGTCAGATAACAATATACAGTATCAGAACACATGGGCATTGGCCTCACTAAAACTAGTCCTTAAAGGGATACTCTCATGGGAAAACATGTTACATCAGTTAATAGTTCTGCTCCAGCAGACTTCTGCAATTAAATCCATTTTTCGAAAGAGCAAACAGATTTTTTTATATTCAATTTTGAAATCTAACATGGGGCTAGCCATTTTGTCAACTTGTGTCAGCACTTTAGGATGGAACTGCTTTCTGTCAGGCTGTTGTTTTTCCTTCTCAAAGTAACTGAAGGAGTCACAGTGAGACATGGGTTTTACTATTGAGTGCTTATCTACCAGGCAGCTGTTATCTTGTGTAGGGAGCTGTTATCTGGTTACCTTCCCATTGTGGGGGAGAAAAGGAGCAGGGTGATATCACTCCAACCTGCAGTACAGCAGTAAAGAGTGATTGAAGTTTATCAGAGCACATATATCTAGCCCCATGTCAGATTTCAAAATGAAATATAAAAAAAAGTTTGCTTTTTTGAGGAATTGATTTTAGGGCAGAATTCTGGTGGAGCAGCACTATTAACTGATGCATTTTGAAGAAAAAAAAACGTTTTCCCATGACAGTACCCCTAACATTTGTCTTCCATGAGCCAAAACTATTTAATAGAGCTCCCAATGCAAGTAATGAGTATACACCCTTTCTCACACCCAGGGAGAGCTGCTTCTGTTTGTCAAAATAGGCGCTGGCTGGGCATTGCACATGAGGAAGTGTCAGCTGATTTGTCTGTTATAACTGACAGCGGTCAGCTGAAAAAGGAAAGATATAGCTACTTAGCTAGATCTATCAGGGGAGGATTATCAACCGTGGGTACAAACTGCTGCTTCTAAAAATGCAAAAGTACAGTGGGGAGAAAAGGGCAGTGCTATTATGTGTCTGTATGTCTGTCTATCTATCTATTTATCTATACAGAAAATAAAGTAGCGCAAACTCAGTATAGTAGGAAAATTGTCTGGGTGCACAAAAACTTCACATACAAAAACAAGTTTGGTACAGGACTTGGGAAAAATGAGAATTTAAGTTTATTTATAAGTGCATAAGAACCATTGGTTTGGCCCAGCTGGTGGACCTTCATCGCCCTTCTGTGCTATCCTGTGCTATATATGGAAAATGGAGAGCACTCACTAAATAAAAACACAGCATGCATGGATGCATGTAAAATATGTACAAACTATGTACAAAGCCGCTGGGAGCAACATCCAAGGGGCAACATGTTGCTCACATGCTATTGGTTGGGGATTACTTCTATATAGTTTCAGAGGAAGATCCAGTCACTGCAAGCTCTCAGGACACTAACTGCAATAGCAGGCTTGGTGATTTCTAACCTTATTTCTTAGGAAAAAGGACAGTGGCCAACTCATAAGAATCAGTGAATACATATATATATATAAACAAGCATATAGATGCACTCGCTAAATGGATACAATTCTTCTTCCTGTCTGGTGCTCTGCCTAGTATAGGAAAGTTCCGTGATTTTCCCAATATTTAAATCCAAAACAAGCAGAGGCGGCACTCAGTTTATCAGGAATATATAGTTATATTAGCATATCAGCATGACATACAACCTGCGACGTTTCGGGCATCCAACATGCCCTTTCTCAAGCAGCACAACTATATATATATATTTATATATGAGTGTGTAAGTGCCCGGGGCCCTCCGGGACTGCTGGCCAGGGCCCCCTTCCAGACCCCCTGACCCCACTATTGCCCCAGCATGTCTGTCCGAACACTTGGCCTGCTGTAGAGCTGGAGCTGCGCGGTGCACATGTGTGAACTGCGCTGTGCAGTGCCGTAAATTTAAATTTTTTAGGCCCAGGAGAGGAGTCTGGCCCCGTGGGGGCCCACCGGGTTTTTCCCTGTGTCCTGCAAGGCCAGTTGGACCCTGTGTATGTGTGTGCACACATTGGGGTAATTTGAAAGGGTTGGACTTGATGGGCACTTGTTTGTTTGGAGCCAAATAGGCAACTGTTTTTTAACTAAATAAAGGTGGTCCTAATTAGTGATGGGCCAAAAATGGACGCCGGCATCCAAAACGAGACGCGGTACAGTTTCAGAAATTTCGGTGAAGCCAAACACCTCGGATTCGCCCATCACTTGTCCTAATATCAACCTTGCAAAACTACCAGATAATCGGTACATAGCTAGCATTCTATAAATAAATGAAGATGATTATTTTAGTATCCCATCAAGCAAAGCTGCATCATGTAAAATCAAGCACGGAATCAAGTTGTATATATTATTGCTGCCATTCTTTTTTTTAATAAAGTTTGTCATGTTGGATTTAATCTGTCTGCCTTCTGTTTAGAATACTTTTTCACTCTGCATTTTCTTCAAGTAAACAATCAAGGGTCTAT
This sequence comes from Xenopus borealis, assembly GCA_024363595.1. Classification (NCBI taxonomy): domain Eukaryota; kingdom Metazoa; phylum Chordata; class Amphibia; order Anura; family Pipidae; genus Xenopus; species Xenopus borealis. The sequence continues at coordinate 140,384,425 of CM044433.1, read as the reverse complement.
TGTCTAAAGCTACTGGAATTGCGGCAAATGAAATGAATATTCATAACAAGCATCATTTAATTCAATTGCCCCCAAAGATGTCCTGAAAATTATCTGAAGATAATTTAATACAAACATACAGTTGATGATACAGAAGAACACAGAAGCCAGCTTGTAAAAGAAAAATTATAAGACAAGGGTGTATTATATCATAAGGCATCAGAGGACAGCAATGTTGGAAATTATTAAAACCATATTTAAGTAAATAAATGTTTCCTTTATAACAGTACTGGGTAATTCTTCAAACATTATTGATTTAACAATGAGTCTAACAACAGTCCTACAGCAGTACTGAGTAATAGCTCATCACTTTATTTAAAAATATTCATATGTGTTGGATAATAGAAGTGGCATAACTAGATGTTACTAAGCCCCACAGGAAAATTATTCGAGGGGTCCCCAAACTCTCCAGAGGTTGTCCTGTTTTACCAATATATGTTAAAATGAATTATATATATTAGGAAGAGAATTGTTTGGGAAATAAAATGCTTTTTAACTTCACCGCTGCCTGCTGATTCGTAGAGTGCATGCTAATGCCAACGTCTCCCAATGCTGCGGGTTTGGGGCGTTGCACCCGGGCCAGAGAAGAGGAGCAGTGAGTGACCTGTCTACTATTGAATGAATATCCAAATTTGTGATTTAAGTGAAAGGTCTGGGGCAGGTGCACCCAGGCCTACCTGAGACAAGGGTGAGTGGTGTAGGCAATACATTTACATACATTTAAACTGTTGAATATGGATGTAGGATTTGAGCACACTAGTGTGTAGTATTTATCTGATATATTAAAATGACTCATTAATTTGGGCCTCATGGGGCTCCTATACCTCCTGTCATCATGATTTTTTTGGTGTGACATTTTGGGAGAAGAGTCGTCTGTTTTCAGGGGCCTGTTGTGTCATGAAGGAACTTCCATGCTTTGGATTGGGTGATTAGGAAGGAAAGGGAGTGGAATAACTAGAAATTGGAAACTTACAAGTAAGTGTGTTGCAGGTAAATTTGTAAAACTGATCCTGGCATTGGCTGGCATTTTACCAGCTAGGCCTCCTGTGTGGGTCTAATTTCTGAAACACGGACTTGACCTTGGCCCACAAAAAATGATGTGCACAATCTACATTTTTACTTTCTTGGAACTGCTACCTGATCTGCCAATCCAACCAGAAGTGATACCATGGCAAACTGGAAATGGCATAATTACAGGAGGGATGTCTATGAAGATTCTCATTTATCCAGGTCATGGTATATACAGTATACTGTATACAGGAGGGATGTGACATTGATATTGAGACCCCCAGACCTGCACCCATACCTGCATATGCAAGTCCTACACTTAACCAAAAACTACCTGCATATATCTGATCTGAAAATCAGTGAGAAGTTGTGGTATAGGTCAATATTTTATAACATAAACCTGTATAAAAGATTGACAAAAACTATATTAAAAAATAAAAATGATTAATCATCTAGAGATTCCCAAAATCACAAGGGTGATATATGTGCAATCTGGGAAATGTTTTTGTGATGAAAAAACTTTAAAGCAATTTTGTGTTTCACAAGTGTAACACTGTGCGCCAGGTTTGTGTTTTGGTACAAATGTGCCCAAAGCACTGTACCTCTTTATGCCTATCGGCACAAACACAGTGATGACAGAGGAAGTGATGTCACAATGTAACGTGCTGTGCAACTCTGCACCAGAAACTCCCCGCCACTGCCACTGGATTTTTTTGGATTTTTTCGCGACAGGCGAAGAGTTTTTTTTAATACAAGAAGTTTATTTACTATGTAGGCACCGGCCCTCTATGCCTATAAGGTAAATACAGCCCTGCTGTGCGCACTTCATAAACACCATACCTATTGTGTACTATAGAGTCGATAGCCTCATGGTACAGGGATATTTTTCATCAGCATTTAGTATTTAGCTTAGAAAGAATGGATAGTGCAAGAACCAGTTTCAGTTTGCTAAAAACAGAAGTCAAGGTAAAAGTTCATATTTCAGTACTTTATTATGCTTTTTTTTAATATAGTTCTGTTTACAAAGCGCTTTATAGAGATTGTTCAGCATTCACATAAGTCCCTGCCCCAGTGACGCTTACAATCTAAGGTCCATGTATCATTTATACTGTACACACTAGGGTCACCGTGAGACAATAAACCAGCCTTTAGAAAAACAGGGAAAACAGAGAGAGTACTGTAGATCAAAAACATGTAAATATAAAGCAGAGCTTTCTTTCAGGGTAGGTGGCTCCCATGTATGGCAATGTCATCCTAATTTCCATCATGTACATTTCTGGTCAGCAGTTGGAGCCAGAAATAGGAACGGCTGTGGCCAAACATGAAGCCGCTAACCCTGTTGTTGATCCGCTACCAGGGATTTGGGCTGTAAAGTAGAGTGATTTTAGTGGAGTTCCTAGAAGGTAGGGGTAACTGTACTCGGCTTAGAATAGTTAAAATGGCAGCTGGGAGGGTTTAGTTCTCCTTGAAAGTCTTATTCAAACAAATAGCATATTTAATGATGGGGCAGCTGTGCTATTATACATTGTATGATGGAGTCATCTGCAGGATGGGAACTATAAAAAAACAACATCTAATTATTTACGTTATTACAAATAAGGATGTGAGCTATGTGAAGTAGACTTGGTAATCAAAGTAGGCTGCACATTTTCAACAGCATATGCTAACAATATTGGCCTGTGCCTCCATTTCTTTTCTTAGCAGCACTCCTGTTCTTAAAGTGTCTACACCTTTCCCCTCATTCAGGCCCGGATTTGTGGCCCGGGCCTAGGGTGGCAGGATTTTAGGGGGCGGCATGCTGCCCAGCCACACCCACATTGGTTCAGAAACACTGGGGATACACAGGAGATACAATAGTTTTTTAAATTTCCCATGCACCAATGTTCCAGTCCAAAATTGCAAATAAAGAGCAGAATATGGGGGCGACAAACGGCAGTAGGCCTAGGGGCGCCCGCTATATAAATCCGGCCCTGTCATCATTGTCAAGTTCAAACAGAGCCTTTCCAGTTCATTGGACTTGTCTCTAATATGCGTTTGTGCCTTTGGAAATAAAGCCTAAAGGACTACAATTATTTGAATGTAGCACAGGAGAAGGACCTGCCAGCAAAGGCTGTTTCTGCTGCATAGAGTTGTTGAAATTAGCAAAATATAAATTGGACCAGGGCATGGATTTGCAAAATTGGGCAATATAAATTCGACTGGGGGGGTTATTTAAAAAATCGAATATATAAAACTCGGACAAATTTTAACGACCCGAAAACGTGAATCAGATTCGACCAAACGCTGAAGAAAACTTGAACGTCAGGAAGGCTACAAACATCTCCAAATTGGTCACTGGACCTCTCACATTGACTTATACTTGAATTCGCCAGGTTTTAGGTGTCGAATAGTCGAATTTGAATTCTTAAAGGGCCAGAGTTTGAAAAATCTTGAAATTCAAATTTGGTTAATTCCCTAGTCAAATTTGACAGTTTTGACCATGGAAAAATTCTTAACTAATAATAAATCTGCCCCTTAGTATGATATACAGAGTGATATTATGAGACAATTAGCAATTGGATTTCATTTGTTATTATTTGTGGATTTTGAGTTATTTAGCTTTTTTTCCAGCAGCTCTCCAGTTTGCCATTTTAGCAGTCTTGTTGCTAGGGTACATATTCTTCTAGCAGCCATGCATTGATTTGAATAAGAGACTGGGATAGGAGAAGGTTTAAATAGAAAGATGAGTAATAAAAAGAAGCAATAACAATAAGGGGCAAATTTACTATTATTCCCAGAAAATAGCTTGACCAAATTCGCAATTCGATAAGTATTCGACTATCGAATGCTTATCGGATTGTTTTAGGCTATCATTTTGCTCGATATCCGATTTCTCGATGAATTTGTACGATCGGATACCGATCGTTCGATTTCACGAAAAAAACTTGAAATTTCATTCGATCAAAAATTTGTACGATTCGAACGATCGAACGCTCCGACCGTACGAATGGTATTCGGGCAGGACTTAGTCTCTGAAGCCTATGGGGAGCTTCCCATAGGCTTCTATTGCAATTCGGTAGGTTCAATCTGGCAAAGTAGGCAGTCGAATAACTTTAAAAATTTAATTCCTTCGATCATTGAATCATCGAATTATCGAATATCCGATCATTCGATCTATTCGATATTCGATGATCGAATAGGCCAAATTTCACTTTACGATTTCACGAAAAATTTGTACGATCATTATTCGATCGAAATGCGATCATTTCACGTGAATTTCGTAAATTGGCCCCCAAATGAGCAACCTTACAGAGCATTTGTTTTTGTTTTTATGGCAAGTAGGCAAGTAATTAAAGGGGTGGTTCACCTTCAAGTTAACTTTTAGTATATTATAGAAGG
>CM044433.1:140352276-140374731 GCA_024363595.1 Xenopus borealis | reverse complement strand
CTAAAGGTGTCTTTGTTCTGATGGAATGGAGGATACTGCTGGGTCACAAGGTTTGCTTGTGACCCTTTGCCTCAGGACCTAAATGCTGCTGCATGGAGGGGTTGTTCAGTTTCATGTTTTTATGTATGTCCTATAATGACTAAGACTAAGCAACTTTTTTTATAGTTTAATTATTTGCCTTCTTCTGGCTCTTACCTGCATTCAAATGGTGGTCACTGACACCATCCAAAAAAAAACTGCAAAACCCAAACACTCTGTAAGGCTATACATTTGTTATTGCTACTTTTTTACTCATCTTTCTATTCAGGCCCTCTCACATTCATATTTCAGTCTCTCATTCAAATCAGTGCATGGGTGCTAGGGGAATTTGGGCTTTAGAAACCAGATTGCTGGAATTGCAAACTGGAGAGCTGCTGAATAAAAGGCTAAACAACTTAAAAACCACACACAATAAAACATGAAAGTTCATTTAATAAAAAAAGTCATGCTGAAAGTCAATTTAAAGGTGAACTACCCCTTCAATAGAGTTTAGCAGAAGGCATGGTATGAGAGAACAATATTAGTGTGTAGCTTCTAAAACACCACATTGTAGAGAAAGGTGAATCCACAACCTTCGTTACCATGTTTACTGATCCAGTTTGGATACAGTGAACTATGCAAGATGGAGCTGAGATTAATTAAAATTTAAATGTAATGCAATCATATCTGTTTAAACAGATTAGATAAATTTAAGGATTTCCTGTTTAGTTCCCCAGTAAAGCCTTTCCCATGTATGATTCAAATTTATACGTATGCATGTCAATATTTAATGAAGGTTTGTACACCTATTTTAGGTACTGTGTGGACAGTTTGAACAGTAGTTCTTATTTACGGAATGGGTTGGTACATAGCTACAATGGGAGAACTGTAGGTATAGGTGCCAACTCTTTGCTAGAGAGAACAAATTCCAGCCTACCTATATTTTTATCTTTATCCCTTATTAAAAGGGACCTGTCACCCGGACATAAAAAGCTGTATAATAAAAGTCCTTTTTAAATTTAACATGAAATCCAAATTATTTTTTTTATTAAAACATCCATACCAGTTATAAAGTTATAAAAGTCTCAGCTGTCAATCATATATTGCCTGCCCTGTCTCTATGCCTCAGGCAGGAAATTACTTTCACTTTCCACGCTACACTTTACGGGGCAAATTTACAAAATTCACGTGAATTCTGATCGTACGATTTTTTCGGAGGCTCGAATGATCAAATATTCGATGATCGAAGGACTTTAACTTTAAAATTTTATTTGACTGCCTACTTCGCCAGATTGAACCTACCGAATTGCAATTTCAAACACCAGCTCGAATACCATTCGTACGATCGAACGCCTCGATCGTTCGAATCGTATGAATTTTTCATGCGCTTGAAGGAAAAAGTACGATTTTTCTGTGAAATCGAACGATCAGTATTCGATCGTACGATTTCATCGAGAAATCGAATATCGAGGAAAAAGCCTAAAACTATTCGATAAGCATTCAATAGTCGAATGTTATCGAGTTTCAAGGGAATTCCAGGGATTTTTAGGGAACAATAGTAAATTTGCCCCTACATATGTCATGGGCATCAGGTCCCCCATTTTGGCAAATAAACTATTTTGGCATGATGCAAAGCTTGTCTTATAGGACCAGTAACATCAAAAAATTAAATTGTTTTAAAGTAATAAAATTATAATGCAGTGTTGCCCTGCACTGGTAAAACTGCAGTGTGTGCATCAGAAACACTTATATTTTTTATATAAATAAGCTGCTGTGTAGCCATGGGGGCAACTAGTCAAAGGAGAAAAGGCTCAAGTTACACAGCAGAAACCAGATAAGCTCTGTAGAACATAATGTTATCTGTTATCCATTACTTATCCTGTGCCATTTAGCCATTTTTCAATTTCTGCCATTGCTATTCAGCAGCTTTTTTGAATGAACTATAGTAGTGTTTCTGGAGCAAACAGATCAGTTTTAACAGCACAGGGCAACACTACATTATATTTTCATTACTTTAAAACACTTTCATTTTTTGGTGTTACTGTTCCTTTAATAACTGTTAACAAAATAGCTGCTGCCTACTTGATGTGATTGTGAATTCCAAGAAAAAAAACCCCCAAGATTTAAATAATTTTTAAATTGCAGGTGAAGTTTATTTTGCTTGAATAACATCATAAAATAGGATTTTGAATTATTTATTAAGGTGATAGGTCCCCTTTAACAACTTTGTCAAAAAGCAAAATTTTGTCTGGTGGCAACCTTACCTGTAGGTTATATAAGAGCGAGTATCTAGTGAGTTTAGAATATTTAGTTTTTATAATCGTTTTGCATAGTAGGCAGAATGGGTCTTCTGGAATGGATGGTCGTTTGTTACCTTATAGCGGGTTTTAAAAATACCCCTAATACTGCCAGTGATACATGATGTTATTTGCATGGCAATTGTACTCCTAGATGCAAGACTTAAGTCATTGTTATTTTGAGATACAGGTATGGGATCTGTTACCCAGACACTCATTTTCCAGAAAGCGCCAAATTATGGAAAAGTGGTCAGCCATACTCCCATATTTATCAAAATAATTCACATTTTAAAAAATGATTCCCTTTTCCACTGTAATAATACAGTACCTTGTAATTGATTCAAAGTAAGATATAATGAATCCTTGTTGGAAGCAAAACCAACCTATTGGGTTTATTTAATGTTTACATGATTTTCTAGTAGACTTAAGGGTATGGATATCCAGGTTACAGAAAGATCTGTTGTGTTGCCTCTCGGGAACATTTGTCTCACTTCTGTCTGCATCAGGGAGGCATCTAACTAATTGGCATTCTCCTGTTATTCTAGCTTTTCCTGTCTTTTAAAAAAACGAAAAATGGGTGTAGTAGAAATGTAATCCGGAAAAGTTTGGTGTCAGAGTGAAAATTGAGCCATTTAAGATTGCACCATTTAGGCCAAACATTTCCTTTGCAGTAACACATGGCAAGCAATAAGGCATGTGTCTTTAGACAGGTGATTAACAAACTCTGCTTTATTTATTTATTTGAAACTTTTAATGTATAAGAACTATCGTACTCATTACACTTATTAGTGGAAGTTTCACTACAACTTTGTTTAAAATATGTGTGTGTATATACAGTTGCGCTCATAAGTTTCCATACCCTGGCAGAATTTATGATTTCTTAACCATTTTTCAGAGAACGTGAATAACACACAAACTTTTCTTTCACTCATGGTTGGTGGTTGGCTGAAGCCATTTATTGTCAAACAACTCTGTTTACTCTTTTTAAATCCTAATCACTACACAAATTACCCAAATGACCCTGATCAAAAGTTTTTAAAGTTCTTAATACTGTGTATTGCCCCCTTTAACATCAATGAGGGCTGGGGCAGATGGGGAGATTCTGTCGCCTGGCGATTAATCGCTGGCGACAATCTCCCTGAACTGCCTTCTCCCTGTCCCCCACCTGTTTAAATAAAAAAGCGCCAGCGCCAATACACACGCGGCGCTGCGATTTCCGGAATTGCCCAAAGTTGCTTTGTGAGGAAACTTCGGGCGATTCCGGAAATCGCTGCGCCGCGTGTGTATTAGCGCTTGCGCTTTTTCATTTTAACAGGCGGTGGACAGGGAGAAGGCAGTTCGGGGAGATTGTCGCCAGCGATTAATCGCCAGGCGACAGAATCTCCCTGAGTCTCCCTGTCTGCCCCAGCCCTGACAGCTTGAAGTCTTTTTGTTGTTCCTGGGCATATTCTCTGAAAAATGGTTAAAAAATCATAAATTCTGCCAGGGTATGTAAACTTATGAGCACAACTGTATATACACCATGCTTGCTAGTATTTTATTAATCTCATCAGGACAAATGTATTTCTTTTTTTTATTTCTGAAAAAAAAAAACCCAGCATAATAGATTGTGGCCTCCAAAGTAATCTGGCAAAATAATCTGTAATTTAGTCTGTATTACTCATTGTTAAAATGTAACAAGTTCCCCTTGAGATGTGCAACAGAAGTTTTCGTTATTTTGTTACTGTTCTTTTTCTGTGTAACTTCCTGTTGGTTCACCCATCCTAGCCAGTATGAAGAAAAATCTATTAGCGTTCCTATTCTTGTACCTAATAAACATGAGCTAAATATTTTGCTGGGATTTGTGCCGCACATCAATCACATTGCCCACCAGGGTTCTGATTGGCTTTATCTAATTTCCAATAATTAAGTGATTTTCATCCTCACCAGTATACAGTACAGTATTTAAGAATTGATACCTGTTTTCTTCCTCCAATAAAGCTTCTTTCTGTAGAATTCCAGTATTGCTAAAGGGATTCTGTCATGGTTTTTATGATGACCTTTTTAATTCTAAATTACTTTGCATTTAATTCACTATAATTCCTGAACCAATAAGTATATTTTTTTGTTGTTGTAATATTGTTGTGTATGCAGCCATTTCGGTTCATTTTGCCATTTTGCCTCATGTACTTTCAGAAAGAGCCAGCGCTTTAGGAGGGAACTGCTTTCTGGCAGGCTGTTGTTTCTCCTACTCAGTGTAACTGAATGTGTCTCAGTGGGACCTGGATTTTTACTATTGAATTCTGTTCTTAGATCTACCAGGCAGCTGTGTTGGAGAGCTGCTAGCTGGTTACCTTCCAGTTGTTCTGTTGTTAGACTGCTGGGGGGGGGGGGGTGATATCATTCCAACTTGTAGTAAAGAGTGACTGACGTTTATACACACACAAGTTACATGACTGGGGGCAGCTGAGAAATGGACACTATCTAGCCCCATGTCAGATTTCAAAATTAAATATAAAAAAAAATCTGTTTGCTATTTTGAGAATTAGATATCAGTGCAGAATTCTGCTGGATCAGCACTATTAACTGATGTTTTCCCATGACAGTATCCCTTTAACCTCACACTTTGTGACTCAATATGCAGTGTTTTAACCCTTTAAATCTGTATATCACAAACTATGTCGTGGATATTCCATAATGACTGCCATAGATCACAAATCTGAATTTTTGTGCCATGGCAATGCCATAGATTAAGATTCTGAATTGTTCTGCCATGGATCATCTTTACTGGCAATAGGTGGTGAAATTGAAGTGCTGTGCTAAGGGTTAAGGCTTTTTATGTGACTCGAGCTGTGATTTCATGGGCCCAAAAAAGCACGGGTGCTCTGCAACAAAGGAGACATTATACTGTATTTCTGGTCAGTGGCTGGCACCATGCAAGGTTCCAATCTCATCTCTCAGTGCTGTGCAGTGTGGCCTGTGTCTGTTACAACTAATAAGTGCAACAATAGCATTGAAGCTAGGCATAGAGTATGCAAAAGCAATTTGTGCAGGTTTTGACATCTATTATAACATATATTAACAGTAAATGAAGACTTTTAACTTTAGAAGCCTGAAATACAAACCTGATTATCTTGGGGTCAACTATATTTTGCTTTTATGTGCCAAACCACAAGTCCTTAACAACCGAGAATTTAAAAAACTTTCCCGGGTTCATTAAAAAAAAACACATTTGCCCTCATTGGTGGTATCCCTATATTCGTGTAAAAAAGGACCAGAATGGAGCAGCAATAAGTGATTTATTTTAATGTTTAATTTGGGTACATGATATGCATTTATGGGTTTTTTATATCCACGGAAAATGCTTTTGTTTTTTTGAAATAACTGCATTCTAACGTCACAGAATTCTGTGCAGTTATTCGCCTTTCTGTGATTGGCTGCCATTCAGCTTACCTGGACTTTTAATCAGGGTGGCTGCTAAAGCCAATATTTACATGCTAGCAATAATCCAGCTGTATACTATAATGAGCCGCTTTGTTTTTTTGCTTAAAGGGATAACTTGCCTAAGAATACAGGATTTTCAGGTGTGAGTGGGAAAGGCAGCCTCGGGCTTATAGACCTTTGCCTGTATGTCTTTAAAATATTTGGATTGGGTGGGATTTGATGTATTTTTTAGTTCTAAGTAATGTAATATTATACAGGTACCCAGGGGAAATTTTACATGCACACGGTAGCATGTTAGTTTTACTATACAATACTAAACTTTACAATAAAGTACAGGTATGGGATCCGTTATCTGAAGCCCATTATCCAGAAAGGATGTCTCCTACAGACTCCATTTTTCCCAAACAATCCACATTTTTAGAAATGATTCCCCTTTTCTCTGTAATAATAATACAGTAGTCTGTACCTGCTCCAAACTAAGATAATTAATCCTTATTGGAAGCCAAATTAGCCTATTGGGTTTAATTAGTGTTTACATGATTTTCTAGTAGACAAAGTATAAAGATCCAAATTAGGGAGAGATCCATTATGTGGAAATGCCCCAGGTACCGAGCATTCTGGATAACCAGTCCCATACCTATACAAATATACCATAAAGTTCAACTGTACACCAAGCTGTTAATGCTAATCTATACTTTTAGATGTTTATATCCGTTTCACTGGTGACCTTACATATTTAGTTATTTCATTCTTTTCTTCCTTGAGTTGCCAGAGAGTTTCTTTTAGACCTTCATTAAAACAGGCTTTGAGTATAAGCAAATGATGACTAAACTGTTTATGGTTGACCAGTAAATAATAGAGATGTCAGAATGTGTTATTGGGTGGCATACATTTCCAGCTTAACAGTTGGTCACATTGCAGGTGTCGCTTACAATAAGGGATGACTGAACAAACCCGTTATTTACATTCATTTTCTATTTTGAATGGTTTCTGAGCTTTTTTTATATGCTAACACCAGGGTTTTGACTGAAACTGGAGCCAACAAGCCTGGGGTTCACTGTTATGGAGAGATCAATACCTCTAAAAAACCAAACAGAAAACACCTTTGTTGTGGTGTCAGGTGCTGCACTGGAGGACCCATGCCTGCCACATATCCTTATGTACAAAAAGAGTTAGGAGCAGCACACCGTGTGAGCTGTAGTTGTGCAGAAAAGATTCCGCACAAAAGCATACAAAAACAAGGCAACATTTCAGGCCTGCAAGACACTTTATTACACTAGTCATGCACACTCTGGGCTTTCAGAGAGAGCTGTTGAACTGAACCTACCTAGCAGTATAAAACTGAATATGTTGGAAACCACGTAAAACCCAAAATGAATGTAAATTGTAAAAGTGCTTTGAGGACCTCTCTGAATAAGTTTACTCTAATTCATACTTTGGGGTTTAGATCATTTAAATGTACTTTGATAGTCTTAAAGAAGGAAAGCTTCTGAGGCATTTTATTGCCAATAGATTAGCTGCAATAGTGCAAGCTAGAATGCTGTATTTATTCTGTAGAATGTTTTACCATGCCTGAGTAAAAAGCTCTAGAAGCTCTCTGTTTAGGATAGCAGCTGCATAATTACCTTGGTGTGACATCACTTCCTGCCTGAGTCTCCCCCTGCTCATTTATAGCTCTGGGTTCAGATTGCAGCACAGAAGGTGGGGGGGGAAGAGGAGCAAACTGAGCATGCTCACGCCCGGGGCAAGGAGTTTTATGCTGAAGGCAGGAAGTCTGATACAGAAGCCCATGTGTACACAATTGATGGATAAAAATGCAGTGTTTCTTTTGACAGAGGACATAGAGCAGCATTACTTTGAGGGTTTACTGGCATATTTAGGTGGACCTTTCTGATGAGGCTTACTTAGTTTGAATCTTTACTTCTCCTTTAAGGTATGGTGGTTCAAACTATGAAAAACCCCTTATCAGAAAAACTTTAGTTCTCAAGAATTCTGTATATCTGATCCAATTGCTGTACTTGTATGAATCCAAAGTCAATTTCTTTCATTTTATTAATAAGAGAAGGCATGCTTACCTGATGATCTGGCGAATGCTGATTGCTGCATATACTCCCCTAAATCCCCACAGTCAGAACCACCGTTTGCTTGTGCATGCATGTAGGCAATGCCTCTCTCTACTGGTAGAAACCATGTATTATGGGCATGCTGCCAGTTAGACCTTAATATTGCAAGTGAAGGCTAAGGGGCACATTTATCAAAATGTGAGATTACCACTTTCTACATATTCCTATGGAATTTTTAAAAGCTTAAGTGGTAAACCCTTTTCACCAATTGATAAATAAAAAAACACTTCTAAAAAAAACCCCACATAGAACATTTTGGTAAATCTGCCCCTAAGTCATGGTTTTCCAGTAGTGATGTGTGGGCGGGTTGGGTTTAGCTTCTTCTTCCTGCACTTCCCGCCAGTGACCTTGCACTGCCAGCTTCTGCTTTTATAGGCGCTTTCCCTGACCCTTTTGTGATGTCTTAGACAGGGTTAACAGGGGGAGGAGGCTGGTGCAGGCATTAAAAACATTTCTTAGTACACATAGAAAAAGAACACCAACACAAATTGAACTTTAAAATCTGTCATTATTAAGAAATAACTTGCTGAAACTCCACTTGTGCTCCTCTTTAGAAAAGGCGACGGCGACAATCTATTGCGTGGTGCTCGATTTCTCCTCCCTGGCGATCTCCTATAAGGAAGGAAGAGAGGAGAAATCAAGTGCCACACGATGGATTGCCCGATCCCCTTTTCTGAAGAGGAGTGGAAGCAGAGTTTCGGTAAATTGTTTCTTAATAAAGGCTTTGCGTTTTAAAGTTTTGTGTTGGTGTTTTTTTTTTCTATGTATACTAACAAATTTGAAAAAAAAAATATATATTTTCGATGTTATATGTTATATGAATATGGGTTTCTGAATCAAACAGATCAGTTTTACCAGTACAGGGCAACTGTACATTATCTTTTCATTACTTTAAAGCATTTTCATGTTTTGGTATTCCTTTAAGTAAATGCTGCTTTCAATAGCAATCATTGTTACGAATAACTTTAAAAGCACTAAAAATTTTAATGATTGTAGATTGCAAAGTTGCTTATAATTATGTTATGGATGTCTTTTAGTAGGCAAATTTTGATTTTGGGGTTGATTTGCCCTTTAATAGAAGATAGACTGTGCCCCTCTCGGTGGAGAGGTACTAAGAGGATCCATCTAATTTAAGTATTATTATTATTATTATTATTATTACTTTAATCTCGGCATAGAAGTAAAGCTGTAAATATGCTTACTCCCTCAAATAAAATGTCAGATTTGTAAGGCACCCAAAACAGTGCAGATGGAGTGCTGCCAATGCCTTGCTCATCTGGAAAGCTTCATCCTTTTCACTGCAGACGTGGCCATAACATCATGTCTGCTGTGGTATATGCAAGAATACATCTGTATTTAAAGTTGCATATTGCAGGGGGTTTAGTTTGCGGCTGCTATTGAGCTTGAACTCCCAGCACCCCTTGAATGCTGACAGCAGAAGTTTCACAGCTGTTAAGACCATTTCTCCAGTGTATCACATTAAATATAATTTATTTCCATTCACTCTTGAGGTTCCGCATGTTGGTTTTAGTTCCTTTCGATTCTGTCCCAATCAATCCTGGCTGCTTCTCAGGGGGTCGTAAAGAGAATCCTGTGTCTGATGTTGCAATTTATATATGTTTATATGACTGGGCTCCTGTCACATCTGTCTCCCTTGTAATGTGTAATGGCTTGTTTTTGTCTTGATACTGAATACCGGAGCCACCAATGATCCTTGGTTATGAGAACATGGCACACTGTGACCTGAAATCACCTCTGTTCTAAGAACACAAACCTGTGGGTTGCTATTATGTATTTAATTCACAAGGGTAAAGCCAAGTTTATTTTGTCCTATTTCAGAGTCTAGGAGAGTTTTATGTTTTTGGAAACAAAATCACATCAACCCGGTAATAAGGGCTCCAGCATATTCCCCTCAAGTAGCTCCAGGGATGCTAATGAGTCCTGCTCCATGTGGTGAACAATAGCAATGTTGTTGATGTGAGCGCAGTCATTATCTGAGCTGACTTATGGCTGCAATAAAGCTACTAGGATATAGCCGGCCTACATAAACCATGAGCTGCAGAGCAGTGGTATCCAAGTACCGCGGTAGTGCATGATTTCTGTATGTATCTGACTGCGAGCAGGGTTAGCCAAGGACAGGTGTGAATTAGGATTTCAGCCTAGTGTCTGGCTGCACACTGCAGTTGTCAGACTGTCCCTTTGTTTTGATGTTGTTGACAGTCACATTATAAGATTGCATGTTATGTTGTGATGCAGTCCTAGCAGGATTTTAAAGGGAAACTCTCATGAACTCAAAACCTGATCTAACTCATCTCATGGAAATACAAAGCTTTATTATAAAGTAAGTTATACTCCTCTATACAGTTTAAAGTTTATGAACCCTTCTTAGCAGTCTGTCCAAACATGTGTGTTGTGCCAGTCTGATGTAAAAAGTCTTTTTGAAAGTCTTTCAGAATAAACTGGCCATAGATGCAAAGATCCGCTCGTTTGGCAACATCGCCAATATGCCCCCGATATGCCACTAACTGGCTGGGCTATATCTGGGTAATCTGAATGTTTGGCCTTATGGCCAGGCGATCAGATTACAAAAGAGCAATGGACTTCAGCCGGCAAAAAATTCTGACCTTCCAGATCAATATCGTGTCCAGATATCGGTCGGGAAGCCCCTATACACAGGCAGATAAGCTGTCAAATCGGTCTAAACTACCCATATCTGCAGCTTTATCTGCCCGTGTATGGCCAGCTTTAGTCCAAGGCAGCACAGACCAGCGGTTTACTAGAGCTAACCGAAAATGAGTTCTCATCAAAGGTCGAGTTTGTGAGGTTTTTTTTATACCTCAAATAAACTCACAACTCAAATGTTTTCTTGTTTATGAAAAAATAAAACACATCAGTGCAGTTTGGGGGAAATACTCCAATTGCTCTCAAGTTAAAAACCTTGAATTGATGAGTTTTCAATCGAAAAACCCAAATGTCATGAAGGCAATAAAACCTCTCAAAATGGTTCAAAGGACCTCTGCCATTGACTTCTACATGACCATAGCTAGAGTATTTTCTTATTCAAGCTATTTGCAGCTTCTGGGCCACCTGAAAAATTTGAGTTTTTACTGAAACTACCCTTGAAAAAACTAAAATATTTGGGGAAAATCCAAATTGACCTTTGATAAATTTGCCTCCAAGTGTCTGCATGCAGAGTGATTATATTTAGAAGGTGAATAAATAATGTGCAAAATATGCACAGTTAACTATTTCCATAATTCATTTGTATCCTGGAGGCTATGTACTCGGGATATATTGGCCTGTGGTTGGCTGCTGTTCTATATCACGGTGTGTTTGCTGTGCTTGCATTGTGCTGTGACTAGGGCCATTTGTTGGAATGGGAATGACGATAACATTCCAATTGAGACACCCAACTAAACTTGCTGTCACTTGTAATGAGATTTCTTTTAAACTATATTTAGGAAACTTTGCCTTAACTATAAACTTTCCCCCTATTCTTGCCATGAGTCACGTGCCCCTTGAAGCAGAATTGTGACATTCCTAGCGGGAAACTGGTCTGGCAACATTTCCTGCCTAATTCCATTTTCTCTCATAATTAGATGGTAAAAGGAGCTGCAGTAAGTCATACTAGCATTTAGTATAAACTGCATATTCCTTGGATTTAACTAGTACAGTGCTGGAATTTACTATTTCTGCTGTTTTAGCTTTAGATAATTCTTCCTTTCTGCACATGATGGGGGAAACTTGCTTTTAAGTTTATTTTTAAGGTCGGGCTTTTTCAGTTGTCCAACCTGAGCCTGTCATGTCATGTAGAGGAATAGAGACAAACCTGGAAAGCCTTGCCATGCATATTGTTTGTGTGAAACTGGCAGCCAGGGGGGAAAAGGGGAATCATTTCTGCCAGGGAAGGGCATGGCTGGCAGCCAGTAAGACACAGAGAAACTGCCCTTGCACACACTTCTCACGGTGCTGCGCGTGGGAGGCAATGGGTTAATGTGGGACAGCATCCAAAACTGTTCTGCACAAATGTGTGTTGCATGTGTTGTTATACCTTTGATGATCTGTATACCATATGGGTATTAACAACTGGCTTAATTTACTTTTGTGAAACCACATTGTGGTTTATAAGGAATAACTTTTGGAATTATTAGCCTTCCCATCTGTCATGGTCATCGATTGACCATATTCTGTATTATTTAGTTTTTCATTGATAATCTGTCTGTTTAGCCTCACTATTATTTATCTTCCTTTTTAAAAAGTCCCCAACGTCTTTCTTGTTGCTAGGTTGTTTAAGCCTAGCTGTTTGAATTCTGTGCCTGACTGCTGAACAATAACAGCTGTTAATTCAAAAGCACACCATTTAAAAAGACCAGTTACAGTTTGCTAGAATGATTGTCTAACTGGTGAAGGTATTGCCATTGGTAGCTATTGATTTGACAAGTTCAAGGTGGCCAGTAGCTCTCGGACATTAAAGTGATCCTGACACTAAAAATATTATTTTCAAAATATTAATCTACATTGAAAGTTATGTCATGTTGATCCTTTTTCACTGACAGTTCTGCTTTTATATGTAATTGTTACTTGACCTTCTTAAACCTGACAATTTTACCAACCTGACTGTCCCATCTAAGCCTGTCCGTTACAGATTCTATTGCTAACGGACTCCTGCTGCACAAATATGGCAGCCCCCTCATAGAGGAACAGGGTCAGGCCCGGACTGGCAATCTGTGGGTTAGGGCAAATGCCAGATGTGCTGCTATAAGGTGCCATAGAAAGTCAGTATTTAGTGGGCTGGTGGGGACTGTTTGGGCCTCTATGTGGGCTGATTGGGCCTCTGTGTACCTGAAATGCCAGGGCCTATTTTGATTCTCAGTCCAGTCCTGAACAGGGTAGTAAGAAAGGTAGTGTAAAAGCAAGAAAACACTTTTATGGCAATATTATAAATAGCATTCAAATACAATGTTATTGTAGATAAGAAAAAAGGTTATTTTCTGATGTCAGTCTCTCTTTAAAGGGGTTGTTCACCTTTGAGATGAAAAATTAGCAATACATTTGTACTCTTACAGAGCGTTTGCTTTATAGAAGGGGTCAGCGACGCCCATTTGAAAGCTGCAAAGAGTCAGAAGAAAACTATAAATAATAACTATACAACTGTAAAAAATAAATAATGAAAACTAATTAAAAAGATGCTTAGAACTGGCCATTCTATAACATGCTAAAAGTTAAAGGTGAACCACCCCTTTAATGATCAAAATAGGTAGCTGAATAAGCTGTGCTGTCTGTAATGGAATATTTCTAAGAAGGGAAAGTGAAAGCCAGTTAAAAATAACCGATGGTGTTGATAATAGTGTACATAGTTCTGATCGCTTGATTCCAGTATTGGGTTTGCATTGACCCTTAAAGGGAAACCTCCACTTCAGCATTCTTAGTGTGGACACACATTACAGTGAGATGCTGCTGGTTTTCGTAGGCCTCTGCTATCACAAGCAATAGGAAAACTCCAAAGCAAATGAAACTGTAAGGAATATCTTTATGCATTGTGGCTATATTCTAATGCCTCAGTCTAAAAATAGAAATAGGAATAAAAATAGTTAACCCTGCTTACAAATTGGTAATGTTGTTGTTTTATATTTGCAACTTTGTGTATTTAAGCCCGTACCAAATTGACTGAGTTTTTAAGATGTCTGCACTAGCAAATGTTTGTTTGGATCATAGAATCCATCTCTGCAGGAGCCTACTGTAATTACTAAGCCAGAAGTCTCATCATGGAAGATGAATGTAGGGATGCCCCTGTGCCCTCAGCAGGCAAATAACAAAGCAATGGATTTTCAGGTTGTTAATGTTTTAAATTGATGCAGTAAGTGTTTGTAAGGATAGTGCAACTGTTGCGATAGTGAGGATTCGGTGTAACCTTTCATTTCCCACTGTTACTGTAATACATGGGACTGTCTAAAGAAAATTCCTGTTGCTTTCGGCCTGTGGGTAGGAGGCACGTCTGTGTGCCCTTGGTGGTTTGCTGGTGAAATGAAGTCATTGCCTCTCCCTCTATCAAGAAACATAGCTTGATAATGCTGTGGGTAAATAGCATGTGTGTGCTCTGCTTTTGGTTATATTTGTAGAATATAACTACTTGCTACAGAAAATTTTAGCACTTGTTTAGCACTCTATCAAGGGCTCGGGTGGTTCAGATACAGGGAGGTTGTGCTGTCATTGATCTGGTCTTGAAAATATTAACTATGGATCAGTGACATGGGAACCCAAATGTTGCGATTTTATTGGGCCCATTGACAAATATGCATTAAACATTCAATTAAAGTAAACCGGTTAAACTTTTCTATGGACAATTCTGCATATTAAGTCTGTATGTTTATAGACAGGTACAAATATAAAACGAGCATTACTACAAGGTTTGCAGGTACAGGACTGCACCCCCTTGGGGCCCTCCAGATGCTTGTGCTGATGCGGAAGCACACAGAAAACCCGGGGGGGGGGTATAAAATATAGACCAGTGGTCCCCCAACCAGTGGCTTGTGTGCAACAAGTTGCTTACTGACCTCTTTGTTGCTCCCGGTGGCCTCAATGCAGGTGCTGTTAGATGCTAAAACCAGCAATGTGTATTTTCAGGCAAGAATCATTGCATTCTAGTGATTCTCTGGTGACAAATTTGAAGGGAAGTTAAAGGGATCCTGTCATGGGAAAAAATTTTTTTTTCAAAATGCATCAATTAATAGTGCTGTTCCAGAAGAATTCTGTATTGAAATCCATTTCTCAAAAGAGCAAACAGATTTTTTTATGTTTCATTTTGAAATCTGACAGACATATTGTCAATTTCCCAGCTGCCCCAAGTCATGTAACTTGTGCTCTGATAAACTTACAGAACAATGGGAAGGTAACCAGATAACCGCTCCCTAACACAAGATAACAGCTGCCTGGTAGGTCTAAGAACAGCATTCAGTAGTAAAAACCCATGTCCCACTGCATACTATTCAGTTACATTGAGAAGGAAAAACAACAGAACAGCACGCACTCCTGCAGCCGATCGGTGAGAAATAAATCCGCTTTATTCCATGTAGTTAAAAGTTAACGCTGCAGGAGTGCGTGCTGTTCTTTGATTTCTGGATTGTCGCTTGGGCTACGGGCTTGGGGCACTGCACCCGAGCCATTGATCGGACTTGGTGAGTTATCGAATCCTCTGATATACCATCACGATTGTTTTTGTGAACTGGCATCCAACAAAGCGTTAGACTCAGGGTATTGACACCCGGGTCTATTATACCTAAGGGTGAGCTGTTGTAACTCGACCATATACATATAAAATAAGCTCTTATTTATTGAAAGGGGCTTGAGCTGGCAGTCACCAACCGGTTTTTGTATTAAGGAAAAACAGCCTGCCAGAAAGCAGTTCACATCCTAAAGTGCTGACACAAGTCACATGACCAGGGGCAGCTGGGAAATTGACAAAATGTCTAGCCCCATGTCAGATTTCAAAACTGAATATTAAATCTGTTTGCTCTTTTGAGAAATGGATTTCAGTGCAGAAGTCTACTGGAGCAGCACTATTAACTGATGTTTTTTGACAGGATCCCTTTAAACAATGTAACAGGAGTCTGGAATCCTCCAGGTATTGTTTTCAGCTGGTTTGCAACTTTCAATAGGTTTGAGCGTCGGATCCATAAACTCAGAGGTTGGAAACATTAGCAATTACCTTTACAAATAACACCATACATGTATATTGGATTGTTGCTTAGAATGCCACATTCTTTAAGCATACAACAAAGCAGATTTTCTTTATATGTATGCATATTGACATAGGAACATTAGCTTGCACATTACTGACTGAACTACATTGCACAAAGGCAAATATTACATAAAGGGTAGGGCCAGCCCTGTGTAATGCAATACCCTTGAATTTACTTATAAGAAAGGACCTAGAGTTGCATAGTTGTAAATGCAAGAACTAAAAATGATGATTTATTATGACAAAGGAAGGCCAGCTCTCACCAGTATTCCCTGAAGTCCACAAAAACACCTGCAGTAAACCCTTGCAGGGAGAATAACGATGTCTCCAGCTTTTTTTTATTTATTTTTTTTAAACTTTTTCACTTGATTCTCTTGTGAAGATGAGGAAGTGAACATTGCACGAGAAACTCACCACTGCAATAATGATACAAGTTGCATTGGGTAATTTCTTTGTGTTCTCTTCTGGACGGTCATCTCACCGTCCTTGGGTGTTCTCAGTAGTGAATTTCCTGTTCTTAAGCATTAGGGAGTGTGGGTGCCATGAGGGTTGTCCTATACACAAATTGTGTGTCTGAGTAAAGGGACATTTTCATGATCTATATCATAGATGTCAGAAGCATTCCTGCGCCTATTGTATGGTATGTATTTGGTCTCTATGGTGAAAGCAATACCGCAATAGTCAGCCCAGCATCCCGTGCTCCTCTCATTCAGACATTCAGAATGCTATTTATATGGTTAAATATGAAACGGAGAATAGAAGAGCTTGTTTGAAGGGCTTGGCAGCACTGGCATTACTTGCTCCGTCTGTTTGAGAGGAGAATGCTACAAAAGCGCCTTTGTTTTTCGTGGGTAATGAGCCCAAAAGGAACTATACCGCACAGCAACCTTTACCCTTTTGTGTAGTTATTACAAATGGCCGTTATTAAATTGTTCTCTGTTGCAGATATACATGTCCGGGGGGGGGGCAGGTTACCGCAGTGTGTACATTTGTCTTATTCAAATATATCACCCGAGGATCTGTTTGTCTTTCAGGTGTGCGGTATTGCTCTCATAGCGATCGGCATCTACGTGCAAATCCAACTTAACCACACTCTCATCATGAAAAATGCCACCTCTTCTGGAGCTCCTATAGTCATCATCGTAGTGGGTCTTGTCATCTTCTTGATTGCGTTCTTTGGCTGCTGTGGAGCACTAAAGGAGAACTACTGCATGGTGACCACGGTAAGACATTGTTATCCAATACCTACAAATTATTTTCTGGCAACAAATGCCCTGTTTAACATCACTCTGTAGTTTTGTTAAGGGGCATAAACAGCATTTGAGCCAAGGGCTGCCACTTTTAGTGTTACTGAATGAGAAGGGCTATATGTGATATGGAGAAAAATAGGTGACTAAATATACAGTACATGTAAAAAGGAATAGAAATCCTGCTTCCATAAATATGAAAAATACTGTTCTTTCCCATTCCAGTTTGCTGTTGTGCTGGTGCTGATATTCCTGGTTGAGATTGCTGCTGCTATTGCTGCCTATGTTTACAAGGATAAGGTAAGTCTGGTTGCTTTTTTTTTCCTTCTCCCACTGCCAAATTAATCTACATTGCTGGCTTTGTTTTAAGCCCTATCCTTTTATGGTAAATTCCTAGGGGTGTTAAAGGAGAAGGAAAGCTACCAAAGCAGTTTATTGCCAATAGATTAGCCACACTAGTGCAAGCTATAGAATAACTATAGTTATTCTGCAGAATGCTTTATCATTCCTGAATAAACCACTGTAGAAGCTCTCTGAAAGCAGCTGCCATATTAGCTTAGTTTTACATCACTTCCTTCCTGAGTCTCTCTCATCTCACTCATAGCTGTGGACGAGTAATGTGCGGGCGGGCCCAATACCCATGGGTTAAATGGGTTCGGGCCGACCTCAAACTCCCCTTACACTTCCGGCTTTATAGCAGCACACCTGCTTGCCCTGCACCTTTTATGGCCTCATCGGCAGGGTGGCACGGATCTATAAAGGGAAGTCGAGCTCAGGCAGGTGGAGGGAGGGCAGGCTTAGGGTTGGGTGTGGGTTGGCTTTTACATCACTACTCTGGACTCTAACAGCAGGGATGGGGGAGAGGGAGAGAGGCGCAAATTGAGCATGCTCAAGCCATAGCCCTCAAGGTTTATGCTGAAAACAGGGAAGTCTGATAGAGAAGCTCATGTGTACACAATAGAAGGAAAAGACAGAGTCCTGACAGAGGACTCAGAGCAGCACTACTTTGAGGGCTTACAGGTGTATTTATATAGTCCTTTCTGATAAAGCTTACTTAAAGGACCAGTTTGTGTAGAATGAAAAAAAAAGAGATATTGAACATTTAATTAAAATAAAAATTGCTAAGTCTTTATTAGGAAATAACTTACCAAAACTCTGCTTGCACACCTCTTCAGAAAAGGCGATCCATTGTGCGGCGCTCGATTTCTCCTCCTTGCTTGCCTTAAAGGAAAAATTGAGCACCGCATGATGGATTGTTGTTGTCACCTTTTCTGAAGAGGAGTGCAAGCAGAGTTTTAGTAAGTTTCTTAATAAAGAATTTGCTTTTTAAAACTTTAATATGTCCCTGTGTTTCTTAATAAAAAAAAAATTGCTGTTACTGATCCTTTAATTTTCACCTATCCTTCTCCTTTAAAGAACCGATTAGTAACCTCTATTGGGTAGCTTTTCATTGATCAGCTGTATGTTTTACTTGTCAGTGGGCTAATAGAAGTTTGCTGTTTACTATTCCAGACTTGCTGTGCAAGATTGTAGCCTCTTTTGGGCAGGGCCCTCTTTATCTCTTATATCTGTTACTGGTTGCTATGTATGTAATTCTTTATGTTCTTTGTAGGAGCCCACTTATTTTACAATGCTGTGGAATATGTTGGATTAAAAATCAATGTTGAGGACAATAATAATAAAAGCAATGTTCCCTATTTGTTGTATGTGGAAAATCATGGTGTATACAGAGAATCTAGTACTGATGCAGACCTACCTTCCCTTCTCTGTGCACAAAGTGGTCATTAAAGAACACATTTTTATGCCCAAACACAAATTCAAGCTAATGTTGTGGATCAACAAATTAATTTTCTGTTGTAATGTTGTGTTAAATTTCCTTCTCTACTTTAGCTGCGCACTGCATTTGAAGAATCCTTTAAAGATGGAATGTCCCGGTACAATAACACCAAGGACATTGCTGACAGCATTGATCTCTTGCAGAAAGAAGTAAGTATTCTGCTTGTATAAAGAATCGGGAACCACATAATCTTTTCATGGCTTTACATAACATATCTGTTTGCTGTTGCAGTTTAAATGCTGTGGTGCCTTCAACTCAACTGACTGGAAACAATATGCTCCCTTCAATGGTACGGCCAATGTGCCTGATTCCTGCTGTAAGAACATCACTGCAGGCTGTGGAAAGATTACTTCTACTGGCAATATAAATACTGATGTAAGTAGTCTGTTACTATTGTAGCGGAGATAAATTTTAGTTGCAGTGGATGTGGGTTACATTTCAATAATTCCTGGATGGCTCTTAGTTTCACGCCTGTGATATTACCCAGATATCCGTGCAGGGGAGGTAGGGGTGTTGTGAAATTATTTTTTTGTTTTGCTCTCCATACTCCATGACTTTGTCACTTCTATAGCCAATGTAAGCCATGGGAAACTGGTCATGTGATTGATACTGATCTCTCTCTCCACTCAAACAGGGCTGTGCAACTGGAATAGACCAGTGGGTAAAGAAAAATATAGGAATTGTGGCTGGAGTGGCCCTGGGAATTGCATTGTTTGAGGTAAGGAGGTCTTCAGATTGCAATGACTTATTTTAACACCAGATTTTTCAGCCTAAATTAACCCACCCCCTCACGTTACCTTTTCACCCATTTGAAAAAACACTTTTACATCTACAGTGATTCAGCATAACATTACTGTTGTATAGAGAATAATGTATTACTTAGTCTAAATATTTTATAAGCCAAGGAGGAGTGTTTTTTCACAGGTCCTGATATTCCAAAGTAACTGCTTTTGTCTTTATATATGGGGTTCTTTATTTTTATCACTCGCAAGTTTTAGAAAGGTCCTCAAAAGATTGACTTTATCTTTATAACTTTTATTGAAACAAAACAAGATACTTTGTGACTTGCATATCATTTCAGGGCATAGAGTGTACAGTTTTCCTAGATAGCGATGTGAGGGGATTATAGTTCAGTGGGAGCAAATAAGAATTATTTAACTTGTGCCATATAGCCTTTTTTAAATAACATGGCTACACAGCTGCTTGTTTGTTTTTATAAACCCTAGTAGTGTTTCTAAAGCAAACCAATGTGTTTTACCAGTGCAGAGCTGTTTTAACAGTACACGACTTTTCCCAATTTGTTGGCTGTTGCTGTTCCTTTTAATATTGCCATTGACAGCAGAAGTCAAAAGGATAACTGCATGTCAGGGGCTTTTGAAATGGTTTCCAAGATATGTGCAGCCTACAAAACACAATATAAGATAACATCACTGTGGCTAACATTGCTCATAGCCAAGTAAATGTGGTGACCCCTGTGCCTTCCAGTTATGAGGATGTGGTTTCTATACATCGGATGTTTAGCTTACAGCTTACCTACAATATACAGAGAGCTTTGTTTAAACCATATTTAGCGCTTGTATTATCAAGGAGATATTATAAATTCAGGCTCTGAGAAAGCTTGAGGGGTCTTGCTCTGTGGAGCTGATAGGCTAATGCCTTTCTGTGCTAAAATTGCCAAGATTCCAGTGGCTTCTTGCTGTGATTATCCCATAATGGGAGACATCCATTGAAGTCGGGCTTAACATGTTCGACTGATATTAATAATTTAAAGGTGTTAAAAAAACAAAAATCCAGCCGTACAAAGCACAAAAGGGAACATTTTAAGATCCAGCTACTGATATTTCCATAAGATAAACACAAAGGGTAAATAAAGGTTTAGTGGCCTGTTAAATTCTAGAAAGTCACGTTTACATATTCAACATTTACAAAATCATCTTTGTGGTACCTTGCCCCAGTCCATTGCCATTTTTTAAAGTGGCTTTACAGGTACATTTAGACCAATTCGCCAGTTTATCTGCCCGTGTATGGGGGCTTCTGGCGGGTCTTCCCAATTGATATCTGGCCACTATATTGATTAGGAAGCTTACATTTTTCCAGTGACTGAACCATTGGAGCCCATTGCTCTTCGTTTTAATCCGATCGTTCGGATTACCCCAATATAGCCCTGTCGATGGTGGGCATATTGGGATAAGATACGCTCGTTTGGCGATATCGCTAGACGAGCGGATCTCTTCGCATATGGCAAGCTTAACTCTCCAAACCTGATGTGGTGTAGCCATGGGGGCAGTCACGCAAGTTGAAAAAGGAAATAAGGGACAAGATTACACAACAGATAAAACTCTGTAGAATACAATTGTTGAAGTTTGCAATAGTTTAAATTTATCTAAAATAAAAACCTTTCAGATACAATAAGACATTTGTTTCCAAGAACTAGCTTATGTAGTTGCAGGATGAGCCGATATATCTTATAGATCTTGTATGTTCTGCTATTTTAAACGTTTTCTTTTTTCCTGGTTTCATTGTTTAGATCTTGGGGATCATCTTTGCCTGCTGTTTAATGAAGGGAATAAGAAGTGGATATGAAGTCATGTGATCGCTCCCGAGTGGGTTATGCCGTGATGTCACTTGTGTTGCCTTAGCAAGGTGGGAAGTGGTATGGTCCATCTCACGGCAGTTTGGAAATAAATGGTACATACCACTTCCTACCTTAACATGGGGGAATAATGGCATGTCACATGCTCTTTGTACTTAATATAAATACCTTGATATCACCAGTTTGTTTTTATTTTTTATAAATATCTTGTTAAATGTGTTGAGCAGAATCTGTAGTATTTCTTATCTTTGGATTGCATTATGGCTTTTCTGACTCTGCACTTGTGCACAAATGTTTAATGCCTTAATTAGTATTTTATGCCCCTTTAACTTCATTTGAAATTTAACAGACCTGAGTTTTTTGCCGTGAAAGGAAAAACGCAATAATCAAAGGAATTAAAATAAACTACTCTTAAGGGTTTTATCTCCTGGCTTTTTAGACTATAGCTGGGTCATACAGAACACTGGCAATCTTACCTTGGTCACATAGAAAACAAATCATAAGTTAGCTTTCACTAGTTCAGCGAGAATAGTGCTTGCAAACATATAATTGACTGCCATGGGCATATTGTGCATGTGTTTGTATGTAAATCTGTCAATTTCTGGAATGATTTGGGATCACACTATGACCTTGTAGCAAACCTATATTTATTTTATCCCATGCAATGTCAGAAACCCTATGCATTGATTGCATATATGAATAGTACTCTTATATGCCTATTTGCTTTTGTAGCCTGCTTTAACCCAATCAACCTTCTTTCTGTGGGACCTAACTTGATCTGTGTACAAGACAAATGTGGGGTGGGGCAGTTAAAGATAGATAATGATCCTTTAGTGCCTTAATGCAGTGTTGGCTTTTTGTATTGATGTGCAATTCCATTGCTATGAAAAAAATACGCAGCATGTTCATGGTCCGTGTGTTATTTAGAGTAACCTGTGCCATATGTGATGTCAGGGGTATGATGCTTCCCCCCTGCAGCCATGTTTTTCTGTGGTATCTTCCATCCTCCCATTTGACTTGTTTTACAGTAAGGAATTTGGAATAGTTGACAATTTTGTAGAGCACAAAAATTCAAAAGCCAAATAAAGCGATTAAACTGCTTTAAGGAATTCTGTCATTTTTATTTCTAATTCTAAATTGCACAGTTTACACTGCAAATAATTCTCTACCATATAAAAT
>CM044433.1:140302403-140345065 GCA_024363595.1 Xenopus borealis | reverse complement strand
CCATCACTACTTATGAGGCAAAATCCTGTACAGTACCCTCACTGATTCTTCAGTGTTATCTTGTAGTTGAAATCCCTCCCTTGCAAACTGGTGTAAGAGGCTTTTGCACATCCTGCTATTGCCCACTGCCATGTGTAAGGATCAGGAAAAGTGAAAATCATATCATACTTACCGGGATTTTCCTTTCCTGGCCTGGATCATTGCAGTGGGCAAGGCTTCCCACCCTCATAGAGGGGAGATTCCAGAAATTAAAGATGGTGGCCGGGGCAGAAGCACAGCTTTTATTGTGTAATATCCTGTCCCATTTGCATTTGCTAAATGATGCAAAGGTTCCAAAATGTCACGGAACACAGAGTGGCTTCCCAGAATGGTTCTAAGTAAACAATCCTGCCAATAGGCAGGCAAAAATGGGGAGTATGCTTAAAAACTATGGGAATACAGTCAGAAGCCTAACCTGGACGCATGGTGCAGCATAATACAAGGAACATGTCTTTTCCTGACAGGCAGGGACGAATGCTACAATGTACCGCTCTGCTTTTCGGGGACTTTGGGGGGGGGAAATGTGCATTGTGGGGCAGGGCTTGAAACTCTGTAGCCTTGAGGTGGTTTTCTTAGGAGGATTGGGGAAAACAAAATAATATTTGGGAAGAGATTTAATCAAAGATTCTCCAAAATAGAGCTAGGTCTGCTGTGCAAAATTCCAAATCCCAACACTCACTGTTTATAGTTTCTAAGTTGGGTCCTCCCATCTGCAGCAAAGCCTATGTAAACACCCCAGTGTGTATGTACCATTTATATGATTTCACTGAGGGAGGGCAGACTTGGGTGTCTGTACCCAAAAGGTAAGTCTGAAATGCTACACTGAGAGGAGCAACCGTAGGTACTGCAGAGGGATCATTGTCAATAGTTAGTACAGAAGCCATGTTCTTTGAAAGTAAGATGGTGCTAATATCCCAGATGTCCACTGTAAAAAGGCAGATTGATATAAAAGTGATTAAGGTAGTGGGTAGCAGTAAAACTGTAAAAGGGCAGACCCTGCAACCATGGGAGAATCCTGCGAGTGGGCATTAAATACAGTATAACTGGCTTTAGACAATTTTTTAGGGCTTTTCCAAAGAAAAAAAATACAAAATAGAGAATAAAACCCATAGCCTATCTGGCCAATACCCAGGTGATTTTCCCTTGGGGTGTACCAAACCCTACAAAAACAAAAGTCTTTTAGCACTTATGAGACTGTAAAATGCGCACACCCAAGATTTGCAGATTCTGCTCCGCCACTGCATTTTTTTAATTCCAGGGACCATGTAAACCATGCTGAACCATAAGAACATAAAACACTTTTTTTCACCAAGTAAAACTGATTTGCTTCACTTAACACACATATGCTGGTTTCTAAGCTGCCATCTAATGTGAATTCATTTCTAATCAGCTTTATAGCATTAATTTTATACTGCGTATGTACTGTATATTGCCAGTCCATAAGGTCAGGGAATCTTGATCTGCAGAGGGCATATGCTTTGACAGATATAAACTGCTATAGCCTTAGACACAGAAGTCTAAAACATAGGTTGTAGCATTTATAGCTTCTTTGTTTTTATACTTTGTTGCAAACCACGTTCCACCCCATCTATTTAATTACTGTATTGCATCACTATAAATACAGCTGCGAAATGTTTTGAGTATTTGGTTGGAGTTCCCCTTTAACCCCTTCACTGCAGGGTGTCTGTAATCTTGCCACGTTGGGTGCAGCCAGAGCTGCCTAGACTCTGTGTCAGGGAAGTAGTTGCTGAACTACCCACTTTACATATTTACTTAAGGAATATCTGATGGTGAGGCACAAATGCGCTTCTTGGTTAACAGATGTTAAATTGTCATATCATTTTATTGCTGAGATGTTCCCCTGTCATTATATGCAATAATCTTCTACTTCCTGTTGAATGTACTTCCTCCCTGAACATTTTTATCTGCTACGAGGGTTTTGCAGCTTAACCATTTCACTGCTGGATTGTACACTCCCTTTGCTAAAATTACACTTGGTGATGGGCGAGCATCCGTTTTTGGACGCTGGCTGATTCTCACCAGACGAAATTTTACTGGTGTTTCGCAAATTTATTCGCCTGCGGTGAATCACAGGAATTTGCAGCGCATTCACCCCAGGCGAATAAATTCGCCCATCACTACTGGGCACAAAAGCAAGCCAGTCACGCCAGGCATACAATCTCAGAATACTGAGTTCCTAGTCTATAAGATACAAGAATGCTGCATTTTTTCCAACAACTGCCTGGCCCAGGTCTGTAACAAGACATAGATCTATAAAGTGACACCCAAACACAAATTGTTACTTAGTTGCATTAACTTTTAGTATGATGTATGGAGTAATATTCTGAGACAATTTGCAATTGGTTTTCAATTTTTATTTGTGGTTTTTTGAGTTATTTAGCTCTTTATTCAGCAGTTCTCAGGATTGCAGTTGCAGCAATCTGGTTGCTATGGCTCAAATTACCCTAGCGACCTAGCACTGCTATCAATTGGAGACTGGAATATGGAGCAGACCTGAATAGAAAGATGAGTCATAAAAAGTAGCAATAACTATACATTTGTACCCTGATAGAGCATTTGTTTCTAAGATGGGGTCAGTGACCCCCAATTTGATAATTGGAAAGAGTCAGGAGAAGAAGGCAAATAATTAAAAAACTATAAAACAAGAAGACCAGCTGGAAATTTGCTTAGAATTAGCCATTCTATAAAATACTAAAAGTTAACTAAATCACCCATTTAATACTGCCTATGGGCTCAATGTTTAAAATAAATCCAGAAGCTCAGAAGAAGAGTGAGAAAGGGACCTTGAGCCCAGGACATAGGGAACATGCATTATGCGAGTAGAACTTGTGGATGTAGATATGTGTGGGTTGGTGGGTCTGTAGGTCACAGGTCTTGATATAAGCGCATTTTTAAAAAAACATTTTTTTCACCCACCTTCCGATGATGTCACAGTTTGAAAATGCAAGTTGCAATTCTGGGTGCACTTCAATGGCCTGGAACAGGTCCATGTTTCAGATATTGAATCCATATAGGATGCTTTCCTCCCCCCTCCCACTGCACATCTAACATGGGGGGTGTCAATGGGCCCTCAGGTGTGGGTGTAAGGGCATCCATGGGTCACAGGGGATCCACATGTCCCAAGTTAATGCCACTGTAGTAGCCTTTATGTAAACCCAGTAGCTCCAGTAGCATTTTCCTGCATTCAGGCTTGATTCAGACAATAGGAAATGTATGGAGTTAACCATCTCCAGTGCAGTGAAGATACTCAAGAGAAGAGTGACACAAAAGCTCATAGGGCAGATTCAGTAATATCAGATAGACACAATGCGGGCAAAGCATAAGGATTTTAGTAGAGAGTTTTCTCCTTCGTTTTTCATTGCATACTGCAAAATCTATTAAAATATATAACAAATAATATTTAGAACCTGCTGGTCGAGTTCAAAATCTATTTGTGAACAAACATATCCTTGAATACCATAAGTAACATGGAACAAAATTAAAAACCATGAATATCCTTTGAGACCAAGCCAATGACAATGCCATTTAACACCTCTAAATGGCGGCTGATTGTGTAACATAGGCCAACCTTAGAGCTGATCCTGAACTATTTACTTATCCTCTCAGTCTGGTGTTTTCCCATTGCATAGAACTGAAAGACACACTTGATTTAACATATACATAGCTTTCATTAAAATAAAAAGAATACAAGGCACAGTTAATACTTAAATTGTGGATTGCAGGGCAGGCTACACTAAGCTGCATGGGGTGCCCCGTGCCCATATCCGACTTGTTGATTTCTCTTTTGATGCCAGTAACAGATGTAATTTGTGCCTGCTTTTTTGCATTGAGCATCTTGTCCCACAGTAATGAGTTCTATATAGTTAAT
Organism: Xenopus borealis; assembly: GCA_024363595.1. Classification (NCBI taxonomy): domain Eukaryota; kingdom Metazoa; phylum Chordata; class Amphibia; order Anura; family Pipidae; genus Xenopus; species Xenopus borealis. The sequence goes on along the minus strand of CM044433.1, from coordinate 140,341,137 downwards.
GTATGTTATGGCACCACAGCTGTAGAAGAAAATTGGCAAGCACTCCAGGTCCACTCAATTGTTAAAAAAATAGCATAAGGTAGCATAAGGGGAATTGCAGTAGAAGACAATTGCCAAGCACTCCAGGTCCACTTGTTTGTATCAAACAATATTTAGTCATAGGCTTTGCCTAAAAGCTAACATGTATCCTAACGCGTTTCATATAAACGATATATAGTCATAGGCTTTACCTAAAAGCATACATTTGTCCTAACACATTTCGTATCAAACGATACATTTGCTTATGACTGCCTATCGTTTGATACAAATGCGTTAGAACAAATGTTTGCTTTTAACCTGTTGGAATAAAGTTCTTCGTTTATAACAAACAAGTGGACCTGGAGTGCTTGGCAATTGTCTTCTACTGCAATTCACCTTATGCTACTGGTTCGGGGCGATGCACCTGGGTCACCCTCTTCATCTGGTGAGTGTAATGTTTCTGCTTGTTACCTTTACATTCGTTTGAAGAATTGCTGACCCAAGAGTGGGACCCGGGGTCTATTCACCTGGGTCACTGTGTCTATTGGGTTAGCCTTAGAGTCTGCCTACCCCAAGGTCAATCGCTTGGATTTAAATTAAAGTGGCAAGGCCCTATTGTAATTTAGCGTTCAACACTTGGGTGGCCATATATTAGTCAATTATATTACCAGACTGAGCATAGTTTTATGTTCTTTAATGGCACCACAGCTGGCAGCTAGTGTAGTGCTTGTTGACCCACGACCCGCATGAATAGCTGGTTGACCCGTGGGTCGGGTTCAGATTGAATATTGGGTGTCCATGGCGGGTCCTGGTCGGGTGTGGTATTGTTGTGCCTAAGTATAACCCGCACCATGTACCAGCCATGGACACCCAATATTCAACCCAAACCTGCCCCGGCCTGTGGGTCATGTGGGTTGCGGGTCAACATGCACATCACTTTGCATGCACATAATGTCATACCATGCAGCAGGGAATCACTTTGAATTATGAGAAATGAATTTCCATGGTAATGTGATTACAATATAAAAACTATTGCAGTGTAGATTCACTTCTCTAAAAATCCTAAAAGAAAATGTATAAAAAAGTAAGGATTGCTAAGGGACTCTGTGAGCAGGTTTGGGAAGTACAAAAGCCAGTACAGCGTCTGTAATGAAGGCTGGCATGTAAGAGGCTGGTAGCCACACTAGCTTGGCGTCCCAGCCTGGACTGTATCTTGTGCGTGGGTATCGGGATTGCAAGGCATGTTCTATACACTTGGGCACTTTGGAGATGTCCGGATCACAGATGAAGTTCATGATGAGTCTTTGCATTTTCAGGTCTAGAGAAAAGACACAAAGCAAAATGCAGATCATTAGATGCAGGTAAAGGCATGGGACATGTTATCTAGAATGCTTAGGACCTGGGGTTTTACAGATAGCGGATCTTTTCTTAATTTGTATCTTAAAAGTAAAGGTTAAAGTTAAGCTTTATCAGAAACGTCTATATAAATATCTAAGTAAACTCACAAAGTAATGCTGCTCTGAGTCCTCTGTCAAAATAAACACAGCATTTCTTTCCTTCTATTGTGTATACATGGGCTTCTGTATCAGACTTCTCTGTTTTCAGCATAAACCTCCGGTGCTAGGGCTTGTGCATTCTCAGTTTGCTCCTCTCTCCCTCTCCCCCTTCCTTTAGCCCCTCCCTCCTCCCCTGCCTGCTGTGATCTGAGCCCAGAGCTATGAGTGAGCAGGGAGAGACTCAAGCAAGAAGTGATGTCACACCAAGCTACTATGGTAGCTACTATCCTAAACAAAGAGAGAGCTTCTACAGCTATTTACTGTGGTATGGTAAAGCATTCTGCAGAATAAATATAGTCTTATAGTTTGCACTATTGTCGCTAATCTATTGGCAATAAACTGCTTATGTAGCTTTCCTTATCCTTTAATAAACTGAATAGGCTGGTTTTGCTTCCAATAATCAGTGTGGATCAAGTACATGCTGCTGTTTTATAATTACTGAGAAATCTTTTTAAAAAATGTGGATTATTTGAATAAAATGGAGTCTATAGGAGATGGCCTTTCTGTAATTTGGAGCTTCAGTCTGTGCTTCTGAACTTGTTATTCAAATATTAAAGCTCACTGTTATGCAATTTTTTGACGCAAAATAGCTCATATGTAAAACTCTGCTTTATCTAAAGGAACCATTTTCATAAAAATATACTTTTTTAGTAGTATGCACCATTGGTTATTCCTTAATAGAAAATTGCCATTTTAAGTACTAAGGACCTCCCCCTGGGTTCATACTATTCATGGTGCACACAAACAAACCAAGGGCACACATACATTTGGTCACATGAGCCAATGAATGGACAGAGCTGTCTTTTACTCCCACGCCTGTTAACACCTGTTACACTTAGAGCACAATTATTTCTGGCAATATGAATTTTCTGCGAGTAGATATATATACTGAAGCACCAGATTTGGCTCTGGATTCGGGCTCTATCCAGCCTATTTGCAGGATTCTGATTCTGCAATTCTATGTTCTGAACTGAATCCAGACCATTAGTATTTTCTGAGGATTTTGCTCTTTTGCATATGCAGATCAGTTTGTATTCGTTTTGGGATTCAAGCAAATCTTTTGTGGTGGGTATTCAGCCATATTATAAAACTGTGGATTTGGTGCAACCTTTTATTATAGGTCCTGTCCAGAAACATACATTGATGGAAGTACTTGTCCCCATAGGTCATCCTTGTCTCTGGTGGCATCTGATCCCAGAGTAGCTGCAAGGAGCGCTCAATAGAATCCAGGTTAGTCACAGCTGTTTTGAAGAATCCAGGCTCTATGATGCACACTCTTACCCCAAAGTGCTGCATGTCCCGTCTAGGCCACAAAGCAAGGTTGTTCAGTTAGTATTTCACATGTACATCACACTAGTACAAACAAAATACATGTTAATTACAAACATTTGTCACACAAATTGGAAACGTTTAACCAATACATGTATATATTTATATTGTTTTGTGTAAACGCTGTAAAATTAGCTAATTAAATAAGTTCTCCCACATACCAACTGGCTGTGACCTTTGAGAGGGAGCAGACCCCCCCCCCATACAGATTTTTTAATTGATTGTGTTAATTGCTATTTAAAGAAACAGTAACCAAATTAGGGCTATAATTGTATTTGGGACGTTTCCTATTTCAGTATGATGAAGCTTATATTCAATTTTCATTTTCACAATAGTTCCCTTTTAACATTAAATTTTGTTTGAGATTCTGTACACCAGCCCAAGGCAACCTAAAACTTTGAAACTGTGAAATCTGTGAATCCAATCCAAAGATTCTCCCAGGGGCTCCCCAACTTTTTGTCTGCTAAATCATTTCACTTGCTCTGTACATCTGTCAGTTACCAGAATGTGGGATCTGACTCAGCCCTTGCCTTGAGTCAATATTCTGGAGCAATCAATTACCATTTGAGGGACATACAGATGACTAAACTGCACAGCCTGGTCACTGCATAGACACACTGCATAGACGCTACTTAGCAAGGAATATATTTCCTCCTGATAACAAGCACACTGAGAGGTCTGACTGTGCACATGACTAGAACACTTGGATACCTGGGCAAGCAGCACTAAAATAATTGGCTAAATAAAGTAATTCCTTTTGCACATTTTTTATTATCTCAGAGCCCACTTCAGACTTTTCGTTACTCAAGCTCCATTTACTAAAGTACTTAAAGCAAGTACTTAATAAGGGCAGGAGTACAAAACAAATCTCATATTCAATGAGACTGCAGCTCTTCTCAGCAGACTATGGGAAACCATGTGACTAGCGATATATTTACATATAGCAAAACATAGTGGTTCCTAATTGGTGGGGAGAGAATATGAACATCCTAAGAACTAGGATTGTTTCACTTCGGTAAAATGGATCCTGTCTGATGTCTGTAATTCCTAAAGTCACCGGAAGTCTATTCCTGACACATAGCTATTCTTATCATTTTTCCACTAGATGGCACCATATAGATTATTTTGATTATTAACATGTATTTTTACAATGCCACCATCTAGATTTATGTGTATTATATGAAATAATGTGTATTATAAGAAATAATGAAGTGACAGAATTCATGTATTTTAGCTTAATCATTTCATTAGAAACCTCCTGTATACCATACCGTAAACTGTCAGAGAAGGCCTCGACAGCATACTTGGACACGCAGTAGCCGCCTCCATTAGCTGAAATCCTTCCAAGGATGCTGGCCATGTTGACAATACGCCCTTGTGCCTTCTTTATCAGTGACAAAAAGCTCAGAGAGACAGCAATGGTTCCGAATGCGTTGACTTCCATCACTTTCCTATAGTCCTGTATGGTCATCCATTCAGTGGGCCCAATGGGATTAGCGATCCCAGCATTGTTGACTAACCCATAGAGACCTAATGATAAAATAAAGCTAAGAGATCATTTCAGATAATAATCATGGCATCCTACTAGTTTATGTGCAATAAGAAAAGTGAAACAAAAAGCCACATTGGCACATTAAAGGGAAAATGTATTCATATTCTCATAAAACAGGAGGCAAGACGGACACACTGGTGCTAAACACAATAATGCAGAAGTGCAAGGAGCAGCTTTGGATGCAAGTACCAGTAATGAATGCTGTCAATTAGTGCAGCAACCGTGCCAATTTTTGCACAACCACTGTAGTTGAGGTTGTAGATGCCCTTTTTGGATCTTTTTGGCAGAGAACAGAGGTTCTCAATGTTTTTCACCCATGAGCCACATTCAAATGCAAAAAAGGAGCAGAGCAAAACAAGTATGAAAAAGCCACATGGATGTCTATTAAGGGCGTAGGGACTGGCAGCCTACAGGAGGCTATTTTTGGCAGTACACCTGATTTTTTATGAAACCAAAACTTGTCTCCAAGCCAAGAACTAGAAAATAACCTGCTTTGAGGCCACTGAGAGCAACATCCAAGTGGTTGGTGAGCAACGTGTTGCTTGTGAGTAGTGCTGGGCGAATCTGTCTTGTTTTGATTCATCGAGAAATTTGCAAACAGCTACAAAATTTGTGAAACCGACGAAAAATTTGCAAAATGCATTACAGTCAATGGGCATCCAAATAATTTTGACGCGTGACAGTTTTTACCAGCGTGCCGATGAGCACTCATGAGCTACTGTTTGGGGATCACTGGCATAGAACCTAGAACACTGTAACTATATGATGTTATGAACCAAAATAAAAATTAAGACAGTAGGGTCATGCAATTTCCTTGAAGTATTAAAGGACTAGGAAAGTTAAACTAAAGAAGTAGCTAGAAATGTTTTACATTATGTTTTGTGCTTCTGTGCCTGCCCAAGGGAACAAAAGCCCTTTAGAAGTAAAGATCTGTGTCTCCCCAGTAGATGCCCCAGTAGCTCCTCATCTTCTTTTCTGCTGATTCACTGATTCACATGCTCTGTGCTGCTGTCACTTACTGAGCTTAGGGACCCACTCACAATATACAGTACACATAGATTAGAAATGTCACAATAAAGGCTGATTAGTAATTAATACAGATAATTACTACATGGCAGCACAGAAACCAGTGCAATTAGCATCAGAGAACTCAAATTCATAGGGGGAGAGACCAATAGTGCCAATCCTGCACCAGGGCCCACCAGCGAGTAGTTACGCCACTGCCCCCACCCAGCAGCCTAATGGGAAGGCAACCAGATAGCAGCTTCCTAACACAAGATAACAGCTGACTGGTAGATCTAAGAACAGCATTCAATAGTAAAACCCACTGTGTACTATTCAGTTACATTGAGAAGGAAAAACAACAAATTCCCATCCCTTAAAGCTTATTTTCTCAACAGATGCTCAGAGCCCACTGAGCATGTGAGTGTCACAGACATTTTCCAAGATGGTGACCCCCTGTGACAAGTTTGAAGTCCTGGATCATTGCTGCTATTGAGAAGCTGAATCTTTAGGCTGGTGCAATAAGCTCAGTAAATAAAAAATAGTTGTAGCTATATTCATTTTAAGGGTTTTGCTCTCCTTTAAGATGCCCTTACCTCTGTCTCCCACCTCTGACTTAACCCACTCAACTGCCGTGTTTATACTGTCCTGGTTGGTGACATCCAGTAGAGTGCACTTCAGGCCAGTAGGACAAGCTTTCTGCAAGTCTTCTGCTCCCGATTGAGTGAGGCACCCAGCCAGGACTTGGAAACCCTTTCGGCTCAGTCTCTTGGCCAGCAAATTGCCAAAGCCACTGTCACAGCCAGTGATAAAGACATGTTTGTTTGAGAATCTTGAAATCATCTGCCTGTCCCTTAGCAGCCATCCAATGGTCCAGGCCATGGCAAAGAGAAGTACGTAACACCACATCTAGCGTCTCTGTAAAACTACAAGGGGGAGAAAGAAAGGGAATGTAATTCAACATTATCATATATCAACACATAAACACACATACATGCATACATAGAGCTGAACTATATATCCTGTCTTAACACATCACAGCAGAATAGATCCAAAAATGCAGAGAAGCCATTCCAGCATCTTTCTCTCCATTACACAATAACAGTCCTGCTTTTTGCCTATTGCAACTACTTTTGCAGTAAAACGAGAAAAAAAACAACAACATTGTATTCTCAGTGGCCTACATTTCTTTATATCAGTTATAGCACTTATGCAAATAGCATTTTCATTTGTCTGAGCTATGTACAGCTACAATTTGCTCATACTCTATGTGGATTTGTCTTTTGAGTTGAGATGTGGCAGAGCTTGTGTTGATACCAAAGTGCAATATCAAAATTATACTCTGTGTACATTACAGAATATACATTTTCTGCAGCAACATAAGAACAAAAACATGCATTTTAACAATGACACACACACAAATACCTAAATATATGGTAATTAGATTTATGCAGATATCTATAAAACAACATGTGCTTTAGAATAGGGGCGCACTAAATGCAGGATGTGAATGGGGAATACTGATACAGGTATAGGATCTGTTATACAGACTGCTCGGATAACTTAAATCTACCACAAAATCATTAAACATTAACTAAACCCAAGAGGACTGTTTTGCCTTCAATAAGGGTTCATTATTATTATAGCTTAGTTGGCATCAAGTGCAAGGTACTGTTTTATTATTACAGAGAAAAGCTTTTTTTTTGGATAAAATGGAATCTATCGGAGATGGCCGTTTCGTAATTCAGAACTATGTGGATAGCAGGTTTCTAGATAATGGATCCCATACCTGTACTTGAATAAAATAGGGAGGATCTTGTAGTTATTTTGCTTTAAAAACATTATATGGCGGCTTGTCTAAAGGAGCCCACGGACCCTGAAACTAGTTTAGACATATGTCACTGGCCTCTATTCGTTGCCCTCAAATCCTATGTCCCTCAAGACCTGAGTCAGGCCTCTGACAATTGAAATGATAGTTGGGCATTCTGCCTGGTGTGTAAAATGTGGCATCAGCCTCTGAACTCTAGTGACCACTGAGTGCCCTATTTCCATCACAGCAGATAAAATTCCTGAAATGATCCTATGTGTAGTGATGGGCGAATTTATTCGCCTGGCTTGAATTTGCTGCAAATAAATTTGCGAAACGCCTTCTTACATCATCGCCTGCTTTTTTGGCCCACGTCCAAAACGAGATGGCTGTGTCCAAACGAGACGCTGGCTACGTTTCGCGAATTTTTCGCTGTTTCAATTTCTCAGGAAATGCTGAAAAAGTCTGCGAAACGAAACACCACAGACCTAGGTGTTCCATACCCCAAAGGTTCAAGAGTTTGGCACTGGGCACAACAGTTGCAACCCCTTCAACTACCCTTGTGAATCCCTTGCAGTACTGGTTTCCAACTTAGCCGTAAAACATTTCCGGTGTCCTAGTAACATATATCAAGCCTTAAAGAATAATAGTGGACAAGCATAAGTATGTGACAACTTACAATTTTGAACAAGTATATTTACAGATAACATAAAAGGTGAAAAGGTGAAAATAAGAAGGGAAAACAAGCCAAAATAAACTTGTACCTCTGTAGAATATGTTGTTTTGATATTATTAATTTGAATCAACTTAAAGGGATAGTTAACTTTTAGTATGTTATAGAAAATGTAATTACTGAGTTAGGAAAATTAAAAAAAACATTTATTTGAACCTAAGAGACAAGACGGCCTAGTGCACCAGCAGGTATGAAATGCGTTAGGACGTTATTTCTCATGTCCAAATAAATGTTTTTTTTTACTTTTAGTAACTCAGTAGTATATATCTGTTGAACACTCTTACATTCGAGTTTTGTTGGATGTATGCACCTGGACTGGATGAATTGGTGAGATGTTTCACTTTATTTACTTAATTTTGTTACTATATCTCTATACACTTTGACAGTAATTATTTGTATTTTTTGGCGCTCTGCACCATCTTTTCTATTTTTATGATATAGAAAAGCCAATTCTAAGCAACTTTTCTTGCTTTTTAATCTTTGGCCGCCTTTTTCTATCTCTTTCAAGCTTTCAAATGGGGTCACTGACCCCATCTAAAAAAACAAATGTTTTGCAAGGCTACAAATGTATTGTTATATCTACTCTTTATTACTCGTCTTTCTACTCAGGTCCTCTCCTATTCATATTCCAGTCTCATACAAATCAGTGCATGGTTGCTATGGTAATTTGGACTAGCAAACAGATAACTGAAACTGCAAGCTGAAGAGTTGCTGAATAAAAAGTATATAATTCAAAAGCCACAAATAATGAAAAAAAGAAAAGCCGTTGCAAATTGATTAAATATCACTCTCTACATAATACTAAGGGGCAAATTTACAAAATTCTCTTGAATGGATCAAAGTTCGATCGAATTCTGATCGTACGATTTTTTTCAGAGAATCGAATATGCAAATTTGGCCACTTCCATCATCGAATACGCAAAATTTGAATGATCGAATAGATCGAATGATGAGATATTCGATCATTCGACCATTCGATGATCGAAGGACTTTAACTTAAAAATTTTATTCGACTGCCTACTTCGCCAGATTGAACCTACAGAATTGCAATAGAAGCCTATGGGAATCCCCCCATAGGCTTCTTTTGCTAAGTCCTGCTAGAATACCATTCGTATGATCGAACGCCTCGATCGTTCGAATCATACAAATTTTTCGAGTGCTTGAAGGAAATTTTATGATTTTTTCGTGAAATTGAACGATCGGTATTCGATTGTATGATTTCATCGAGAAATTGAGGAAAAAATAGCCTAAAACTATTCGATACGCATTCTTTAGTCGAATGCTTATCGACTTTCGAACAAATTCAAGGGATTTTTTGGTGAATAATAGTAAATTTGCCCCTAAAAGTTAACTTAAAGGTGAACAATCCCTTTAAAAGCCCCATGTTGATTAATATTATTAACATGTATTTCTATAGCGCCAACCTATTTCGTAGCGCATGTTGATGTTATGTTATAGGCTCAACAACTTCATTATAAGGTAGAAAGGTGGCTAGAAAGAGCCCCCTGAAACTTATATATTTCATCCACAGTTGCCAGATCTGATTGAATGCTTGCTGTTTATCTTATCAAACACATGGTCAACTTCTCATTACAAAACATCCAGAATCCCTTGCAGTTTTGTTCTTGGCAAAGAGGAGGTTAATAAGTAGGGCTTGCTTTTAATTTCTTTTGCTATACAGTTTCACTAAAATTGTTTTTCCCAAAGAACCTTATCTCACTGTATACTGGCATTTACTGAGTACTATAACTGTAGGTTTTAAAAGAAAAAAAAAAACAACTTGTTTATCAAACCGTTTTAAGGCTCTGCCCCCCATTGTATGCCTGCGCCGTTTCCTGCTGTTCCCTTCCTGAGCTGCGCCTCGCAAGAAACATGTGTCACTATCCTGGATTTGGATTTATCTGGATTCTGGATTTATCATTCAAATCATACTTATATTTGTTAAATGTTACTAAAAGTCCCCTCCTCTGTTTAGCTCTGATTGTGGTTTATCATAGGGATACATAGTTCAGAATCCCCCCCCCCCCGAGAGACTATATACAAATATGGCATGCTTATAATTTAAGATGAATTCCTTTATTTTAAACTCTACACCTGCAGGCTAGTGATGTGCGCATCAAGTTTTCTGGGCTCCAGAAAGATAGCCGCTTTTTTTGTGGTAGAGGGGTGGAACCTTTTATTAAGAATGCTCAGGACCTGGGGTTTTCCAGATAATAGATCTTTGTATAATTTGGATCTTTATACTTTGTGTCTACTAGTAAATAAACCCAATAGACTGGATTTGGTTCCAATTATATCTTACTCTGGATCAAGCACAATGTACTGTTTTATTAATACATAGAAAAAGGAAACAAGTTTTTAAAATGTGGATTATTTGTATAAAAAGGAGTCTATGGGAGGCAGCCTTTCTGCCATTTGGAGTTGTCTGGATTGAGGATACAACTGATACCGTTATAATATTTTCAAAGCCCACCTCTCCATCTGATGTTATCTCTCACGTCAGCTAAGGAGCAGATTGGGCTCCCATCATAAAGCCCACTTTTGAAGGAAAAGTGAACCCTAACTAAAGAAGTAGCTAGAAATATTATACATTATGTTTTGGGCTTCTGTACCAGCCCAAGGGAACAACAGCACTTTAGTAGTAAAAATATTCAAAGATGCCCCAGTAGCTCCCCATCTTCTTTTCTGCTGATTCACTGATTCACATGCTCTGTGCTGCCGTCACTTACTGAGCTTAGGGACCCACTCACAATATACAGTACACATAGATTAGAAATGTCACAGTATAAGGCTGATTAGTAATTAATACAGATAATTACTAAATGGCAGCTAGGGCCGCTCCGGCCATGAGGCAAGGTGAGAACGCTGCACTAGCGATGTGGCCCCTCCTCCACCTGCTCCGAAGCTAGAAGTTAGAAGCGCGGAGCGGGAGGGGGGGCGGCATCGGGCTGCTGCCTCAGGTGGCAGCAGCCCCTGAAACACCCCTGATGGCAGCACAGAAACCAGTGCAATTAGCATCAGAATTTAATAATCAGCCTTGTAGCATCAGCTTATATTGCAGTCCAACGTCATTTATTGCTTGTAAATTTGTGACGACCATTAAGCTTAGCTTCTCAACAGCTGCTGAGACCCCACTGAGCATGTGAGTGTCACTTTCCAAAATGGTGACCCCCTGTCACAAGTTTGAAGTCCTGGACGATTCCTGCTATGGAGAAGCTAAAGCTTTAGGCTAGTGCAATAAATCCAGTACATAAAATAAAGAATTTTTAGCCCTATTCATTTTTAGGGTTTTGTTCTTCAGCATGGTTAGGTCTGGGTCTAGGTATAGACAAATACAAGAGGTCCTCTGCACTCAACCCATTATCAATATATTTAAGAAATTGAGACATTCTGTGCATACAGCTACTAAAAAATGCCTTACCCTTTAAACAAAACAGGGATGGTTTGTCCATATATTGCAATATATTTAAGCTGGCCAACTACGTCAAAGTCATCCCATATCTGGCCAGTCCTACGCTCAATTTTCATCTGATTCATTAAGAATTCCATTACTTCATTAAACATTTGACAAAGGGACTAAGTTTTACCTGCAACTTACTTGCTGCTTTCAAAGTAAAACCCCCAATCATGGATGCCCTTTTATTAGACACCAGTGGGATCACCTGACTATAGCTGGGAAGGGTGGGGGCTACAACAGAGAGCTGGTCACTGCTCCAGTATAACTACAACAAACAAGAAAAAATTGTGCTCACCACTAATTTTTAAAACCATTAGGCGGGGGTGCAATGAGGCTGTGACCACAAAATACATATAGACAAATACAAGAGGTCCTCTGCACTCAACCCATTAGGTCTGGGTCTAGGTCAAGAAGGGTAAGGGTTGGTGCAAGTTGTAAGGTTTCTGACCCACACCTCACTAAAAAGCAGAACTATGTATATGGGTAAATACTGTACTGAAACCGGAGCAACCCCTACAGTCTGATTTTCCCTCTATCTGCTAAATCTTAGTCCAATAACCGAAATATTTGGGTGGGACAGTTTGCCCCATTAGGGAAGCAAGGTTTGATATAGTAGGAGAGATAATTTGGTTGTTTCTCTTCAGTCTTTACCTGCTGAACAGAGTTGATATCTAACAACACGACCCCAGTAAAAATGCCCTATGGGAGGCAAGTTAGTGGAGTTGGGGAATAGCAACCCAGTGAAGGGTGTAATTAGACAGTGACAGAACTAGCAGCTGTTATAGTATAGTAGGAGCATAACTCAGGCAGCTTGAGCTAGAAAGCGAATAGGAGTGGAAGATTGGAGGTATCTCTCTCAGGTAATACTGCCTTTTAGTGCAGCGATCATAGTGGGAAGGGAAACATTATAGGTGTTTCCCTAAGGATCCCCTGGAGGTGATCCTTTAAAGGGGTAACCTGGGATCTGCTGTCTCCAAGGCGGTATCAGTGAGTTATCCTTTTTCAATGAATATTGCTGTGACCATACAACCTCATATTGATACATTGCCATACCTCCCAGCCATCCTGTTTTCAGCGGGTTAGTCCCACTTTTGACAGCTCAAGCCCGCAGTCCCGCATTTGTATTGGAAAGTCCTGACTTTCTCTGCACAGAACAGCCAGAAAAAGAAACAAAGTCTCTAACTTAATCAACTTTTAGCAGAGAGCCCAGAACAGCTACCAGGTGCAACTAAGATGCTTTATAACAACTTTGAGATAAGCAAATAAGTTATTGCAACAATTTAGATAAGAAGGTCCCTTGGCAAAAAGTTAGACTCACAGCTTAAAGGGTAATTCACCTTCAATTGCAAAACTGGAATAACTGGGGGAAAAAAACACAGAAAAATGTTCAAACTTTAATAACCTGCCAAATTTTGTAAAATGAACATGGTAACTGGGGTGTGTGGCCAAAAGCATTTTTTCTGTCCCTCTTTTTATTTCCAAAATGTTGGGAGGTATGCATTGCTACTACTGGAATACTGGCTTTTGCTATATAAAAATGTGTTATATGGTTAAGAAGGACCTCTGGGGTACAAAATGCTGTTTGTGCAGTTTTGTTCAGCAACATCACTCCCTTCTTTTACACACGAATACAAGGGCTCAACTGAGAGAGGGGGTCCAAATTAACCAAGGCTCTGTGTTTGCTAAGTTAGTAGTACTAGAGTTCTGGCTAAACTTGAGTTCCACATATGAAAATAAAATTAGGACCAATTGCTGAATTGTTGAGGCTAGAACATTCTGTAACATTTTAAAATAACTTAAAGGTGAACTTTCCCTTGGATGAATAAGAAAGCAGAGAGTAGCATGAACAGAAAAAGATGTTGTTTCTCTGGCACCAGTGATAAGTTGTTTAATTTGTAGTCGGCTAATGTCTCATATTGGCAGGTGTCTCTTTACCTTTAATGGATGCTGCACACGGTTCTTCATACACCAGGCACAGGCAGAATCCTACAAAAACAACAAAATAAGAACATGGAACACCAAATCACAACACTATGGCAGTTCCCAACTTTTTCTGCACCTTTTCTCAGAAGAATCCCTGTGCGTGTGCCGGGTGCTCATGGGAATAAGGCTTACAAGTTACACAGTGGATTTATACCAGACAATGTGACAAAGCAATTGTTGAAATACAATGATTCCTTATAGCGGGCAAGAAAATCCTATTATAAAACAGGAGCCAAATCCATGGCTCATTAGTAGAGAGCAAGCACTAACTAATGGGGAGTTCCTTAGTTACTGTACTGCACACAGGTTGCTTACAGGAATACAGTGCATGGAAATAGCAGTTTCAATACAGGGAGACTAAGTGCACATACAGATTCACATAAACACAAGAAGGTCCCTTGCTGACACTTGCTTTTTCCAGTTCCTTTTCTCTGTTTCTCAGGCTAGGTGCCAGTTAAATATTAATAGCTTGTACTGACTCAGTATTGACTGATATCCGTTGTTTACAGAGCAATGACCATCACCCATTGACCCACACCAGCACCAAGATCCAAACAGAAACAGGTCCCTGCCCACATACCTCTGTGTAGTTCCCAGTTATTACATTTCAAGTGGAGCTATTGGTAGCATACAACTTGCAAATCATGGGAGGAATGACTCCCCATGAGCAGTGTCTATATTGTGTATATACTATGTATATATTGTAGATAAAATGCAATGGACAATAAATCCTTCCACAGGTGCTTGTTTTGCAGCACCCAAGCCATGAGTTGAGTCTGTGCATGCACCTACCTTAGCTATCCCTTCAGTGCTCAGATACAGGCTGCTGAGTGGAGCAGGATCTCCAGTTCCCCTGATAGCAAATTTGGTGTGTTGGTTGTTTCCTTATCTACCTCTTTTTGTCAGTGATGAGCTCTTGCAGGGGAATGAAGGCATGCAGTGCTGCATAGCCAAAGTCCATCAGCTTTAAAGGAGAGATTTTCCTAGATTTATTTCTTGGAGAAGGAGGTGGGGAGGAGAATGGGCTGTTAACGCTTTGCAGAGCATTGCAGGGTACAGCGAGGTACCAGGGGGCAAATAATACAAATATATATTCAATCAAAAGAGGACATTGGAAAGACTATTAATTATTATTAATATGGACATTGTAATATACCATATCTATTGCCTTATTTATTATACATACATCCAATCTCATTCTGATAACCTGTTCATTCTTCTGTTTTATCTTTGTGTGGAGATTTAATCAATATAAGGAGAGTTTTTAGCAAATAACGTCCTCAGTCAATATTTCTTGGTTGATGCCCTGCTAATTGCCTGATTAGAGCCATCTGGCCATTTCTCCTATACTTGCAGAATAAATCATTTACACAAATATGCAGTTTGAGGTAAGATTACGCATTTATTAATTAATCTGGGTAAGTTGTTTGTTGCACCTTTGTGTGCAGACTGAAAATACTGTTCCAGCAGTGTATTGTGCACTAAGGGTATCACTAGAGACATTATGTAGCTGGGTCAGACTACACGTTAATATGGCAACTGATGCAGAAGGCAGGCGGGGAGGTCATACTAAGTGCAAAATGTACAATTTGTACTGCTCTAGGCCAGTGCTACCTACTTTTTTCACGTTTCTGGTGGTTTATACCCCAAGCCTTGTGTGCCAAGGTTATAACATAATTGAACTGAATGATTAAACATCACCCAACTCAATTGCTAGCCTCTAGTAGTAACAGTTTAAGTCAAATTATAATAACACTGTTAAAACAAAATGTAATTGTTCAGGCACATAGCTGCCCACCACTTCCCTACCAAAAGTCCACCCTAAACCTAAAGGTGGTCATACATGGGCAGATCTGCTGATTCACTTCCTTCATTCCAAGGCAACATAGCTGCGAATGTAAGGGGTACTCTGACAGGCCTACCAGACTGATGCCTAGCCAAAAATTCAATTGAACAGCCAGCTTAATTATATGTTCTCTTTCCACAGATCCATGTAGGAGATGTGAAGAATTTAAGAAACATGTAGAAAAAGCAGTGCCCACCAGCACTCAAACAGATCCACAGGACCAGGAAAAGTTGAAAAAATAATTTTATTTATGCAAAGTTAAACATGTATATCTGCATCTCCATCCACCCTACACGTTTCGCACCCACCCAGGGCGCTTAGTCATGGGCTCTGATAGCAGTCACAGGATATGAGCATTTATACAAAAAACAACTAATCAAACAAATTTTAAAAAAAACAACAATCCTTAAAGAGACAGTACCTAATAATTCTCTAAGAGTTTGAATATTACAAAAGATAGTTTAAATACATTCCTTTATGTATAAAGATAAAAATTTATTGTAGAATAGTGTAGTAAATGTATCATGAAATCTCAATATATGAATACACATAATAACAGCAGAGAATGCACCAGACGTAGATAAGTAAAGTGTATATATACTTCTACTCAATCAAAACAAGATCCCATTATTAGGAAATATCGGCTATCAAGAAAATATAAACTATTTCTCAAGAATTATAACGTCACATCAAATTCAGAATTCATACTACAAGGTATCCTAGTTTTCAGGTTAAAGATCCAATAGACTTCTCTTCGAGACAAAATTTCTGACAGTTCACCTCCCTGATTATTAAGATATAATTTTTCTACGCCTTGGATACTAAAGACGTTCAGATTCCCAGAATTACATAAATGAAAATGTTTAGAAACGTTTATCTCTCTCTGAATTTTAATATCAGACAGATGTTCTCGAATTCTCTCCTTCGATTTACGTGAAGTTTTCCCTCTGACATTTTAGGCATGTGATCAAATATATCACATTCTTTGTGTTACAGTTTATGTATTGTTTGCTTTTATGGTTTCTACCATCCAAATTGCCCAAAAAGGTGTCACTCTTTTTCATACAGTATATGGGCAGACTACACATCTCGTTTCACCACATATAAGGTTCCACTTTGTCATTAACCAAGTAGAATGTGATTCTTTTTTGGTGTTTACCCTGCATGGAGATAACATATTGTAACAACTGACCCTGGTGGTCTAGTGGGCCGGCGGGGACCCTCTCCGTGCCATCGGCTGGGACGCCTGCCATGCTAATGCTTCTTCCTCTGTACCGGCTTCCTTAGCACGCGCGAGGTGTGCACTTCCTGTATTTATAGGTGCTGGAGTATGATGTCAGTGCACAATGGCGCCAAAATTCAAATATTTAAAGGGAATTTAGTCTTATTTTGATTGCCCGTTATAGGATCATTTTCCTGGTGCTTCTGTGCTATTTTGAGCTTCTGAATTTCTGTGATTTGACTACTTGTTGTGACCCCTGCCTGATTCTGACTATCCTGACTTCTGTATCCTGATCCTTGCCTGGTAACTGACTCAGTTTATTCTGCATCCCTTCTGATTGATCTCCTGGTTTTACCCTTGCCTGCCTGACTATGTTTGTACTCCGACCCAGCCTGATCTGACTACTCTTTTGCCTGAAGCCTTCTACCACGACCTTCTGCCCAAAGACTTTGCTTGTCCAGAACCTTTTGCTTTGCACCTCTCTTTTTAAGACCCGGCAGCATCCAATTAGCCGAGGGCTCCTCCCGAGGTGAAAGGTGGTTGTTATAGGCAGAAGTAAGAGCCTAGAACAGGGAGCTTAGCATTGGTTCTGGATTAGGTGCCGATCTTTACACATTTTACTTAAAGTAAGACCCTATCTGGTGACAAACTTACATCCAGAGCTCAAAATATTGTTAAGTTTCTCATCTGTCTTCAAAATAGCAACATTTCTTTTCAATTGTGCGTTTGATCATGGGATATTGTGGACTATAGGTGAATATACTTATGGGTTTATCCATATTAGATGGTGAATTTGAGGTACTTCGATATATAGAGGTTTGTTTTTGAAGGAGAGAATGTCTGGGGTGACAATTGCTTTCTTCAAAGCTTCCACCAATAAACTCATTTTGTATCCCCTAAGTAATAAACTGTCCTTTAAGTCTTATTCTTCCGTAACAAAAGTGCAAAAGTCAGAGCATAGTCTAAAGATGTTTAGGGTGTGAGGAAGTAGCTTCTAATGTCTAAAAAATTGACCTTGGTGTCATGGTATCCATGTATGAAGCTTAGATTTAAATCATTTGAGTTGATGTATTCTAAAAATTAATTATAGATTGTTATGTCACACTTCCAGATAAAAAGCAAATCATCAATGTAACGCCATAAAAGTGGATGAATTTTCTGAAAGGGTTATAATCTCCATATACTGTATATACATATAGTCACATATGACAAAGGGGGTTACCCCGAAACGTTGCATGCTGCATTCACAATAAACCAGCAAGGTTTTACCTGCAAGTTGTTCCTGTGTGCCAGTGTTTTGTTGCTGAATATACATATAGTCCCACCATCCCATATACAGATTGGCATAGGATGAGGCAAATTTAGCTCCCATCGCATTGTCAAAAAGTAAAGAATTGTATGTCAGCATAAATTTTATTGCTTCAAGTATGAAATCTTTTAAAGAACTTTCATAGTTGCTATATCAATCCAGATTTAAAGATATAGCTTTTAATCCTAGGGTGTGGGAAATGCAAAAATATAAAGAACATAAATCAATTGTGGCCCACTTACAACCCAGACACCAAGTCAATTTGTTCATAGTGGAAAGAACCTGTCCTCTATCCTGGCAAATGAAGTACAAGAGGTTGGAGGTAATATCAACCAACTCAGAGAGGGGCTCACCCAAAGATCCTATCCCGGCCACCATAGGTTTACCCTTAGGGGGTCTATCCAGCTTGTGAACTTTTGGTAAGGGATGGAAAATAGTTATAACTGGATTCTCTGGTGTGTGTACTTATAACAACTAGATCATGATATTTATTCACCAAATCCAAAAGTATAGATTGATAATTCTTAACTGTCATGGAAGTGTCATAATTCATCAGTTGTCTAATTGACTCTAACATGTACATTGACTATACCATCACTACAATAGAAACTCCTTTATCAGCACCCCTGATAACTATAGAGACATACTTTTTTAATTCAGACCTTGTGCCTCAGTAGATGTAAGATTATGGCCATATTGGGGGAGTGGTGTTGTACAGCTGGACAAGTTCCTTTTCTACCTGTTTCTGGAAAAGATTGATAGTAGGAGACCTGAGATAAGTAGGACAAAATTTGGATTTAGTATAAAATTTACACAGGCCTACCAGACTGATGCCTAGCTAAAATGAAATTGAACAGATCTTTAAGTGCATAACCAGCTTAATTATTTGTTTCCACAGGTCCATGTAGGAGATATGAAGAATTTAACCATCCCTACTTTGTGGAAGGGTATCTATACTCTGCAAAAGGATTGTTATCCCATAGGACCAGGGGTAGTAATTGTAGTTAGTGTTCCCTAGTTAATATAATGGGAGGGAGCACAAGACTCTCTCCTCTCTCCTTGGACTCTACTTGAGGAAGGAAGTGGGTGCTGCTGGAGATCCTAATACAGGAGACCTCAGTAAGTAGTTTGAACTTTAAGGTAACTTGTTCCTTAGTGGTCAGGGATAAGGGACTCCATGAAAGAGGCAAAGCTAGTGGCAGGTAGTCACAGGTACAGAGCTTTCTAGGAGCGTTGGAATGATCGATTGATGGTGAGAACTAGTAAGAGCAGATTTGTGCTCCATTGAGGGCATATGTTCATAACATACACCCACTTTGCCTTCAAATTTAATGAGCATCATTTTTTTTTACAATCAACGGTTCTTTTCATAAAAGAATATGTGCTTCATGTGGAAGCTCAGGTTTCATTTGATTTAGATATGTTTGTTTGTTTTCCTGGCCATCCACAATATTCTCAAAAGTCTTTATCAAAGGCATCGATACTTTTACTGTACAGCTTCTTTACTATTTATTTTCCAGATTCCATGTCTATAGAGTCACAGAGTATCCTAGCCTGGACACTGTGCATTTGAAGATCTCTTATCCTCATTATATTAAGTGCCAGCCTGTCCATATTTCTTGAAAGTTGGATCCTTCAATAATCTTTCTAAAGTCTTTTTCATTTTCAGCTACAAATATTATGTTATCAGTTCACTGAAGGTTCCAATGGTGTCTGTACTTATTAACTAATAAAGCAGGGGGTGAAAATTCAACCAGGACTCCTTTGCACTTGCACAACAGCTTGGCTGTTTGTAATTTGAATAAACACTTAGGAACAGGGGAGAGCAAACAAAGGTTTTAAGGTATCCCTGATAAAATATTGAAAAAAATCTGTGGTGCAGTTCAGCTGTATTAGTTTGGCTGAGGCCCATTAAACAGCCAGTTAACACCAGAAAATTAAAAAGCCCTGAATGCATTTAAGGTTAATGTTAACTTAATCTAGTAGCACAATATACTGGTCTATCTTCCAGTCCTTGTGAGTGTGCATTGACATACATTCCTGAGCATACTTGTGCTCCTCACACCAAATCCACAACATTTCAGTGCACTCACTGGTGTGTACAGGAGCCCATAGCCATCCCCCCTCCTGCCCACTTGCTCGTGTCTTACCTGAGAGCAAGACAGGATTTGGACACTATATAGCAGGGGTCCCGAACCTTTATAACCCATGGGCCACATTCAAATGTAAAAAGAGTTGCGGAGCAACAAAAGCATGAAAAAACTTCCTGGGGGACATGGGCGTCCACAGAGGGGGGCAAGAGGGGGCAGTGCCCCCCCCCGGACTGTCCACATCCAGGGCTGAATCATAGCTCAATGGGCCCGGGCACTCGGGCCAGAAAGGATACAGAAAATCACCTCTGTGACCCCCTGCTGGCCGCATCTTCCGGGTTCCGGGACATCCAACGTGCTGACGTCATGGCACAATCGGCGTGCTGATGTCATGGGCCCGCCCACAGATGCCTCCTTGCCCCTCCCTGGAGAATTTCCTACGGACGCCACTGCTGGGGGATTGGATATTTTATAGTCCTGTGTGGACTGGCAGCCAACAGAAGGCTCTGTTTGGCCATAAACTTGGTTTTTATGCAACCAAAACTTGCCCACAAACCAGGAATTGAAAAATAAGCACATTCTTTGAGGCCAGTGAGAGGAACATCCAAGGGTTTGGTGAGCAACATGTTAATGAGCCACTTGTTGGGAATCACTATTATAGAGGAAGCAGTCCAGGTGCCCCCATCACTTGGGGATCTGTTTCCTTTATAGTTACGCCACTGGTGCATGATATTGTATTTAAAAATGCAGTTTCCTGCATGGCAGGTCTTTTTGGCACATGTAATTCATGTGTATTATCCAAAGTTATATATATACCACAGACAAAAGATGGCTGAATGGAGAAAAGTTTATAGCAAATTTACTTCTTTAAATTCTGGGAATTCTGCTTCAAAGACAACATTTTTTAAATTTAGAAACAAGCAGTATGATAAGGCAAGTGGAATGACTTAAATTTTTTTGCATAACTGGTCCTTTTAATGGTCTTACTAGTGACACCACCCAGCAACACCGGACAAACAAGCAATGAATAATGAGGTTTGCACATCAACTCAATTTATGAGTGTGCAGATACTCGCCAAGGTTGTACAACTTGTTCATCCACCAAGAAGTATAAACCCAGGGAGACTTGAAAGAAGGGGAAAACATTGCTGCTATCTGTGTGTTTCTCTTAGGGTAAGGCCACACGGGAAGCTTTCAGGGAGATTTGTCGCCTGGCGACAAACCCGAATCGCTTGCTAGTATCTTGCATTAAAGTAGCCTGCACCTATTCACACACATCGACACGATTTTCAAAGTCGCTTAAAATTGCCTCACTTTAGCGCCAGCGGGTGCAAGATACAAGCAAGCCATTCAAGGAGATTAGTCGCCTCAAAGACGTGTCGTTTTGTCGCCAGGCGACTAATCTCCTCGAATCTTCTCGTCTGGACGAGCCCTTAATGTGGAAAAATCATTAGATCAATACAAAGCACACAGCCGGCATGAAACATAGCATGCTTTTAGGCTGACTTAGTTATACTGTATCTGCCCATAGGTCCCTGTTGTGGTGGGAATTTCTTGATTTTTGGTCCTAAAAATCAGGGTTTTAGTGAATCAGAGCATGATTCCACAAGGTGGTGTCTGACCTGACATTATCAGCGTCTTGGTCTAACATTTCCCAATATTAAATCCTGAAGGTTGAGTGAAATGTACTGGTAATAAGGTTGCCACCTTTTTCTTTGGGGAAAACAGGCAGTGGGGGCAGGACGGGTGATGTCAGGGGAGGGATGGATGGTTTCAGGGACATTGGGGGGGCAGACAGGATAATGTCCGGGATGGGGTGGGTGATGTAGGTGCTGGGAAGGATGATGTGGAGGCGGGACTGATGATTTGGTGATTTGCAATTGGCTGATCACAATGTCATTCACTTCAATGTCCTGGCTGGATTTCTTAATTTGGAAATCTGGACAGGTACTTTTTACCCAGAGAGCCCTTCCAAAAGCTGAGCTGTCCAGATGAAATGTGGACAGGGGCAATCCTAACTGTTATTATCCAGTCAAGGATTACTAACATGGCTCTATAGAGGTAGAGCTGTAACTACTGGTGCCCAGGAACCATGGAGAGGCCCTAAGAATGCAAAGAATTCAACTCTCTCTCCATTAGGTCTTTAGAAAAACTGCTCAAAATGCATTTATTTCTCACTTGGGCTCTAGAGTCTTGAGTAATACCCCCCTTTATAAAAGGTTGATAAATGATTACCATGTAACTTTCCCTTTATAAGCAGTGTGTGCCTGGGATTTACTATAGGAAGCAGAAGAAAGGAGAGTTCACACCCCACCAGGAATAAAGAAAGATACTTTAAATGAAGTGAAACTGACCTGGTTAGGGTGAGAAGGGCTAATCTGAGCCAAAGATCACACATCTTGGGAGGTTTCTGTTGGACAATAAATGAATCTATTCATTATAAGGGGGTCATAAGACAATCAGTGAGCAGCCTAATGTCTCTAATCACAGGATCTCCACTGTGATTAAAATAAAGCTGTGACCATTCTGCCAAGTCCAACAGGGCCACCATTAAGGGGAGACAAGTGTCCCGGGCATGAAGGGGGGCCCAGCAGTGCTGCACTTTTCAAAGATTCAGGCCCCCCTTACAAGCGCTGAAGACGTGCTGCCTCCCAATGTCCCAAACAGCAGAATGCGGAAGTGCCGAACAGTCGAAGTCCTGGAATGGCAGAAAGACCCGAAATCATGAAGGAGCCGACACTGAAGTCCTAAAGCAGTGAAAATACCCGATGTCACGAAAACAGCTATAATTGAAGTCCTGAAGCCACGAGTTCAATTCTACTGACAGCAATGTGGGTTTTTTGTTTTTTTTTAATTCCCTGGCCAACAATGTTTTATTTTAATACTCTATAGGCCCCTGCCACCAATTGTTTTAAAAAAATATTTTATGGGGCCCCAGTTTTTTTAACTTGTAAGGGAGCCCTGGTCACCAATTATTTTTTTAACTTGTAAGGGGCCACCAATTAAAAAAAAAAAAATCTTTCATGGGGGGGCCCTGCCCCACCCATGTGTGGTGTGTGGTTACCTTTTTTTTTAATGCTGATGCCTGTGTGGTCTTTAAACTGTGGTGTGGAGTGGGTGGGATCTGGTGTGGGGCCCCCAAAAATGTTGTTGTTCGGGACCCTGTAATTTCTAATGGTGGCCCTAAAGTCCAATGACTTAAGCCAGAGAACATGAAGTATTTGGGGAGGGCAAAACATGGCAATACTATGCATGTGCATTGCTGGAACAGAGGGGAGGAATCTTAACTGACAGGTCTGCTGCTGTATATGTTTTCTATCACGCTGACAAACTAGCAGATACTGTACATTCTGCAGCGGACTGAAAGAGGATATTAATATTCTTAAGTGCTTATTTCACACTAAAAATGTGTCAGTGCAGACTTTGTCAGTGTCAAGTACAGACCAGACTAGGAGTTAGCAGACCAATCTTCCTTTGTTGCACCCTAGGCAGATTCCTCTTCTACCCACCCCTAGTTCTGACCCTGGGCTCACGACATGCAGCGTTATTTCCACCAGCGTTTTTCCAGTCTGTGGAGAGAGACTGAATCCTGCTGAGAATCTTGTATTTAGTTTTAATTGAAAACTCCATGTCACTCAAAACAATGTTTTTGTCCATCTGACAGTCAGATAATAAGCACGTTTGTCATTGTATGCCAACTTTTAGGGGCACATTTACTAAGGTTCTAATTGATTTGAAGTGAAAATTTGAATAAAAAAATTCGAAATTCAACTATCGAATAGCCCAAAATTCGATTCAAATTTGTCAAATTAGAAAATTCGAATTTGATTGTAGAAGTACTGGCCCTTTAAAAATAAAAAATTCTATATAACAATTCGGCAGATAAAACCTACCGAATTGCTATATATCCCTGTGGGAAGCCCCCGTAGGATTTTTCCAAGATTTTTTGATCGAATAAAAAAAAATTCGATCGAATGCTTAAAATTTTATCGATCGAACTAATTTTTCATAGTCGATCATTTGAAAAATCGAATTGCGTTAAAAACCCCTCGAATCTGAATTTGAGGGGTTTTTATTTTAAATAGGAGGGTCGAAATTCAAGGGTTGAAATTCGAATTCGTCCCTTAGTAAATCTGCCCCTTAGTATATGTTTCCCAACAGGAGAGATGATTTGTGCCAGGCAAGCTTTGCAACTTTTTTTTTAGTCAAACAACAGAGAAGGAGAGGTACGCTTATGTGCACAGTGGGTAACAGTAATGCTTTTTTATAGATTGTATTATCTCCAATTTATGGGCATACCTTGCCCTTGATTGGCTTACACTCCTCACATGCCACACTAATGTTTTTCAACCAGCAGAGAAGAGCCTTCATCCTGCTGAGGGGGATCATTCTTTTCAATGGAAACTGGCCCCTAAATGCTTAAATGTGTGTTTTGTAGCTTGTTACAGGCATTACTCAGTAATTTAAGCCCTTTTCGCCCTAAACTTGATAGTTATTGCATTTAGTGTTTTCAGGCAGTGTAAATGCTGTCAGCTGACATTAGTTATGTACCAAATTCATTATCCTTCATGAACAATTTGGGTGAATCCAAATTAATCCAAAATGCAAATTATGGGAAGGAAGTGTTAAAAATAGGGATGTGCCGAATCCAGGATTCGGTTCGGTATTCAGCCAGTATTCTGCCATTTTCATAAGCATTTGGATTCGTCCGAATCCTTGTGCCTGGCACAACCGAATCCAAAACTTTAAAATCATGTGACTTTTCGTCATAAAACAAGGAAGTAAAAAAGTTTACCCTCCCCCTCTCTGATTTGCATATGCAAATTAGGGTTCAGGTTCGGTATTCAACCAAATCTTTCGCAATGGATTTGGGGGTTCGGACGAATCCAGAATAGTGGATTCGGTGCATCCCTAGCTAAAAAGAATGGGCACAAAAAAATCCTGATATTCGTGTTCATGTGATGAACAGTGACATGATTTTAAGGATTGGTATAGGGACAGAACTAGGGGTATGCAGAAGAGGCACCTGTCTAGGGTGCAATAATTGGGGTGGGCTATGGGCAGGTAGCTCTTGAAAAGCCTTCTGCCTACTTATAGTCCAGACTTTCTTGTCCCTACTTCTCACCTACGAGCACTCCCCTGTTTTATCACTGCACATGCGCACTCACATTAGTGTGTATTCACAAAAGGGGGCCACCTCTGGATTGAGTTTGTCTGAATACTGAAAAAGGCCAAATCCCAAACTGAATAATGTATTTGGAATATCTCTAGTTCACATAGAGCTCTTGCATGGATAGTGCAGGAATCACTTTAGTAAAAGGGGAGGATAACTGTAGAATGGATGTGAAGGTAAGGTATCAATTTATGAGGACCCCATATAAAGAAGACAGCTAATCAATCAAGCTATTAAAACAGAATACAATTCCCCAATGTTGATGCACTGTAGTTGCAGCATAGATACCCAACAAGGAGCCAAGTAACTGCCTGTTAATTTATTATTTGCAATTTGAGATACTTAATAACACTGTTGGTGGATTCATTCAACATTTACTAAGTGGACAATCATCAAGGATGCCTTTAAAAGGCAAGGAAAGGCAAAGACATAAAATTAAATTTTTACTTTCTTTAATGAAAAAGAAATATATCTCCAATAAACTTTAATTAAAAAATGTGTACCGTTTTTATAAGAAACCTGACGGAATGCAGCGAAATTCTCCCTTCATTTACTTCTGTGGATGGGAATTGTCAGACGGACCCTAACTTCTGGCAGGGAAACAATCATACTTATGAACAGCAGGGGAAGCCCCTGCCTTACTTACCAGCCATGCAGAACTCAAGCAGCTTTGTTTTTTTATCATTTATGACGATCCCTAAGAAGCCCAGATCACACTGAGCATGTGTATGTAGTCTAGTCTTGCAAAGATGTATAACAGTGTTACAAGATGACAGCCCCCTGTGGCCAACTTTGAAAGCATAAATCATTTGTTTGATTAGGCTTGTGATGCAGTAAGTTCATGTTTATGTTTAGTATACAAAATACAGCATTTCTAGCATTATTCTATTTGACACTTTTCTTGCCCTTTAAGTTCATTTTTATTATGTTATAGAATGGCTGATTCTGCAACTTTTTAATTAAGCTTTTTCAATTATTTGCCATCTTCTTCTGACTCGTTTTCAGCTATTAAATGGGGATCACTGACCCCAGCAGCATAAAACACTTGCTTTGTGAGGCTACAATTGAATTGTTACCTGTTATTACTTACCTTTCTATTAAGGTCCTCTTCTATTTACATTCCACTCTTTCATTCTAACTACTGGCTGGTTGCTGGGGTAATTTGTACCCTAGCAACCAAATAGATGCTAAAATTCCAACTGTAGGGCTGCCAAACAAAAAGCTAAATTAAAAATAAACACAAATAAAAAAGAAAGACCAATTGTGACTTGTCTCAGAATGTCACTCTCTACATTAATCGAAAAATTTAACTCAAAGGCAAACAACTGCTTGAACAAATGAAGTGCCAAGATCCCTGGTTACAATATAGAGTATTCTTTGCAGGTTAGATACCAAGCTACCCAACACAAGTATGTGACAGGGGTGAGGCTAATATTTCATGAAAATAAATAGGATTTTGTGCAGCCTTTGAGCCTGGTATGTGTAAGTGGTGTTGTTCTGTTGGACAGAGATGGAGGTTTGGGTTCGAAGGTTTGGGTACGGTTAGTGACAGACGAGCAGATTCGGGGAGATTTAGTCGCCAGGCGACTAATCGTCTCTTCAGCCCGGCAACAATCTCCACAAACTGCCTTCTGTCTGCCTTCCGCGTGCCTGAATGAGGAATTGCCTGCACTAATGCACTTGCGGCGCATCGATTTCTGGTCGCTCGAAGTTGCCTCACAAGGAAACTTTGGGCAACTTCGGAAATCGAAGTGCTGCAAGTGTATTTGGGCAGGCGATTCCTCATTCAAGCACATGGAAGGCAGGAAGAAGGCAGTTCAGGGAGCTTGTCGTTGGGCTGAAGAGACGATTAGTCGCCTGGCGACTAAATCTCCCCGAATCTGCTCGTCTGCCACTAGCCTAAAGGAAAATTTTAAAATGCTCATGGGGGAACTAGTTAGAACAGTGATCCCCAACCAGTAGCTCGTGAACAACATGTTGCTCTCCAACCTCTTGGATGTTGCTCTCAGTGTCCTCAAAGCAGGTGCTTATTTTTGGTTTGGATGCAAGGTTTAATAGCACTAAGTATAGTGCCAAGTAGAGCCTCCTGTAGGCTGCCTGTCCACATAGAGGCTGCCAAATAGCCAATCACAGCCCTTATTTGGCACCCAAAGTGGATCTTTCATGCTTGTGTTGATCCCCAACTCTTTTTACATTTGAATGTGGCTCACAGGTAAAAAAAAAGGTTGGGGACCCCTGAGTTAGAAGATAGATAAGGGATATAATTGGCTGTAACACGAAGGAAAGTCCTGTGGCCAGCTTGGAATACTACATAAGATGCAGAATCAAGATTTTCCACTTCTTTTTCACTGTTTCACTTTGCAGCGTTCAATATGATGCAAATTAGTTGTATTTATTTATGCACAATAATTTGAACTGAAAAGAAAAAAAAGCTCTTATTCATTCATTACACCTCTATGTGTTGTAGGACAAATTCAGCTTCAGATACAAAGACCAATTCTTCCAGAGCTTTTCTCCCTTCATGTGACTGGCATTCCTGCCGATTATCCCTGGGAGACTTGGGAATATGTTTCTCCTTTATTTACATCTTTTGTTAAAGTCTTACCCTGATGCGGATCAGAATGTGGATTAGCTGCCTCGTACAATGACAGAATTAATATTCTTAAGAAGAAGCCCAATTTAGGGAGGGGTCCCATTCAAATCCCTGGGTCAGAGTGCTCTAGGATACATAGATTCACTTGGCACCATGAGAATACATACACAAACATGCTACAGATTGTCCTGATCAGACTGGTGAAAAGGAGGTGCACTTCTTCAAAGACCAGGATTTTAGTACGTCTGGGAGCACAATGTAGAAATATGCTCACCACCAACACAGCTTCCATCCAGACTGACTAGGGGTAGTAAAAGACTACTACTGTAATTATACTGTAGTCTCAGCAGACACAAAAAAACCCCACTATTCTTCAGGACTGAATGAAACCACAACTTCCATCCATATCTCTCTTTACATCAAAACTGTCCCATTTGTTTAAAATGGATTGGATTGACGCCTCTATGCAGAAAGAAATGTTGGTTAAAAAAGTTTTTGACACATGGTATATCACAATACTACCCATTGAAAAACAACAATAGCTAGTGTAGTGATTACAGGGAACTTCCTGGTGCACTAAAAAAATAATTCTACAGGTAGAGTCCTGCGGGGTCGGGTACCCGCGGGTTACCTGCAAAGTCTTATGGTACCCTGCGGGTTGCATGTACAAGTTCCAGGTGCGGGTATAGAAGTGGGTTGGTGGGTTTGTGGGTTGAGGGTCGAGCCGCAGATCTTCTCCATAGCGATTTTTACTCCTTTTTCTGAGCATGTCTAGTACCGATGATGTCACTTCTGGATTACGACCTGTTTTATTCCTTTTTTTCTGATCACGGCTACTTCCGATGATGTTACTTCCGGTTTACAATGACAGCACTTCCTCAATCTTGATGGTCAGCGGGTTGCGGGTCCGGGTTGCAGATACGGTATTTGTGGATCGGGGCGCGGGTACAAGCAGGGAAGAATGCAGGTCGCGGGTCCGGGTTGCGGTTTGCAGGTTCCGGGTACAGGTTGGGTGCGGGTCCCAAAAAATGGACCCTGTGCAGGACTCTATCTCCAGGATCCGCCAATTGTATTGTAACAACTATTAACTAGGGACGCACCGAATCCAGGATTCGGGATTTTACCAAGATCTGGCCTTTTCCAGCAGGGGTTCAGATACAGAATCCAAGTGCCTGGCCGAACCAAATCCAAATCCAAAAAATCATGTGACTTTTGGTCAAACAAACCAGGAAGTCAAACATGTTTTTCTCCTAATTTACATATGAAAATTAAGGTTCTGATTCGGTATTCGGCTGAATCTTTCACAAAGGATTTGGCTGAATCCTAGAACAGTGGATTTGGTGCATCCCTGCTATTAATACTCACTTTTGTAAAATCAACGAGAAAGGAGATTATATTTGCTGCTTGTAACCTTCACCGAATGAGATAGCATATCCCCCCTTTATATAAAATGTATCACCTTTTTCATAACCTACATTACACGAGCCAAGACAAAGTGTGTAAGGATGTTAACTGTTATTAACTGTAAAACAGCGGCACCTCCAAAAACTTACCCTACTTGTGACATGTATTGCCTGTCTGTCCACAAATAAAAGGATGTTTAAAAAAAATATATGAAAAAGGAATATGCTAAGCACCATGGGCATAACATACTGTAGGTTAGGGTAAAGGGGACATAGGTTTTGACTTCCTAAGAGAGCCCATGGATAGAAAATGCCCTTCTTATATGTTCAAATGACATTTACTCTATAATAACTAAAGGATAGTTTTGATATATAATATACAGTATATATATATATATATATATACACTGCTATAAAGACCATCAACTCACATGGAATTGTATTAATAAAATAGAGAGTCAATAAAATAGAGAGTTGCCCATCTCTGATTTAAGTTGGACATGGCTCTGGCCATACTGCAAAGAAAGGAATTAGCTGAGAAATACTTCATACTCACAATTCCATAATAAAGTTTACTGGACTTATGTTTACCTTCTATGAAACACAGTAAATAAAGAGGCCAGTAACGTGATGTTTTCAGCGCTTCAGCTCAATCCCCTACAGGGTATAGTGAAAAGTATTTAATAGTTGCTAATCCATTTGTGGAATGCTGCTATACAGCAAAGTGCTTTTTACATCTCACAGACAAGAGTTGAGGAGTGCAGTGAGTCCCTTATCTGGTGGCATTTTCTGAGGTGCTAAATATTTTGTCCTTTTTAAACTCAGCAGCAGAAAAAAAGAAAATACATTCATGCCTGAAATTGTCAAACCTTTGGATTTTTCTGCCCTTTTTATTAAACAGTATATTCTACCCTGGCAGATTTGTACAGGTAAGTGAGATGGCACTTATGTGCTGGCTAAAGGCTTGGGCATCAACATGAGCAGTCCCATGTTGTGCAGTTCTGATCACTGTCCCACTGTCAATAGTCTGATACTGTACAGCAGATAAAAGACCAAGAAGGTCAAACACCACCCTTGTTTTATATCAGACTCATGCAAGCTAAAGGATTTTAGAATATCTTTCTAGATCTATAAGTCATTAAACACTCCTTACCCAGGATCTAGGAGCTGCTATCAAACCATTCTAGTCCCCTCTACCCAAGTCCCTGACTTCATCAGAGGTAAATGGGTCTGCTCAAAAACATAACAGAATGTCACCAGTCCATGAAACCTTCCTAGGTTGAAATCATTTTTTTTTTTAATTACTACAAAGAATGCTTTTCTGATGGCAAAACTATAGACAAAAATACATAATTCCCAACACAAAAAAAGAGAAAATTAACTGTAGTGTCATCATTTTAGCCAAGGTTCCAAGGTCTCTTGAAAAAGGCCCCAGAACTTGAGCCAAAACATTAACATATAAATCATAATACATTTATGCTCTGTAAGATTCATTGGAGTCATCATCAGCTTAACTGAAATTGATGTTCATCACCAGACAAGAATCAAAATAAAGTCAACTGTTTTCTTAGTGCTTTAATATAACTATATGACCCATCAGTTGTAAGCTTTTGAGGAGCACATGAATGGCCAACAAAATGTCGTTTCCAGCAAAACTTTATTAATCATCACGGCAGTATTTAGAGAATTTTTCCCCAAAAGTGGTTCTTTTGTTTTATGCACAAATGCTGTCCAACTGGTAGTCCATGAGCCAGATATGGCCCTCCAAGAGATCTTCAGGACCCCTAATCTCCCAGGGGCTACACGTCTCTGTATGGTATCCTCATTTAACGCACTCTTGTCTGCAGACATTTCGTATACGACTGTGGATAGAGCAGCTTCAAGTAAACACGTTCCTTGCCACAAAATACAGTAAGCACTTGCAAATATAGCGGATCTGGAGAGGCTCAGGCTGCCTCATGCTAATCAGGTGAAGTCTCAACCTCCTTCAAATGAAGGGTTCTCTTCCATAGTGAGCTGCCAGTGAAGCAGATTAAAGGGCAAGGAAAGACAAATAAATAAAATCCAATTTTTACTTTCTTTAATGAAAAAGAAATCTATCTCCAATAAACTTTAATTAAAAAATGTGTACCGTTTTTATAAGAAACCTGACTGTATGCAGTGAAATTCTCCCTTCATTTAGTGCTGTGGATAGGAATTGTCAGACGGTCCCTAACTTCTGGCAGGGAAACAATCATACTTATGAACAGCAGGGGGAGCCCCTGCCTTACTTACCAGCCATGCAGAACTCAAGCAGCTTTGCTTTTTGATCATTTATGACGATCCCTAAGAAGCCCAGACCACACTGAGCATGTGTATGTAGTCTAGTCTTGCAAAGATATATAACAAAGTTACAAGATGACAGCCCCCTGTGGCCAACTTTGAAAGCATAAATCATTTGTTTGATTAGGCTTGTGGTGCAGTAAGTTCATGTTTATGTTTAGTATACAAAATACAGCATTTCTAGCCTTATTCTATTTTAGACTTTCCTTGCCCTTTAAGAGGCAGAAGGTTGCAGTTGACCCTTGTATACATATTCTAAAACAGTAGCTATAATGTGCATATCCTTCTCAATGCTTCTGGCCCAGTATTCCACATCAATGATTTCCTAGAAAGGAAAACATGCAGTTATTTTTGCTGGCGGGTAAAATAACAATAGGATTGTATTTCCACTAAAATAGGCCCACACTATTTTTTAAGCACATTTGGGCAGGTACAATTTAGAATTTAAAGTCCCTGTCTGCAGGCTGACAAAACCAGTTTTATAAACATGCCTGTTTAGAATGTGGAATTTCATTTCGTTAAAAATATATTTACATTTTTTTGAAACTGAAGCTGCAGTTTACTAATTAATAACTATTGTTCAGTGTATTGACTTTCTGTATGAAAATTTTTAATTCTTAGCTGATTGCAACTGGTCTGTCAGAAAAAGTGGCTGATGTCTCATCTCAAAATCAGAAGTAAAGAGGCTCCATAGCTCTCATTTGTTTCCCATGTGATGTGAACACTCCCTCTGCTGGCTGAATTAGGTCACTGCACCTGGAAAAAGACACTGAGGTTGTCAAACTGCATGTGATAAAAGTGATGTACCTGCATAGGAAAACAGCCCTTGTGTGCTCAGTATTTGGCTTTCTGCATTAATTTCGACCCCTGTTGTATCCCTGTATGGTGCAGGTGATTGCCAAATAGGACAGAGGGTGTACTCATTATGGCAGATAGAGGTGAAAACAGTTCAGCACAGCAAAAATACATAACCTGCTTCATATGCAGAAGAACTGTGCATAGAGATCAGCAAATATACAGTGTTTGCACTGCTCTTTTACTGGCCTTTAGCTTCTATTTGGCTATACTTGCTGCACAGAAAAAAGGCACTAATGTTGCAATATATATATATATATATATATATACCTTCAAGTAAAGAACCTTGTTTATCAAGGTTTCAACTTTGAACACCCTTCTACTGATGTTAAATTGCTTCTTCTACCCTTGAGCTGCTGGTACTTAAGAAGCAAAGTTGTTCACTTGTGCCCCTCGCTATTTTCCATTGCCAACACATGATTCTGAGGAATTTAAACTCCTTTTCTATTCCCACTAGCACCACACATTTCAGGCTGATTAATAGATTTGCACAAAATCCAACACAATTGTGCAGTTCATTTCAGAAATATTTTCTATGTCACCTATTGCCTTCTCTCTGTATTGATACAAATCCGTATTCTGCATTGACAGCATTTTGTTCTTAAAATTTCAACTTGGCAAACTTATAGAAAGCTGAACTGTACAAACTGCTTGCCATTTACTCCTGCATACTATGTACTTTGGTACTCGGTGATGATTTGATACACAGCTTCAATGGGTACTTGTGATCATGGTAAAATCGCTTACCGGATGCTACTGTTTTTTTTTGAAGGGTAAGCAAAACCCACCAAATGTGTTATTTGAGTAATAATGCACTGGCTCCCTGTGGCAGTCAGAGAAGTATTTGCTGTTATATACTTGAAAAAGCTATGCATACTATGGGGTGGATTCATCAAAGAGTGAAGTGAAGAGTGAAGTTCCGCCACTAGAGGGAAATTCTGCAGCTCTCAATTCATTTCTATGGGATTTTGAAAGGCGTATTTATCAAAGGGTGACATTTCACTTCACCCATTGATAAATAGGCCTTTCAAAATCCCATAGAAATGAACTGAGAGCTGTGGAATTTCCCTCTAGTGGGGGAACTTCACTCTTTGATGAATCTCTAGAAGTCTTGAATACAGTTCAATCTTTGCAAAATGAATTTACAATATAGATATTTAAAACATCTTTAAATGTAAACTGTTCATTTCATCAGTAATAAAAAAAGTAAAGTACAAAACATAGAATATTTTAATCTATGAGCAATTTTTATTGGACAGGAAATTGCCTTTTAGGAAATCCTAACGCTACATTACTGTATATCTCTCAGTGTCCTGCAGGTGGAACCCCAGACCAGCGTTAAAAAATGCTTATGAAGCAGGCACTGGAATATAACACTCACTTTTAGGGCCTAATTAAAGTTCTCCACAAAACAAATTGTATCGTCTGCTTTGCAAACTGGGCAGTCTGTGTCTTCAACGTCTTTACCTCATGGTCCAACTTTCTTTTGTTCACATATGCTTGCTCTATGATGAAATATATATTTCCTGAAATGCAACATTCTTGTTAAAATGACACATATATATTATATACATCACCCTGATGACAGATCTCCAATGCACCTGAAACTCTGGTCTCTTTACAGTCAACAAGGGGGTATATTGTCCCTTTAAAACAACATGAGTCAAGTGAAAGGGGCTTGTACTGAACATACTTTTTGCCTATTGTTTTAATAATGAAACTCTTTGGTTTTTGTGATTTCCCCAGATAAACAGGAAAACTGACACTCCTCCATGTGGTCTTTGCAAGGTGGATACTTATGTAAGGACCAAACATGGAGCAGCTTCAATTTCTATTTTTGCTTATCATAAAGTGCCCTCATAATTGGCACTTTACTGTATCTTAAGTGACGTTTGTACTTACACAAGAAATGGTAATTAAATAATGATCTATACAAAAACAAGTGTAAAAAATATACAACCAATGATTGGTATATAATATACACAAAATCCCAGGTTCATATTTTAGTCCACGTTCCCTTTGCCGGCTTCCACTTGTATCCCCTTCAAGTGCAATATGATTTACCTATAACAAAAGCCAGCGCCAAAGGCACAGGATAGAACAAACAGACATAGGGCAATATTGTTTGTTGAATTTAACCCCTTGTGATCAGGAGCCTTTCTACTTAAATACACCACACTATGTGCAGCCCCCCTGGTTCACCGCCACCTTTGGTAGCTATATTTCAAATATTAGTAGACTCTCCTCAGAGTATACTCTGTAATTCTACTTTTATTTTTAAAACAAAATATATAAAAAATGCACTCACATGGCATTCATGTTTAGAATGCGTATCATTAAAAGGTCCTGTGAAGCTAAACCTGCCAGTCCACAAGTCCACTCAGAGTCCTTTATGCCAGAGGGCTCATTTGGCTTCCGCACTTCTTGCAGCGATCTTTTGTAGCGTGTTCCTGCAGCGTTCTTTTGTTCTTTCGCAGCGTTCTTTTCTCCCCTCGTGTTAACTGACAGGCGCTCACCAATGACATCACCAGTCTGACATATTGTCCCATATTTCCCAGCTGCCCCAGTCATGCGACTTGTGCCAGCACCCTAGTATGGAACTGCTTTCTGGCAGGCCGTTGTCCTCCCTCTCAATGTAACGTTCTCCTGACTGCTGCCAACCCGCTCCTGAAGTTCCTTCCCGCCTAATTGCTATTTCAAAACTTCTCTGCCCACTAACGTCCTGCCATAGAAGAGGATTTTGGTTTTATTATACGCATTTGCAATAATTCAGTTTGTGAATACCCACCCGAGAGTATACTCTGAGGAGAGTCTACTAATATTTGAAATATAGCTACCAAAGGTGGCGGTGAACCAAGGGGGCTGCACATAGTGTGGTGTATTTAAGTAGAAAGGCTCCTGATCACAAGGGGTTAAATTCAACAAACAATATTGCCCTATGTCTGTTTGTTCTATCCTGTGCCTTTGGCGCTGGCTTTTGTTATAGGTAAATCAAATTAAATAATGATGTCTTCTTTTCTTTTACAAACCAGCAATTCTGTCATGATTTACGGCTGAGATTCCAGCCATCTTAAGAAAGCATTCAGTTCACCTGTCCCAAGATCCTACTTCAAACTCATTTCTGGCATCAATGCATGAGTTTGGTTGGTATAACAACAGAGTGAGAGAGAAAAAAGGACATGTAACAGCAAAAAAAAAAAAATTGTTAGTATACATAGAAAAAAAACCCACCAACACAAATTAAACTTAAAAATCACAGACTTACCAAAACTCCTCTTCAGAAAAGGCGACAGGGTGCCTATCCATCATGCAGCGCTCAATTTCTCTTCCCTTTCTATCTCCTATAAGGAAGGCAGGGAGGAGCAATTGAGTACTGCACAATGGATTACCCAATCGCCTTATTTCTTAGTAAAGGCTTTGTGATTTTAAAGTTTAATTTGTGTTGGTGTTTTTCTATGTATAATGTATACCAACAAATAAAAAACATTTTTTTTTTTTGTTACTGGTCCTTTAAAAGAGACATACGAGTAAAAACAAGAAACTGCCAGTACTTCATACTACTTTGTTTAAAATATGTGTTTGGGGCTAATTCATTGAAAAATTCCCTCAAACCTAACTAGTCCAGCCCATCTGTTCAAACCAACCCACTGAATTCTCTGATTGTGTAGGGGAGCTTGCGGCACTCAGCACATGATAGGAACCAATCAGCAGCCAGGCTGAACTTATTGGGAACTGAAGCCTGCCATTGCTTGTGTGACTGCAGGGCTGTGATTAGCTTTCCCCCACTAGTGCACTTCTGGCAGGCACCGTTAGGACACGCCTACCCCTCATTTGTAATGGACAGCGACTGTAGCAGATTTGTACGGAGTTCCAATATTGGGGGCATTTTTAAAGATGAATATTAATCTTTAGTCTGAAGTAAAACCAGCACCATATATAACTCATTATTGCCTACAAAATAAATTTTATTTGTTTACATATACTATATGTCTCCTTTAAGGTAAAGAAAAAAATCCTTTGCAATTGTAACCCTTTTTTGTCCACCCTCTTCTGTGCCCAAGGTTAAAGATCACATTTCAACACTTACAGGTCCTGAAAGGGTACTGGGAAGTTCTCTCTGGCAGTGCCTCCACCTAATGGGGTCCAGGAATAAACCTGCTGTTGGTCCATTAGGAAAACAATTCAATCACACACTAAACAAATTTAACTTTTATGCAAAATTAAAGGGAAAGAAAAGTGTACATAAACATAAAATGCATTTAAAGCATGACCTACTAGGAAACTGTAGCAGTCCAGTCCTGGTGATTCCCCACCAGGAAAAGTCCCGCACTACTCCATTTTGGCAGCCCAAGAGTCTCCTCCCCTTGTCCCCAAAAGAGTACCAGTCCTAGGTAGCGCTACCTGCCCACGTGCTCTCCCGCAGGAAAGAGTTGCGCCCACGTCGAGCACATAACAAGGCTCAAATCCTTTAGCTACCAACATTGTCTATAACATGAGCACTCTCGACAACCATTGCTGAACATTATCTCTCACCACTTCTCCAGAGGGTGAACACAGAACTCCAGCAAATCCAAATGCCAACCCTCCTGGTTGAGCTTTCAGGCATGGAGCAGCCTCTACATCCTGGCAGCCTGGATTACTTCTAGAAATTAGAATCCAGCAGTCCAGAGATAATGTAAGATCAAGATCCAAAATCAAGATGGCTGTGGGCACATGGCAATCTCCTTTTATATTGGTGCACAGCAACACCTTGTGGCTTCCTTTGGGATCAGCCATGCTGCACCAATCCAAGAGCTTTGCCCCTGGAAACTCTAGGTAGAAACCCCACTCTCATGCCAAACACAGGGGAATTTCCCTTAGATCGTAGAATTAACTCTACGGGTCCCTACACAATTGTAAAAGTACTTACGTAAACCATATTTATTTAATAAGAAAAACTACTCAGAACTAAGTGAAAGTATGTAAAAAAAAAAGATTTTTGAATCTGTATGTGATATACTCCATCTGAAGTTTTTTTCTATTTTTGCACAAACATATTTTTAAAGTAGGTTGGCATGTGGCCTAAAACCTCCCACTTTTTGTATTAGTAAAATAGTTTGCTGTTTTATACAACACAGTAGGATTCTTCCTTTATCAGGTAACTATTTGGCTCAGCATGCTTCACTTTATTACAGTCAATACACTTTGTACAACATGCAAGAAAGATAGCAGCAGTGCTCTCATAATTGGCTACACGACTAAATAAAGCAGAGTTCTAATGCTGTCATTTCCTTCCTTAATCTCACCAAAACAAACATGCCTTACTTGCTTTCCACTCACTGGCAACTTCTGATGGAAGAGGTGACATCACATCAGGGCAGGGTACACTAATTGATTTGCAGTTCCAAGGGTGTCCGTTATCTTACATCATTAGATCCAACATAGTCAGTAGATTTTGTTTCAATAAATATAAAGTGATCTGTACTGTACCTTCCTTCATATTAATTTAAATAAAGAATAGTTACACAGACAAGAAGCACAATGCCTGCAGTGCATTTTGTCACTTAGGTTGTGATTTTTTCTCTCTTTTTTTTCATTTAGTCACTTAGGATTGTGAAACTGTTCTGGCAACTTGTAATCTTGAATCAGTGCCTAAACCATTTGGCAAGAAACCATGATGTAAAAATCTGTGAATATCAGCAAGTGAATTGAAATTGTCTTCAATTTCTATCTGGTGTGATTGAGTAAAGCAGTTATTTGATGTACTTTAAAGTGGACCTGTCACCTAGACATAAAAAGCTCTATAATAAAAGTCCTTTTCAACTTGAACATGAAACTCACATTATTTTTTTAATTTAAACATCCATAAAAGCATTTAAAAATCTCATCTGTCAATCATATATTGCCTGCACCTCCTCTATACCTTAAGGTGCCATAAGGTGGCCATAGACACATAGACTTGGATATCGGTCGGCTTGTCGATCGGCTGTATGGATAATTTTGATTGGGTGTCTTTGAAGGTACCCGAACATCGGCCATTGTTTAGCACTGATTCGTCAGATAAAGGTAAAATTATATTGTTTCTACCTGGAAGAGCTTTTCCAAGAAAGATCGTAATTGTTACATCTATGGCCAGCTTTAGGCATAAATCCAGGCGCTGGTAATTACTTTCATTTTCCCTTCTGCACTTCATATATGTGACTGCACTCCCCACATGTCTCCTCCTTCCTTTTTTTGAAAAATGCAAAGCTTTCTTTAATAACTTGTTTACAAAATGGCTGCAGTCAGCTTGCTGTGATTGTGAAATCCAAAACTGAAAGAAGCAAGATTAAAATAATTTATATAGTGTAAGTAGAGTTTATTTTACTTGACTAACATCATAATATAGGATTTTGAATTATTTCTTAGGGTGACAGATCCCCTTTAAAGGAGAACTATGTCATGTTATGTCATGTTGATAATTTTTTGCTGAGAGGTTTGTTTTTGTATATAATTGTTAGTTGAA
>CM044433.1:140228567-140263727 GCA_024363595.1 Xenopus borealis | reverse complement strand
TAATTACCCATTGTATCTGTAAGAGGGTGTGCGGGAGTCTGTGTGGATTCCATTGGCTCTCTGTGTGTGCCTGTATTTAGTTAGGGACTGCATAAAGTTGCTTGTACATGGGCTGACAACATATGACCCATGACTATAAGGTCAGTGTATTATACAAACAGATACTGTAAGAGGGGCCATACACGTGCATTACAACTTTTACATTGTTTCATTTGTCAGGGTAACTGTCCAACAGAAATTTTCCATCAGGGTTGATAATCCTGGTAGATATATCATATATTCATGAAATATACTTCTGCCATATTCTCTGCATATGTTACAGTATATTTATGAACTACACAGTATCTTCTCCACCATGTGCTACAGGCGGGACTATATGTGAATCTGCCATGTGTTCTGAATGGAAACAGTATATATTTTCTATTGGCATTAGATAAGAAATTGGTACTACATTTTTTATGCTATGTGCCCAGGGCATAATATTCAATATATGTTTATGAAAAATGTATTCTCAAAGTTTAAAAGTGCTTTAAAATGATGGGAGGCCCACATAATTTGCTATACCACTCAGTATTGTACAAGGAAATGGCTCTTTATTTGTCCTGCAGTCTGTTAGGTGGCATTATGCATGGCATTGGCACTACTTTTATTATGCCACATGACAGTATTCTGGGGGGTTATGCATCATGGCTAAAATTGTGTTTATTCTACATGGGTTGCCTAGGGTTGCCATCTATTATGTTCAATAAAACTGGCCTTTGGGTCAGGGAGTGGGCAGTGATGTCATATGTGATGGGTGATGATAACACTGGGCAGGGAAATAGGTGGAGTGGTGTGGAAATGGGTAGGAAGGTGAGAGAAATTGGCAGGGAATTGGGGGGCATATCCATATAAGGGGTAACTGTCAGCAGAGATGTTCAGGGAAGGGAGGGATTTATAGGGTGTTCCAATTATACTGGCAATTACATTGCTGGTGAATTTGTAACTCCAACCCTAGCTGGTGCTTTACCGGCTGGACCGGTCAAATACTGGCAGGGTAGCAACCATTGTTCACACTGACTATGAAACCAAGGACCTTAACTAGCCTGCCCAAACTAAATATCACCCATGACTTCACCAGAGTTTTTATAGACTTATCTCTCACCCTATTGCTTATTGCATATTTCAGGCATCTAAATATGATGATCAGTATACTTCTATGAGATTTATTTTCAATTCTGAGCCAGATTTATTTTCATTGGGAAAATGTATCTCCCAGTTCAATTTCTAATTCTCCTATAGTCTTCAGTGGAGTTTTCACATGACAGACCACAAGATACATTTTTTTCTGTGTAGCGATCAACTGAAATTGTGACCTCGGTGTCAAGGCACTGGCAATAGTAGTTCAACAAGAGTAGGGGGCTATAGTTTAAACGTCTCTGATTTAGTGGGGTAAATGTCAGTGAAAGCTGCAATGTTGTATTTGTTTAGATGCTTTACTACATTAATATATTTCTTTTCAATAGCATCGCTTCTACTGGTCACCAGTAGAAGCAAACTGATACATTTTACCAGCTCAGGGCAACAGTACATTCCATTTCAATTACTTTAAAACACTTTCAATTTTTTTGGTGTTACTGTTCCTTTAAATTGCCATTGCCATTGTAGAGAACTAGACGAAACAATTGAGTGCTGACAATTGTGAATGTGGCATTTAATGAATATCTGGTGCAAACGTTTTAATCAATTTTAACTCCAAATTAGCCCTGCCTCCAATTTTGTGAATCCCCCATGAGAGTTGCCAAATGAAAAATTTAAATATTTCAAAAACCACAAAATAGAAAAGAGAAATTGCAAATTGTTAGAAATCTTCTGGCAAAACTAAAAATATTATTTTTGCCAGTAATGTATACCAGCATTGTTCTAGGCTACTATCATTAATATAATTTCATTTTATAATACCAATTATATTTCACGTATGGACTGCAATAAGACCCTGCACTTAAATAGTAAATAGTGCAACTTCTGTGGTCATCCATTTCTGCACATAAATCTCTTTTATTGACAGCCAGTTTGTTAGCAGCTGCTGTGAGCTTGCTGCTCCTGGCCACTAATGTTTTACCAGCAGCCATTGATTTCCGTTTTCCAAAAAAAAGTTGGTATCCTGGGATTTCAGTGTTAACCAGAGTGGAAATTCTATTGAGTAATGGAAGAAATTCAGTCCTATTCATGTAAATAAACCCAAAGATAGTGGATGGCTCTTTAAAATGTATAAAATATGCAAAAAAGGAGAGAGTAAAACAGAGCACAGGTTAGCTCTATATCAGGATGTTGCCTAGGTCTGTCTGGCTTTGGGAGTATGAAGTCCTACTAAATTGCCCGAAATTGTCAGCTCTACCTAATGGTCTGTGCCACCTGTGAACTTTCATAAGGCTCACTGTAAGGGACAGGCACACATGACAGCATGATATAATTAAGATTCCTCCATGTTTTCCTGCTCTGCATTTTTGTCACACATAAAAGCTAAATATAAGCATAGCCATGCTGTTGCCCAAAATAACCTTCTTTAAAAGCCACCGGCATTGCGTACTGATGTACGGTCTTTGCTTGTGTTTGTGGGGACATTACGTGATTTTTAGCAGTGAGATCATTTTTTTCGCCAGCCATGGACAAAACAGTCGCCGAGACAATAATGTCGCAGAGACAAAAAAAGTCGTCATAAGAAAAAATGTCCATTGACTTTAATGCATTTGGACTAAAAAGTTGCAGAGACAAAAAAGCTGTCACAAGAAAAAACTCACATTGACTTTAATGCATTTGGAACAAGAAAAAAATTTGCGCCCATTGACATTACCTTTTTTGCTATTTGGTGAATTTTTTCTCAGTTTCATGAATTTTTCTTCACTACTGATTTCATAGATGCAATGCAATGTGTGTCCTACACAGCTTTAATAGCTGTGATCCCAGCCTTGCTGTCACCCAATTTTTGACAAAATGAGAACAATGTGCGCCTTGTGTAAGCCCCGAACCTGAGACAGCTAAATCATGGTACCTGTTTTGAAAATCTGGTTTGATGCTTCCATTTGTATGTTTGGGAGATCTTGTCAATCATGCTACTTAGAGCTTCCCAGAGATCCAGTCATTCAACCCAGGTGCAAAAACATTGGATCCATTTAATGTACCAGGCTAAACTCTTTATTTGTCAAAGTCCCATGGGTCAAGATATTCATCAGTAGTGATGGGCGAATCTGGGGTGTGTCGCTTCGCCGAAAAAGCGAAAAATTGTGAAATGCTGTCGGCGTCTTGTTTTGAACATGGGCGTCTGTTTTTGGACACGCTGGTTTTTTCGACACTGGAGCATCCAAAAAAACGGGCTCCAGTGTCGAAAAAAACAACATCAGTGAATTTTCCCGGGTGTTTCGTGAATTTATTCACCGGCGCCGGATCACATGAATTTGCCTCAGGCGAATAAATTTGCCCATCACTATTCATCAGTAATGCCCAGTGATCTTACTGTATATGGCCCATGTTTGTTGTAGGTATTTTCTGCATTTCATTTATTCAGAATTATTCAGTTTAAGCCTGGCTGCTGTTCAACATTTGTTTGAGATCCCTTTGCTAACAGGGTTAGAAATGCATAGTATATTGTTATAGCCATCAACCAGCTTTAGTGTTCCATTAGCAGTTTCTCCAAACATGAGATGCTTCAGTTTACAGGCCTGAAACCCTTTCAGTGCTTTGTATCACTCTATTTGGGAACCTCTGCCTTATATCTTGTCATTTAGAGCCAGTACTGTTGCATTCAGGACATAACTACCACCAATGTTTTATGTTTAACCCTAAAATGCTTTATCATGTCCATAGCTTTCAAATTTTAATTCATCGCAAGGCTGTCTATACCAGCATAAATCATTTTAAAACTCCAGGTAAAATGTAAATCTTCCCTATTGTTATTATGTATGAAGTGACAGCCCCTGTAGGTATGCTCTGCATGTTTTATTTACCTGTCTGTGGATGCTCGAGGTATATAATTATGCTTCTTGCCCAAATTTTGGACTTGAAGATTAGATTATTTTATGGCCATTCAATACAAACTAAATTTTTCTGGATGAACTAACTTGTAACTAGTGATGGGCGAATCTCCCGCGATTCGCTTCGCTGAAAAATTCGTGAATTTCTAGAGAAATTCGTGAATCGGCGAAAAATTCGCGAAACGAGTCGCGGGACGCTTTTGCCGCGCGTCGCGTCAACTTTGACGCGCGTCGCGTCATTTTCATTGCGTCGCGTCAAAAACGACGCGCGACTCGACTGGTGATTCGCGAATTTATTCGCCAGCGGCGAATCGTGGGAATTCGCCACGAATTCGACCCTGGCGAATAAATTCGCCCATCACTACTACAGCAGTAACTGCTGGAGCTTTTTCTTACTGGAATAATGCAGAAGAAATGTTAAACTGTGACATTTTATTAGTCGTAGTATAGGTTATGGGCTATAGAGTCACTCCTAGTTATGCATAAGTAGACCAATTATCCAGTGTTAGACTGACCCACTGAATACCAGGAAACTCCCAGTAGGCTCAGGTGTTGGTGGGCCCTCACCCAACTATTTGCCTCATATGCCTATACCACGGTCATCTTCAGGGGCGTCTTTGTATAGACACCTGTGGACTTGTGTCTAGAGCTAAAGCTTTTGGGGGCAGCCCTCAGGTACCTAAATAAAGTAATAAACATTTTTAAAAGAACAATAAAAAAAGCCTCACTTCGCAGGCTTCTGTGTATGGAAGGGGGAAGGAGTGACATAGGGTGGATGTGCTCACGTCATTATGCTGGGGTGCTGTAAGGACCTAAATACAACACTGGCCATTCTCCATTTCTATACATTCTGTATATTATATTCTATTATATTCAATAACAAAGAGAAGATATGGAAGGAAGGCTATGTGATAATACATATATGCCATATGTCAGCTTACTGAAGTATGGGCCATGCAAGTTAGAATAAAAGCTTATAAGAAACATTTTCTTTCCATATATTCTTTAATTGTTAATGAAGTATTTTGCACGGAAAATCTTACATATCAAATATGTACCGAAGACGACGTGCGGGCGAAATGCGGAAGTGCCGAACTCAGACGAAGTCTTGAAGCGCAAAATACACACAAAGTCACAAAAACTGCCGAAAAT
Source organism: Xenopus borealis (assembly GCA_024363595.1). Taxonomy (NCBI): domain Eukaryota; kingdom Metazoa; phylum Chordata; class Amphibia; order Anura; family Pipidae; genus Xenopus; species Xenopus borealis. The sequence goes on along the minus strand of CM044433.1, from coordinate 140,258,565 downwards.
GAAGTCCTCATACAGCGAAAAGACCCAAAGTAATGAAAAAAGCCAAGATTGAAGTCCTGGGCCCGTGATTTCTAATGGCGGCCCTGACTAGTGATATACGAAATCCTATTAAAAGCCCATTCCCCACTGTTATATACTTCTGATATACTTGACTGTGGACGAAGAAGGGTTAATAAAGAGGTGAAAGCTAGTTGCTGTTATATACTATATATGGTGAGGAATGACAAGTGCCCCTCTGGCATAGCAGTCATATTCTCTGGTGGCAGTACTGCTGTGTTATATTAAACTGTATGATTGGAATGCATCAATACATAAGCATCAGTATACATATAAATAATCTCACATTCCCAAAGGAAACTCTTTTGCCCAGTGCGGATATAATGTTATTTTAACATTGCAAAGTTACTTTGAACAGTGATCTATCCACTTTGTTTTCATGTTCTTTACTGGACCTATCTGCAGTATTTCATGTCAGTTTGTCCTGCTGCTGTTGCATTTTTCTACCCTGAGCTTTGTGGTGGCTGGTGCAGCATCACTTTCAGAAATTCTTTATGAGAATTATGTTTTGAGAACACTCAAACTTTATCACGTGATTAAAATGTCTACAACAAAGTTGCACAATCTTCTGTTATTTTAACAATCCAGTCATTTAAAGGCAGTGAAAATGTCAGAAAGTGTTTCTACCATGAGCATATTTGCAATTGTCTCTGATTTCCATTATGTATAAAGCATTAGAGTCTCCATTTAGCTATACTGTACTTGTCATTCTACAGTTTTAGTTTTAGCTAAACAACATCTCCCCATATTGCCAGCCTTTGACTTGCCTTGGTCTAAGGTTGAAAGTAAAGTAATTGCTTGGAACTTTCCCTGTATTGCTTATGCCCCATATCTAAGCTGGTCTGGTTCACTTGTTTAGAGGTTGGGCAAACTGAGATGTCATAATATAAACAGAACATCCTACACTAACATGGCCCATTAAGTATGTATTTAAATAATCTGTTGCCCGTGCAACACAAAGACAACAGAGACAGTGTTTGATTTGTGGGGATGTCAATAAATCCTTCCCCTAAATATTGGCAGCCAGGCCTTTTATATGCCATTTGTCCAACAAGTGTCTGTGTTTCATGTCTCATTTTCAGGCTAGCACATTTTTTCATCTTTGAGTGCGATTTAGCTATTGCAGCCATCTAAAGCTTTTACACCTTTTTTTGGTCACTTTAAGGCTGTATGCACTGATTGTAAATGTCTCTAATAGCACTAGTGTCCAAACGTATGCATTGAAACCATCTGCTGTGATCTATTTATTAGCGCATAATATTGCTATGCAGATTACCGATATATTGAAACATGGTCATCATGGTCCCAGATATCGTTCTAGGAATACTCAGCCTTTAGTCAGGGATTTTATATCTAACAAAGTGAAAAAAGCAGATTAAATAATTAGCACTAGTCCAGGAATACATTTTTGCATGCACTATTGTATGCATGAAGATATATGTACGATTCCACAAGCAGTACATCTGGGTTTTATATTAAAGGCCTCACCCTTCCTTGTTTTTGGCTGTATCCTGACTATCCCTTATGCTTTTTGGTTTGCTTCCCTTCATTCCATCAGTCCACCCCAATCTTTACAGTAAACCTTCTCTAATGGCTAGCAGACAAACACAATGAAACATTGCAGGTGCAGATGGGGAGTGCCAGGCACAGGAGTGAATTTGATTCATCAATTTAATTAAAACAAGTGAAATAATTTCCAGAAACATTCTTCTGGGGGAACGGCAGTGACACTCCCAGACTTGAGTCAGGCAACACTTTGTGGCTGTATTATGCTTGGAATGTGATATCCTTGTAGACAATAGACGGAGAGCAATTAAAAACTCGTTTACTGTATAAGGTGTCTGAACTTTATTGTTGACAGTTTAAAGGTGGATATTACTAACCGACTGTGAGAAAATAGTTCTGTTCCACTAAAAGTAGAATCTATCTTATTGAAAGAAGCGTATGAATAGATACACTGTAGCTGAGAAACAACCTTAATGCTTTTCTGGCAAGTTTGCAGAGAATCTGGTTTACAACTACAACTCACAGATTGTTTTCATTCAAAAGTCACAAGTTTGATAACCATGATATGAAGTATGATATGAAGCAATCATATCATGGGACAGTACTCAGAAGTGTAATTGCACAAAACCTGTCTGCGTGCTCCACAATTGTTTGGAAACAATAATGTTATGTAATAAATGCACTAAGTTTGGCCAGGAGCACTAACCCATAACAACCAATTAGCAGGTAGCTAATGATGAGCAAAAATTTGCAGCGTTTTGAGCACAAAAACAGCACCCATAGACTCCAATGCATTTTGCTGAATTTTCTTCGATTTGCGAATTTTTTCACTACAGGTAGCATTTAGTGGTCAACTGCTTAAGGGCTAGTCCACACGGGAAGATTCAGGGAGATTTGTCATCTGACAACTAATCACCGTTTCTTTGGGGCAACTAATCTCCCTGAATTGCTTACCCGTGTCTTGCGCCCGCTAAAATGAAAAGTCACCTGCGCCTATTCCCACGCAGCGCAGTATTTTCCTGAGGTGCTGGAAATTGCCTCATGAGGTTGCAGGTCCAGGTCACAGGCTGGTTTGGGTTTCAAAAATTCTTCCTTGCAGAACTCTAATCTAGGCTGCACAATGCTCTTTTATGTTGTATTGATAAAGACCATGATGTCAGTGACTTTTGCAGTATGCAATTTGTAATGTAAAACATTGCACAGGTGCAAGTATCCCCTGGCTTTATTCCTAATATTATAAAAACTTGAAATCCCGACTTGTGTGACCATGATATTGCAATGAAACGCACTTTGGGAGGCATATACACTATGGCTGTACAGTTTTACAGTGACCAAGGTGTTGGATAAAATGTAAAAGTGTAAGCTGCTTAACACAGTGGGTTATTGCTCAGTCACAGCCCTGAGATGATCTTTTAACATCAAGACTATCAGGTATGGTTTTTATACAGATCTTGTTGCTATTTGCCAGATACAGGTAGACTTATTACCTTAGAGAAAAGGAAACCCAAACATAACAGATCATATCATATCCAGCACGATACAACATTTTGTCCTTCCATCAGATTCTGTTGAAAGGAAGCGGTTGGTGGGTACCCTGCCTTTCTCTGGAGCAGCTCAGCAGCTCAGTATTTGCAGTAATACCAGTGAATATTGTATGAGATGATAAATGCTGGCGCTGAGAGACTCCATGAATATTTATAGGGAGAATGTTCATCTCTTCCCGTGGAGCTCTACCGAATATCCTTTAAGAAAACCAGCAGAGATAATTGCCTCATTAATGGATCAAATGTTATCTTTTTGCTCTGACTACTCACCCATATTTTTTCCATAATGAAAAATAAAATACATTTTTAAGACAATTTCCAATATACATTAATTAATAAAATATGCTAGTATCATTGCAATTCAAAGCAACGTTTATCTCTATTTCTTCAGTGCTAATTCCGACTGTATTGAAGAAGCCTGCTGTCCTTTAGTTGTTAATGTCAACAGTAATTTGCATGCTTATTCATAGGTCAGCTGGATTCTGCTACAATGTTTAAATCTGCAGTGTAGCGACTAGAATGGAACAGGTAAATACTGCTTTTAACAGCATTTATATTTACTGATAATTTTAATTCCACTGTAGCGCCTGCTGACACTTGTGGAATGACATGCAAGTACAGGTTTGCATTGCAGGTGCCATTGCAAAAAGGTTTGCAATGGAATGTCCATGTGACACCCCTTCTTTTGCACTTATCAGCATTGCCATTTTTGTATTTAGAAGCATTTGTAACTGTAGAATTCTGATGCTCAAGGAAATACTTTGTCTGCAGATTATTGATGTGCAACATATTTGGTTTACATTACCTACTTTGGTAATTATTTGGATTTGTAAGACTTTGGGCTATTTTAGTCAGTGTGTTCAGCGCTCAGTATTCGACTGATTCCATTTTATCTGACATCCAGACAACTAATAAATAATTAATGATCCTAAAATTAAAAAAGGGATCAATAGGCAGGGCTTTATTTATCTCTATACCATCTGCACTCTACAAAAGGCATTCTCTCTTTCTGACTAACTGTGGGATTAAGGTATAATAAACCCTGAGAACAGAATTGTGGTTGGTTTTCTGATCCAACAGAAAACTCAGATCAGGAACCCATGTTGCCTTATACCATCGGTAAAATTCATTTTTGAAATTGAAGACAATAATAAAATAAAAATGTCCTCAATCTAATAATCCAGCCCTCTAGTATGCCCACATATCACTGCCATACACCCAAGGGGTTCATATAAGATGAGGCATTGTCATTGCCTCCCATTAAACTTGATTAGGATATTCTGTTACCACTGTCTTTTTAATATTTAAAAAAAATAAAAGATTAGTATACAATCACAGTCGGGTGGCAACCCTACTCCATTATGACATTTTAGTCACCATCTGTTAAACTGCTTTGCATGAAATCAGCCAGATGAGCCTCAGAAGGATGAAGAATATTTAGATTTGTGCTGTTCACACTGTTTCCCTTCCACTCCTTCCTCTCAGACAGTGTCTGATGCATGAAACTGCTCTATTTACACATCAAGCACTAGTAATAGTCATTTTTAATCAAGGCTGGAGTCTCTATGTGTTATTACACAGCTAATTAAGAGAATGTCGTTTATTCTTTTTTTATCCTGACCTAGAATTAGCAGCCACAAAATTATGTTTATAGTAGATCCCACCCAACTGAATCCTAAAACCTTCCTAAATTAATTTCTGTGGGAAGGATCCAGATGTTCTATTGTAAGTAAAAACCAGCTTGTAATAGGATGTGATAGTGAGTTAAATCAAATCAGAGAAAATGCAACAGTGAATTATATCAAAGCAATTGTTATGATTCTATATTTCAGACAGTTCCCAGTTTATATTGTCTGTGCATGGGTATGCACTGCAGTCTAATCTTATAGAATTCTAAACATTTCTGTTGCTTATAAAGGACATAAAGCCTTGAGTAGGCATGAGTGGTTGGTGCACTACAATCTTGTATGGCCTTTATTTAATAATAGAAGTAAGAGACTACAACTGAAGGAAAATCTACAGTTTAGCAAATGCTTAGTTTAGGGGCACAGGTGATAATGTCAGTAATTACATTGGGGGAAGAATCACAGCAAGTTGTGGCACTCCCAGTCCCAGCATTTTATTGATGTGCACCAAGACAAAGGAGCAGATTTATCTCCACCATATGGGGAGTTCTGCCTGTTTATTGAAGAATTCACAGCATTTCAGTGTTTGATGGTATTTTGATTGAATTAATCAAAGCAGTCAATTGATTTGATCAGAATTGTTGTTTAACATTGTCTTATCATTTGAGGAAATCAATATTTCAGATCCTCTAAAAAAACGGTACCAAATCTAATATCAGGCTCAAAACGATTTTAATGTATTTTCCCTTAAACTGATGACTATAAAGTTTGATAACTGTGAACCACTGATGACGTTTCCTTAGGAAATCAGAAGAATAAGATCATTATTTTATTTGGTACATGCCAAAACTGAGGATGTAGAAATGGGGAAATCCAGAAGAGGAAAGCAGAGAACAACGTGGTAGCAAAAGGGACCAAGGAAACTAAATGTCAAAAAGCAAGACAGAAAGCACAAGAGATAGGGCAGAAGATATCAGGAAGGCAGGAGTAGAAATATTAAGAAAGGGCAATAAAAGAGAATGTGACAGAGAGAGAATGACAGAAATAGCAAAGCAGTTTTGTAGAACTGGACTAGGAGCACTCCCTAAAATTGATAGAGCATAAACTTTTCAGAACAGCAGCACAACCCAAGGTAGAGCCTGACCAAGACCACATGTACCCAGATCAATACCCCTGCTACCCACCACCATAACCTGCAACACTCCGCCTGCTCCTTTTCCACCACCCACCAACTTACTGCCAGCTTCCCTCCTCATTCTCCCACCCGCACATTCACTGCCAGTCACCGTATCTACAGCACTACATACTTGCACAACGGAAGCTGATGGCCATTTTTGTTTTCAGAATCATGCTGATTTTTGGTTAAGGATTCCCCTGGGAAAAATGCCCACAGACTCCAATGTGTTGTGTGTTGAAACAAAAAATATCATGGTGGAGTAGAAACATTTGCTATGAAACCCCCTCCACCTTGATTTCAATGTGTTTTGCTATTTTTTTTAGTGAAGAGAAGCAGGACAGATTTGCTCATCACTAGCCTTCCTACACCTTTGAACAGAAAATCAAATTCATGGGACCACTTTCGAAAGTGGACAAAAGTTTGCAGATTTTATCGTTTGTGCCAATGTGCAGTCAATGTAATAAAACTTCTTACTGAAAAAGTTGTTACAGTTACGCCGAAAGATTACAACAACTTCATGCACTTCTGAAAAATGTGCAATTAAAACTCGTAATGCGCAATTAACATTCACGATGCAATAACAAGAGTTTAATAAAGAGTTTAAGGAAGAAAATTACATTGCGAGATGTGAATGTTTATTGGTGAATATTGTTTTTCTCTTTGTGACTTTTATTGCATTTCCCTTTATATTCTTTATATCAGGGGTCCCCAACCTTTTTTGGTTCGGGGACTGTTGTTGAGGCAAAATTTTTTTAAAGGACTGGGAGGGGGGACGGGGCTCCGGGGGGTATATGGGGGTTGGGAGGGGGGACGGTGTCCAATTTGGTATGCCTTGTTAATTGTGGGCTAGGCTCAGCAGCTCACTCCAGGACTGCCCATGGCCTGGTACTGGGCTGTGGCCCGGTGGTTGGGGCCCCTTGCTTTATATGTATGGCCTCCCTACTCTGTGGATCATCCACATATTAAATTAACTACAGTATTTTAAGTATCAGAACATTATCCCCAAAGGCTCACTATTCAGCTGAGAAGATGCTGAGTTTGCGGCACAGATGCTGAGGGATTTTGTCCTGGACTAATGACACATGGACCATTTCCACACACCAATGAAGAAAAGCTGCTCTGTTGTCTTCCACTCCCTGAATGTGTGTGCACAAAAATGGGATCAGGCTAATCCCATGACTCTAATCCATTTTTGGCCAAAGGAAGAAGGAGTATTGACTCCTCTGCTCTCAACCTGCTCAGCGCCCCATCTCTATTGATTTGAATAAGATCATAAGACCAGCCTGCATGCAGTCACACACAGTGGAGAAGCGGTGGGCTTGAAAATGCCTGCTTTCTTGTATTAGGGCCAACCTCCACTGTGTGTGTGCCTGCGAGCAAATCAATTTCATTCAAGTCAGTGGAGCTGGGGCATGGAGTGGATCTGCTTCTCTCAGCCTGAATAAAATACACCGAGAGCAGTGGAGCCAATGCTCTGATTGCCCTTCCCCATAGAGCACATATATTCAGGGATCAGCAGGCAGCATGTCAGCTTTTCTTTGCTCGTATGTAAACCATTAGCCTTAATCCCTAGGGGACCCCAAATAGATCATGTGATTACTTTGCTACAATACCCCAACAACTGACGGTGTTCATTATGGGCTGCAGCAGAATTGGATTCCATTAGACCATCAATAAATGTGAGAGGGATCGGGGGACTTCAAGTGAAGTCAAGTGTATTTCTGTTTTTCATCTTACTGCATAAATTGCTTATTCTTTTTGAATGCTCTTAGTTACATATTGCCTAAATTGTATTTCAGGTTAAGCTATTCGCACATTCAGACAGTCCTGTGATGGGTTGCTAGGGCAACAGTCCATATATGCTGCTTTTTAACGTTTTCACAGTTTATCTTCTGTTCTTGGTCCTTTACCCTCACACCTAAGACCTTGCAGGCTATGAACTACAACTCACACAAGCCTATCACCAACTGAAAACTGCTGGCATTTAGTAGGAGATTTATTTAAGTTATAACTGCGGTGTTTTGGTTTGGACATCTTTACATTACCATATCACCCTCCATAATGAAACTTCCATGGTTAGATGCAGGTTAGAGTGATGCATACCAGTTATACACCATGAAGATGGCTGCCAGCTCAGTACATATTGCTTGCATGTTCCCAGAGGCTGCCTTCTTGGCCATGTTAATGCAAGGAAGGATAGCAGCTATGGCAGTTAATTGCCAATAGATTAGCCACAGTTGTGTAAGCTATAATACTATATTTATTCCACAGAATGTTTTACCATACCTGAGTAACAGCTCTAGAAACTCCCTCTGTTCATTTAGCGTAGCAGCTGCCATATTAGCATCATGTGACATTACTTTCTACCTGAGTCTCTCCCTGCTCATTCATACCTCTGGGCTCAGTTTACAGCAGGGAGGGGAGGAGGGAGAATGGAGGGGGAGCAAACTGAGCATGCCCAAGCCCTAGCGCTGGATGTGTGATTACTTGGGTATTCATATAGATTTTTATGATAACGCTTATTCTCCTTTAAGAAGCAAAGTTCTCCTTTAAGAAGCAAACTAGTTTAAATTTAGCAAATAAAACAAGCAAAGCAGTAATGATTCTAGACCCAGCAGACACTTAACTTTGCCGCATCCAAATAACTTGTCTTTAGTATGTCAAAAAGTCTTCTCTGTTGCACACACTTTCTGTTTGTGTGTTTTTTTGTTTTTTTTGTATGTTGAGAAGGCTGTTTCTCATTCACAAGTTTTGTTTTCTTTATTTTCTGTTTTCTAATGTCATTAGAATGGCCACTTACTGTATTTACTGTTCAATATTGTCACATAATAGATACTAATAAATGGTAAAGCCACTGTGCGGAATGGAGTAGTATGTGACAGATCACAGTTATTTTGCTGGACATCTGTCATCACATTATTTATTTTGGCTTATTGCACAACTGTCAAATTGTGGGAAACAGATATCACTGTCACAATGTACTTTCTCCAAGATGTGCACACGCTGTGTGTTCCCCCAAAGCAATATACTGCCTACATCACAGATAAATAAAGTAAATATAGAGAAATGCCCTAGTTAATTAAGGTTCATCCCCACCCCTTGCATGGTGTGTTCTTGTCTCTCTCTACAAACAGCACTTGCGGGTATGATTTTGGCAGCAGGAGGAATTTAGGGAATCTGTGGCATTGCCTAGGGATCCAGCCATTCAGAATGATTGGGGGTAGCAGAGATGGCTTGAGAATAAAGCTTTTGTTAAATGGCACACCCACCCTGGCCTGAACATGAATCCAGTAGCAGTATATTCCAGGCAAATGTGTGAACCTGAACTTCAAAGGCTTAAGATTGGCTGTCTAATGGAAATTACATTTGTTCATATTCAGAAACAGGCTTGTGGAATTACACTGCAAATAAAAAAAATGCTTGTTTTTCAACATTTTTGTGGACATAATTTGTAGCTAATTAAAGAGAATCCAAACCCTCCTTTAAACTGTCTGACTGACCCCCCACCCAGTACAATGTAATATATGGAACTATCAAACGGAAGGATATACATATTGCTGCTAATTGTTCTGTGATAGAAAAACTGCACTTAAATTGATACTGACAATAAAAAATGACTTTTTAACTCATGAATGAACATTAAGGGGCCGATTTACGAAATTCACGTGAAATGATCGAAGTTCGATCGTACGAATTTATAAATATTTAAAAGAATATTTTTTTAGTGCCACTTTAAAGTTTGGACGAAAGGACGAAAAATGTCAGGACTCTCCACAAACAGTCAGAAAATCATATGAATCCTTGATTCGTACGATTGGATCGTTGTGTCTATGACCAGCTTAAGCCTAGGGTCTAGGAGGGCATTTAGGGCGTATTCTTTAGTAAGTAGATTATCACGCATGTCACCTGCCATTAAGTTAAATGCAATTCACCTGTCACTAGGGATGGCAGTGCACTTATCAGGTGAGTCAATGGGAGCAAATCTGATTGGCACAATTTTTTCTCAACTTGCAGGTGGAGAAACAGCCTCATGTGCCATTGGCCTAAGGTAATATGCGCTGTTATACTTCATTGAAACTGACAGACTTGGTAGATGTTGCTGCTGGAGCAGAGAGCGAGTCTGTACAGTTCTTTTAGCTTCCCAACCCCTTATTCCTGTTTGCTCCTCTCCAGGGTCCACTAGACAGTGAGATAAATACTCAGCTCCCTCCTTTTTTGGTAAGGCTCCCCAGTGAGTTATTTGGAGAGAATTCCAGTTTATTTTTACCCGTCTCTCTATCTTTGAACATCTCCCTGCCCTTCTCTTCTGTGGACTGATCCATTAACTATTTGACTGCCTGAGTGGCTGTAACACAGATTTTTAATAGATCCTTTAGCAAAAGAACAAATAGAGAGGTTCCCTTAAAGGAAATGGGATGGTTATCGGTGAAAAAGAAAGACTGAAACTGACAGCAAACTTATATGCCATTGTTTTCTTTACAATAAAATGTTACATAAAACATATTTAAAACAATTCATAAAAGTAAGATGGCAAACCAATATTTTATCAGTTGCTATCACTAAATTTGATAAAGGACAATGCCTGAACCATGTAGTGTGTCACTGCATAATAAACACAGACGTTATATCTAATACCGCACTCTATCTTTTTTATTTTCAGCCGTAAAATGTAAAAATCTTTGTTTGTTATATCATCTCTTATGATTTTCCACCAGTGTCAAAGTCCAGCTATTTTAGTTCATTTTGATTTCGCTACCATGTCAGTGGGCCTATAAATATTGATAATACTGATGTAGGCCTTGTACAATGGTATGTTGAAGCCAGCATGATTGATATTTAGTAATATCATTGATATTAGACTATAGCCTAAGGCCCCAGTATGATCAGGGGCCCATCTAGCTTTTCAGTTATTATTTCTATTTTTTCTTCTTTTGATATTTATTTGTATTTGCGTTGAGGGGCCTGGATCAGTGCACCTGCTGGGAGAAGAAGGCAGGCACCCCAACCCAACCTAGTGTAGAGAAGTAGAGAGCTTCATTGCTGTCAATTTGTCCAGCAGATACTGTATACAAATGAGCTGTAGAATGTGAGGAGTGGAGGCACTATTGTCCAATGTTGACCAGCTTTAGCCTGTAGCTGTTTTTCCTTCAGTGTGTGAGCCCGATGTTTGAGATTGTCTTCCTATTGCCTCAGACATATATGGTTATAGGTAATAGGTATTTACTAGTGGTCTCTGAACCCTATTGTTGTTAGTCCATACAAGGGTTTGCATTTTTGGGTCTTTTATCTGTAGTTTGCTCTCCTCTTTTAATGTTTTAACTAACAAGTGCAATGCTCCTCTGCAATGGGGCACCATAGCCTCAGACATTCTGCAGATTTGTGGTTAGTACAGGGTTTTATATGCTAGCATAAATGTATGGTATGTTTCTGCACAGGCTATGAGAAAGGATAACGAGTTGCCCCACTAGGAAGGATACTGTTCATGGCTCTGTTTGTCTGATCATGCCCATGAACTGTGTTTCATAGCACTTTCTGCTTCTAATAATGGCTAATAATACAATTCTACTGGAATTAATGTGGAAGATTGTTGAAGGCCATCTATTGGAAAAATATAAAATGAAGGAATAGTATGCAAGTTCCAATGATAGTCACATAATATTTAATGTAATTTGGGACTACAGTGTCACATCATCTGGTGTTGACAGCTGTGTTAATTGTATTGATCATAGGAGAATTTTTTCCTTTAGTAGAAAGGTACAGGATCCATGGAAACGTTATCCGAAAATCCATTATCCAAAAAGCACTGACTAAGGGGAATGCCATCTCCCATAGACTCAGTTTTATCAAAATAATGAATTAGTTTAAGAACTATTTCCTTTTTCTCTGTAATAATTAAACAGTGCCTTGTACTTGTTCCAAACTAAAACATAATTAATCTTTACTGGAAGCAAATTCAGCCTATCGGGTTTATTAAATGATTTTTAGTAGACTTAAGGTATGAAAATGATGGAAAGATCCTTTATCCCTGGTGCTGAACAGTCTGGATAACAGGTCCAATACCTGTAATAAGATTTCAAGCAAGTATTGCAAACTTTGTGGGCTGACAGCTTTGCTTTTAAATCAACCACAAGTTGAACTGTGTCATGCTTTGTTAGAGACAGGCAGAAGTGCCACTCAAGTGCTACCCTTTATTTATGTACAGTATAGTAGAGTAAATTGCATAAATGTTACTCTACTGTTTATAAAACACTTTTTATCCACTGTATGTTTGTGGTGCCTCCAACTTAAATTTATAATTCAACACCTCTTGGGAAATGTATAATGTATTTATTGATATTTCTATTGCTCTGATGCATGCACGCTGTACTTTGGGGCCTGTGAACAGACAAAAATGTGTTTCCTGATGTGGGGGGAACACTTGGAAAGGGTATTATTCACGCCCCCTAACACATTTTAGGGTACGTTCCTGCCAAAGCAGCAGCATTTGAATAACTAGGCAGGATGTTCATAGCTCAAACAAATGACACACAGATGTTAGAAAACATAACTATCTGTGAAATGTTCCCCAAACTTAAATCTTTTAAAGGCTAACATCAAATAAAAATGATTACATTTGGTACAGTACAATGTACCTGGGATTTTATATTTTGGATTCTCTGGCTCCATGTGATCAGATATAAACTGATAATAGGCCATGCTCTTATGAATAAAATATGTGACTTAATATCTGGAAAACCTATTATACCTCAACCTCTAAAACAGTAGTTCTCAACCTTCCTAATGCTGTGACCCTTTAATACAGTTCCTCATGTTGTGGTGACCCCCAACCATAAAATATTAAAATATTTTCCTTGCCAGCCCAGAGGGGATTGTTAGTAAACTATAGGAGACAGCGTGGCTGCATTAAGGTTTGTTTTCCGTGCATAGTACGGCAAAAAAAGTTTGCCACACCCCAATTACCATGTTAATTTTACAAATTTTAAATGGGCAGGGAGATCTGTATGGCAGTCCCTACTAAGGGGATATAGAAAGTTGTAGTGCAACTGCCTTCCCTACACAGGTTACAGAACTACAACTCCCAGCACCAACACCCGGAGAGCTACAACCTTGGCCCAGGGCTAGTGGGGAGAGAGATGAACCTACTCCTGGAACCCCTTAAGGGACCCCTGTGTAAGGGTCATTCGACCCCCAAAGGGGTCCCGACCCCCGAGGTTGAGAACCACTGCTCTAAAATATGCCATTTCCCATTGCAGGCAATACATTTTCATTGACTTTCATGTCCTTTAATTAACTATGACATATTTGTGCCTAGTTTTGTGCCCTCTAATAGTTAATGAGGCCCGATATCTGTTTCCTGGTCAGATAAATTGTCCGTCATAATATGATATAGATATAAATGGAAATAATAGATGTTAAAGAGCAGAAAGGAATGTTTTGTAGCTGTAAAGTAACCTGTGTAACATTTCACTGTATGAGGACTTTTATTTGAAGGCCCTCCAAAGCCAGGAATGCACATTTACCTTATGTGATAAATTGCAATTCTAAGCAACCTTTCAATATACATACATTATAAAGTTGTAAATATAACCATTGGAAGCAGTATCTGTCTGCCCCTTTATGATCTGTGCCCTGCTAGTTCTGGCTTTTTAAACAATGTAGACAATGATAAACAGTAAGGAAGCTCATAAGCTGACTTCTGCTACATTGTTTCAAGAGACAGAAGCATAGTGCAAAGGGGAAGAAACTAAATATTGATTTCAATAGCAATGACATTTACAAATAACTTTAAACCATGGACTACTTTTATAGAGTTTATAATGGAAAGTTGTATTTATTTTTTTGTTAGGTGAAATTTTATTTTTTTGGGTTTACATCCCCTTTAATTTGTTCTGGAAATCTTGATTTAGAAAGCGTAAAGCAGGCAGAAATCTGGATTCCTCCTTTAGCTCTGGGAACATCTGTGCTGGGACAGTGTGCCTGGGAATAGAGTGTGTGCTGATGGAGAGGCACTGCTGTCTCCCAGTCCCAGGAGGTATTGGATTGAGAGGTTCTCATGCACAGATCCTAGCCGCTGCAATTAAAATGTTAATCTGTTTATAGAGTAAGCATTTCCAGAGGCTGAGCAAAGGAGTGTTTCAGTGTAGTGTTTATTTCCATGTCCCTTTCAGCCCTGGTGCTTCACTGTAACAGGGGTAGGGCAGTGCCAATGCAAACAGCAGATCTCTGCAGATTTCATTTGGGAAAATTCAACTTTAACTCACCAGAACTTATAATTCCATCATTTTTAAATTAGAATTAAAATAGGTCCTGGCATTTCAGGTACACAGAGGCCCAATCAGACCACATAGAGGCCCAAACAGCCCCCACCAGCCCACTAAATACTGACTTTCTATGGGACCTTATAGCAGCCCCTCTGGCATTTGCCAGAACCCACAGATTGCCGGTCTGGGCCTGAATTCCATCTATTCATTAAACAAAAATTTCAGCCCTGATGATTCCCACTACATTATTTTGATCTCTTATTTTGTATGCTTTGATTGTTGAGTGTAGTTGTTTAATAATCATATTCAGGGAATGAGTAACAATCCAGTTTACCAGGATATATTTATGTGAGGAGCATACAAGCCAACCAGTGATCTAAATACCTGCCAGCAATATGGCTCCTAAACTTTACCCAGGTCACCAGAAGACTGGCAAAGATAGAGCTCCCTTACCCAGTTCCATGGTTAGCCACCTAGCCTTCTAGGATGCCACTTTTGATTTTTTGGACAATTTTAATAATTGGTAAAGGGGTGGTTCACCTTTAAGTTAACTTTTAGTATGTTATAAAATGGCCAATTCTGAGCAATGTTTCAACTGATCTTCATTTTTTTTTTTTTTTATAGTTTATATAATTGCCTTCATCCTCTTACTCTCTCCAGCTTTCAACCTGGGGTCACTGACCCATCTAAAAACAAATGCTCTGTAAAGCTGCAAATATATTGTTATTGCTGCTTTTTATTACTCATCTTTCACTCATTCCCTCTCCCATTCCCATTCCAGTCTCTTATTCAAATCAATGAATAGTTTCTAGGGTAATTTGAACCATAGTGACCAGATTGTTGAAATTGCAAACTGGAGAGCTGTTGAATAAAAAACTAAATAATGCAAAAACCACAAATAATAAAATATGAAAATGGCAAATTAAGTCAGAATATCACTCCCTACAGCATACTAAAAGTTAGCTCTAAGGAACAACCCCTTTAAAATCTTATGAGGCCTCCTTTCTCACAAACCTGGATAGCAGGAGCTATTTTAATTAAACCCTTAAAACGTGTAAGTTATTGGTTCCCTATATAACTTTCAGATACCCCAATGGTCTAACAGAAGTAATATGTTTAGTTACCTACTTTTAATTAGTCACTTCCAGGGCTGGAACTAGAGGTAGTCAGAAGAGGCGCATGCCTAGGATGCAATGAAGTGGGGGCACCAAGCACATACCTCTTCTTTCTGCCTACCCCTTGTCCGGACCCTTTCTCTCCCACCAGTGCCCTTCTGTGGGTGTTCGCTTCCACCTCCATGAATTGAAATATTGCGCACATATTCAAAGTTCCGGACGCAAATGCATGCTGAGTTCCGGATGCGCGCGCATGCGTTCTGGACATGCGCACAAGCACACTCAAGCCCATGCCATCAAAGGGGTGAAGTGGCCAGCTGGGTTACTCGGGGGCCCAGGCCTGGTCACTTCCAATCACTTTCAAGTTCTTAATACTAATACTACTGCTACTACTATTTATAACGTATAATAATAATAATAATGGGTCACTGTAGCTTAAACATTTATTTTAATTTTTCTTCATTTCTTTAAGCTTCTGAGAATGTATTAAAGGTTGATGTTGTTGCCCACGGTTGTAACTATAGAAGGAAAGGGCAAATCCACTCATTGTGGGTCACCTGCAATTTTGTGTCGGCAATTTTGCATTGGGGCCCTGGCACCTGTAGTCTTGTTTAGAGAGCCTTTGTCTCTGTAATATACTGGCCTCATGTGGTCCTCCATTAGACTTCTGATTGCACCAGACCTAAAATTCATATCTGGGCGGCCCTTAAACACATTTATTGCTTTTCGTTATATATATTATTTAGACATGCATCAATGATAAAGACTAGTAAAAATAAGATGTGTGGTTTAATTTCAGTCCACCTTTTGTGCAGTTACAGATGTATAGAAAAGGACTGGAAAATACTTGTGAGCCGGCACCCTGAGAGTTGGAATGCTAGACTGGAAAATTGCTAGAGACTGACTTCATATTATTCATATACACTTTCATCTGCAGAAAACTGGTGCTTAAAGGAAAACTAAAGTTTAACAGAGAAGTTGGATAAAAAATGTATTCATTAGGGATTATTTCCAACCCACAAGTGCAGTGTACAAAAAGCACTTCCATTTACAGAGGGGCAGGGTCAGACTGGGCCCCCGCCGTACCAGACCTGTTCCCCGATTGGCCCAAACTAAAACAAAAATCCGTGTGGTGCAGCACTCTCACCATTTGCGCATGTGGTGCTCACCGTTTGCGCATGTGGTGCCCGCTGTTTGCGCATGGTGGGGCCCCTGAGTTGCAGAGCCAGTGGGCCCCAACTTCTCCAGACCGACCCTGCAGAAGGGGTATTTACTTGGAAGTTTTCAAAATTTTTAATAGAATCAAATTCGACCTAACTCTACAAATTGCCTTAATTTATCAAAAATTCTGGTCTCAATAAAATTGTGCAACTATTTGAATCATACAACTTTTCTGCATTTGACGCTTGAATCATAAGACTTTTTCAAATTGTTGCCCGATAACCTCAGCTTTTACGGATTATCGAATGAAAAGCAGTGCAGATCACAATGGCAAGAAACATCTTCACATCGTAAAAGGGACATCTGCCATTGTTTTCTACATGACTTCGACAGGTGTTAGCTGTAGTATTTTCTGATTTGGATTTTTAACAGGTTTGGAGTAAAATAAATCTCTAAAAAATGTTTTCCCTAAGAATTCAAGTTTTCCCCTTTAAAAACTCAACAGAAAAATGAGGTCTAAGAAATAAACCCTACAGTATAAACAGAATATAAACGTCACAATACAAGGCTAATGTATAATGAATTCAGATTCACATTACATGGTTGCTCAGAAATGGAATAATCAGCCCTGTAGCATCAGCTTATATAAAAAGACTTTATTTTCTGATGATATCTGACAACCCCTAAGCTTGGCTTCTCAACAGCAGCTCACAGCAAGTTGAGCATGTGCAGTCACTGACAATCATCAGATTGGACCCAAAATGATAAGCTCATATGGAGAAGGTTGAAGGCAGAGATCATTGCAGTTATAGAGCTGCTAAATCACTGGGCTGGTACAGTTACTTCAGTATATAAAACATAGTATTTCTAACCATATTCATTTTAAGGCTAGAGGGGCATGTTTACTATATTGTTTTGAGCACTTAGGTCAGAGACATGCAGCTTTATACTTTCGTGCAACTCAATAATGTATTGCCGATCGCCAAACGTCAATAGATTAGCAATCAATAAGTGTGCATATGCCTAATAATGAGTTATTTTAGCTGTAATTAAGTGCAGCACTGTGCAACTAAATCATAAAGATGAATGATAAATGATTGCTCCCGGAACAGTCAATGACACTTCTCAAATAAAAGCAGTGGTGTAACTACTCCTTTGTGGGCCCCGGTACAGGATGGGCACCTGGTCCCCCCTTTTGGGCCCTTACCTCTATAAATCCCATGCTGGAGTGTTGATGGCATATGTGCTGTAAAATTTCCCCCTAGATAACTGCCTGCCATAACCATTATTGTGGCTCCGCTGGGCCCCAAGAGGTGGGGGCCCTGGTGCAATTGCACCCTCTGCACCCCTGCTAGTTACGCCACTGAAAACAAGCGTAATCAAAGTGTGAAACTAAATATTAATGATCATTTATTGGGAAAAAAAATCAATTTAGCCCACACTGCCAAATACCCTGCCACATTATTTCCTCTTTATTAAAAGCCAGAGGTGCCTTCTTTCTTGTCTTCAAAAAAAAGTGCACAAAATAGCACAAGGGTGTGGATGGGCAAGTCCTTTAAAACTGAACGGCTCTACTATCCTTGTACAAAAGGCAAGTCTTATAGAGGAAGTATTTTATTGCTATAAATGATATAACATTGAAATGGAGAGAATCACACACATACCAATGGATGCTGGCCGGGGTCACTAAACAACAGCTGGTAGCCCACTGGTAAGGGATTCCTAGCCTAATACGTGTTCCAAAGACACAAATGCCAGTATGGTTCCTCCCTTGCAGCTCTCTGATCATTTGTTCCCAGACCTCTAGCCAAGGCAGTTTCCAGGCACCTGACACAAGCACAGACTTTCTCTCCCGAGCAGCTGCTCTGCTTTTCTATTATCAAAGCCAACCCTGCTGTCTGAAACACTGCAGAATGGCAAAAATATTAGCAGCTACTGGCTATTTCTTTTTCTATTTCTGTTAGGGATGATATTTATTTCTTTATCTTTAATTACAAACAAAACTGTTTTTTTAGAGATGCTGACATAAATATACCCATTTATAATACATGTAAAAATACATTTAATTTTCAGTAGCAACTCAGTAGGCCAGAGCACTGACTTTCTTAAAGGGCAAGAAAAGGTAAAAAAATAAAATCCCATTTTTACTTTCTGAAAAAGAAATCTATCTCATATATACTTTAATTAAAAAAATGTGTACTGTTTTTTATAAGAAACATGACTGTATTCAGTGAAATGCTCCCTAAATTTACTGCTGTGAATGGGAATTGTCAGATGGTCCCTAAATGCTGGGCAGGGAACTTATGAACAACAGGGGTAGCCTCCCCCTTACTTCCCAGCCATGCAGAACTCCAGCAGCTTGCGGTGGGCGACAGTGTACATTTGTATTTGATTTTATTTTTGACTTTACATCCCCTTTACTGTTTAGAACTCCAGCTGCAGGCACAAAGATCATGGAGCCAGATTTAAACAGATAAACTGGGATTCTATTTGGAGGATTATTTTGCTGCAGTCACTGGTTCTGTAGAGTTGGAGATAGTTTGTATTAAACAATACAAAAACTATAAAATCCACATTAGATTACATGACAACACAGGACCTAGTGCAGTCTGTATATTCTGATTATTAATCAGTCTTGCTGGCAGATATTATTTGACTTGTGCTGACTAAGCAGCCCAGATCACACTGAGCATGTGCACAGTCTTGGTCTTGCAAAGATTTGTAACAAAGTTACAAGATGACAGCCTCCTGTGCCCAACTTTGCAGAAATCATTTGTTTGATTAGGCTTGTGGTGCAGTGAGTTCATGTTTATGTTTAATATACAAAATGCAGCATTTCTAGCCTTATTCTTTTACACTTTCCTTGTCCTACTTGTTATATTGCATGATACATTGCTCAGCAGCATCAGAAGCCTTTATTCCTAATGAGCATTTTTCCTGATCTTCATTGATCTGTTATAGAGCTACTGATTCTTTGCCGGTATCTCTCTGATGCTGGAAAAAATGTATCCAGCAATATCACTTCCAATCACTTAAGTGACTCACAGCCACTTAGCTTTCATTAGAGGGTGGTAAATGAAGCTGGTTCATTTTTATAAACAGTAAAAAATAAAACGGTAATTGAAAAAAGTAAATATTTGTGGTATATAATTAAGTAAATTATACATTATGTGACTGTAAACTTAATGGCCATGATGGATGGGTCACCCTATTACACGCAGGAAATCTTCTCTGAATCTGCCTGGAATTCCTTGCCTGTCCACAACCCTTTGGAATTGTTGCATGTAAAACCTTTGACATGTAGTAGTCCCAGGTGCTTATGTCAAAAAGCAAAAGGACATTGTGAGTGTGGATCACCAGATATTTTTGTTTTTCGCTGTGGAAGAAGAGATTTATCCTGGGGCAAAAAAATGCCCCCTTGATGTTCTCTTCTTAGAATATTATTAGAATATTTCCTGATATACTTCAGCATTTGTTTGGAAAGAGAAAAATGGTGCCATTCCCCTAAAATCTTCTAATACTGATGTTTCTCCAAATATTTTCTATGCTTATTATTCATATAGCTAAATATAGCTGCAAATTGGTAATGATCATGGATTTGTATCAGAATTTTGCCATAATTGCAGCAATTACCTATCACTTTGGATAACAAAATTGTCAGCATGATGCTTCTATTTCCACAATGTGACTTTGAGTAGAGACCAGTCTCCTGTCGTGCCTAGACACAAACATATAAACCTCTCGCATAAATCTCTGGATTCTTGGGGTTTAGTTCAATATTCCCAGAAAGCAGAGATTTGCTATCACTGAAGAATGTGCAAATGTGTAAGCTAGAAATACTCAAAAGAACGGAACAGAATGTTGATAAAAGTAGAAATAAAATGATACTGTGTAACAATGTAGTATATAATGCAGGGTTCATGGTTCACTTGCAGGCTGACAAAGAGAAAGTAGACATTATTAAATGCAGGAGTAAATTCATTGAGAAAGAATAACAGCTGCTTGGGGCCCAGGGTTTAAGAGGACCCAGCTGGGGTGCTGAGTGATGCACAGTTACACAGTATATGGCAGTGACCTTTAGCAGCTTTGTTTTTTATGTGAAGATATTAAATTGACTAGAACAACTGTGTATTTTTATAATCATATTATACCTTATGTTTTCCATTTAAGTCCATATCACATATTGGAACTCATTTATAGTGTATAGTGCAATAATAATGGTAAATTGTTGTTTAAGATTGCAAAGTGTAGTATAAAGAAACACAGCCACTTACATGCACATCAAGTTTTCCTTTTTCGTCTCCCTATACCATTGCTAAATGTGTCCTACTGAAGTTTAGGTTCATACAAGTCTCACTGTTTGGAACACTGAAATCTCATTGCACTGATCTTTAGGTCAGCACAGTGGTTCTAATCAGGGCACTAAATGCATACATGGGTTCTTCTGGGGTTCCTCCCGCTGGCGGCTTAAGGGCCCTTACACACGGGCATTTTAACCTGCGCTCCCCTGTTTTCCGTTTTGCTGTGTTCAGTTGCAGGGGAGCGCAGGAATATACGCACTCCATTCTTTTCAATGGGCCTATACTCACACAACCGCATGTAGGTGCTGAACGCAGGAAAAATGCTGCATGTTGTGTCGAACCTGCGTTCGGTGCCTACATGCGGTTGTGCATAGGCCCATTGAAAAGAATTGAGTGCGTCTATCCCTGCGCTCCCCTGCGGCTGAACGCAGCAACACGGAACGCAGGGGAGCGCAGATTAAAATGCCCGTGTGTAAGGGCCCTTATGGTCCTTGTTAAATTTGACCGTAATGTGCTGAAATGCCATAATGACTTTAGAATTGTTTTATTTTGACTGTAGGTACGTATCCTAGTTTTTTGCTGAACTGGCCAGTGCCCATGCAGCTATGGTCACACAACTAAGTAATATGAATCGTATACCCACCTGATTCCAATATTAGAACAAAATGTAAATTGTGATACATTTACATGCACCTACATTGTGTCAGAATGCCCACAATGCTGTCTAATTATGGGAATACATGTACCATCATGTGAATGGGTTTAGTGGTCAGCTGCAAGCCAAGGGAGGGTTAATACTGTGACATTCCTTCATCCTACACAGCTGCTGGTATAAGTGTCTCCTGAACAACATTTCAAGTCCATGCGTCAGCGCCAGCTCAGGAAAGTGGCATCCATGCCTAATGTACCCTGTCACACTTATCTGGGGCGCTCACTGCACGGGGCACAAAGGGTGGGTGTCACGTCTGAGTCAGGCATGTTTCTCCCATGTTTTTCTATATCTATCTATCTATCTATCTATCTATCTATCTACAGTATATATATATATATATATATATATATATATATATATATATATACTATTTTCAGATGTTATTATAAGAAATTATTATATTTTCCCCATATGTATAGTCTTTGGTCAGTGACGCTAATCCGCTTAGCTCATATCCAGGTTACAGGTATAAACCATCTGAAACTAACATAAATATATACAGCATATATAACTTCAATATTCACAGCGCATCTTCGCTAAGTAAAATTCTGGTTAATTCCTGTGGAGTAGGATCAAAGTAACATTTGGGCCCGATGCATATTACAGCATATATAATAACCAGCAGTACAAAATGGAAACAAAGCAGGCACAAATTCGTTGCAAATGAAGTTAATATTCATGTACCAGCAGCTTCTTGGGTTATCATAAATGAGTTAACACTTCAGCATGCAGCCATGCAGCCAGCCTTAAAGCAGGAAAAAGTTGTGTGGCTGCTGGGGAGGGCAAATGGAAGGTAAGACTTGATGTCTTGAAAAAGGTACCAAATATGTAATTTTCCTGTTAGTACACTGTCTTACTTTTCATATAACAAAGAGATTTTATTGTTCACTGCTTGGTTCCCAGACCGTAAAGCAGAATGTGAAAGGGTTGATAGTTTCTTTCCTGAATTTCTAGCAGGGCACTGTGCTGGCAGCTCTCCCAGTGCCCAATGTTTATTGCACAGGAGCAGTTGTGAGAGGTGTTATAGTGAAGTTGTCATCCACTGGAGAATACCGAATTACATTTACAAGATATTATCAATCACTAAGAAACTCTAAGTAACTGTATTAGGCCATTGGTTCATAGCCTGTAGCTGTCCAGCTAAAAACGCTGTCCATTGCAAAATACTGCATTTATTTGTAGGGGACTGGTAAATTAGTCTCCCAATACTATTTAGCAGGCAGTTCCTTAGTGTTATAAATGCCTAACTGGGTCCTAAAATAGTTAGGAGGGGGGCCTGTTTCCCATTCCTGCTTTAAAGGAGACGTCAACCCCTTCGGCGCTAAAATCCCTCTCCCCTGTGTTGCCCCCCTCCACCTGGCTTACCTCCCCCCCATGGCAAAGCCTCTAAGTTGCTACTTACCCCTCGGATCAGTTCCTGTCCACGAATTTCACAGGCGACATCTTCTCCCGTGCGGTCTTCATTCTTGATCCATTGGCGTTTGGCGGCGCATGTGCAGTAGGAGTAATTTTTCCAGTTCAGCTCTACTGTGCATGGGCTCAAAGTCACAAAGTTAAGAAAGAAGAAATCGGAAAACTTTGAGACTTTCAGCAAATGCGCAGTAGAGATGAATGGTAAAAAGGCTCCTACTACGCATGCGCCACAAAAGGTTGATGGATCCAGGAAGAAGACCGCACGGGAGAAGATGGCCTGTGAACTCCGTGGACAGGACCTGTGCCGAGGGGTAAGTAGCAACGTAGGGACATTTGGCCGGGGGGAGGTAGGCCAGGGGGGAGGACGGGGGCAAAACAGGGGAGGGGGAGGGATTTTAGCGCAGAAGGGGTTTATTTCTCCTTTAAGCTATGCCCCTTGGTGTTCACACAGTGACCACTAGATGGCACTGTGCTAAAGTATAAAAGCCTGGGCAGCCATGTGCTCAGGGTCCATCTTGTGCTGGCTCTAGTCTGAGCAGGCAGGCAGAGCTCAAGTGGAACTTAGACAAGTCAGGTCGAGTAAGGATAGGCTACTCACCAGAGATCACTCTAGGAGTGACAGATTATTTAGCAGAGCAGCTTAAGGCTCCAGCGAGGAGAGTCAGAGAGATTAAGATCCCATGTACTAATTACCCAGATGTAGGGACTAAGTGTACAGACTTAGGGATGTAGTGATTTCCCTGGGTTCCACTTAGGGAAAAGACTGAAAACTGTGTGTACCTTCATTGCTGCTGTGTATATTCTCTTCCCTGCGGGGACAGCTATTGACCAAAGTTGTTGTGAGTACTTGCCTAGCCACTATTGATGTATGATCCTGCCTGTTCTTCTGTATGTACACTCCACTGAGGAATGTTATTGCTCAATAAATATGTTATGTATGATTGGTGCCCAATCATTGCACCCTGAACCAAGTTACAGTTGCACTACACACTGCTGCCACACCGTTTGCGAGTACTTACTCCCTAAGATTTAACATCTCATCTGGAACACAGATATTGGGAGTGGAGCTCATAGTAGACATGGTGCACTCAAGTTACTATAGTGCTTCACAGGCATTGAGATGTGTTGGTTGACAGACAGGGTGGCATAGAGAAACCGATGAGCACTGGGAAGTTATTGTATGTACATGGGTGTAGTAATGAAGGGGCAATGCAACATATTTTGCACCTAGGCAGTGAGTAGCCATATATAGCCATACATAAATAACATATTTAGTAAATTACTAAATTACCTTTGTGCACCCATGCCAAGATCAATCATATTCATCCTTTGACATGAATGTCACAGAAATTTGATTCAAAAGTCTGTTGTGTTCTGTTCTGCAGGCTTTTGGTTGGAGCTCCTCAGGCCTCAGCATTACCAAATCAAAATGCCAATCGTACAGGGGGTCTTTATGGGTGTCCACTTACTACAGAGCCAAAGGACTGCATGCGACTTGATATTGACCATGAAGGTAGGTTACATGGCTGTGCTACTGTGTGTTTTTTTTTGTGGGATGTATTAGGGAGAATTATGAATCACAGAAAGAACCCTCTCATAACTCCAGTACCTTCCATGTACAGATATTGGATCCCTTATCAGGAAACCCGTTATCCAGAAAGCTCCAAACTACGGAATGGCAATCTCCCATAGACTCCATTATAATGAAATAATCCAAATTTTTAAAAATGATTTCCTTTTTCTCTGTAATAATAAAACAGTACCTTGTACTTGATCCCAACTAAGATATCATTAATCCTTATTGGAAGCAAAACCAGCCTATTGGGTGTATTTAATGTTTACATGATTTTCTAGTAGACTTAAGGTATGAAGATCCAAATTACAGAAAGGTCCATTATCCGGCAAACCCCAGGTCCCGAGCATTCTGGATAATAGGTCCCATACCTGTATATGAAAATATTTTTAATAACCTTTCACCATTCAGGCAATGACACACAAAGAATTGGATTAACAATGAACACAATTTTGGTTCTTCACTAAAGATCATTTCCAATTACCAAAGTGCCACCTGCCAGTTTTACCCCAACTATTATGGACCAAAACATGTCAGTTATTATTTTCCTTTTTCATTTGTCTTTCATCGGCCCAAAATTGAAAATGCTGTTATTGAACTAATTTTGGGGTCAGTGACCTTTACCAAAAGCAGATTATTTTTGAGCCCAGAACATGTAGGAAAACATTACATTTATACTGTATATTGGTAGCTTCTCTGACTTTGTCCTTCTGTTTTCGCACAGTCGATGCATCTCGGGAGAGCAAGGAAAACCAATGGCTTGGGGTCACTGTGAAAAGTCAAGGCCCTGGGGGGAAAATTGTGGTGAGTTGTAACTTAAGGCAACAGGTGTTTAGTATTTCAAGTGCACAGTACAATTTTGGCTGCAAATACTTTAGCCATGGTTTCTTTTTAACCCATAATGTAATGTTTTTACATGTGCCACTGAAGATGCCATACACAGTCACTATTTATTTCGCCTCTGATCACTGTACCTGCTAATAGTGGACAAACAAATATAACTGTGAAATGCTTATAAATACTTGTCTCACTTACTAGTGTTGTTGTCTTTTTAAATCTCCTTCTGCTTTTCAGAGTTTTAATGTTTCAGATCGGTATAAAAATATTTGTCCAAGTCGTTACTCCACCTGCAATAAATGTAATTTGTGAGACTTTAGCTAAAGAGCAGTGAGTCAGAAAGGCTGGTACATGTGCCAGTAACTGTGCAGAAATGTGAGTCACAGCAACTGGTTAACACAAAAATTCCTCCCTCCCATGTAGTGGGAGAGAGTGATCAGTGTTTATCCGCCTCACTGTCTGGATGAAAGGGAGGCCTATTTCTGTAGAGCAACATGCAATTAAAGGGGACCACTCTCCCAGATGTAAAAAGCTGTATAATAAAGGTCCTTTGCAAATTAATTTGCACATTTTATTAAAGCATTAGTAGTTGTTGTAAATGCATTTAAAAATCTCAGCTGTCAATCAAATGTTACCTGCCCCTCCTCTGTGCCTTAGGGCCCTTACACACGGGCGTTTTTACCTGCGCTCCCCTGCGTTCCGTTTTGCTGCGTTCAGCCGCAGGAGAGCGCAGGTATAGACGCACTCAATTATTTTCAATGGGGCTGTACTCACACGAACACATGTAGGCGCCAAACACAGGAAAAATGCAGCATGTTGCGTCTGCGCTTACACGCGTCTCGTGGGTACAACCTCATTGAACAAAATGAGGTGCGTCTAGACCTGCGCTCCCCTGTGGCTGAACGCAGAAAACATTAACAGAAACATTTTCTTACCGACAGTGACTCCCATTGGTTATTATGTCAACTTTTCCATTTATGTTCTGTCTCTAAGAGGAAAATTTCAAGAGTTGTGACTGTATACAGAAAAAAACTGATATAGTCCTAAAATTAATTTTGGTGTATTTGAAGTATAGTGTTGCCACCTGGTAGTAAAAGTGATGCTTGACTCCACTCCACTTTTTATACTATTCAGTAATAAAATAATATACAGGTAAGAGACCCATAATCCAGAAGCCAATATCCAGAAAGCTTCGAATAAGGTCAGCTCCCATGGACACAATTTTATCCAAATAAACCATATTTTAAAAATGATGTCCTGTTTCCCTATAATAAAACAGTCTCTCGTACTTGATAGAAACTAATCCTTATTGGAAGCAAAACCAGCCTATTGGGTTTATTTTATGTTTACACGATTTAAGGTATGCAGATCCAAATTATGGAAATATCTGCTATCCAGAAAACTCCAGGTCCTGAGCATTCTGGATAACAGGTCCCATACCTGTAGTAAAATGCAGTAAAAAGCGGTGTGGTTTTTCCTTACATACAAATCAACAACTTGATTCACAAACTCATTTTATACCTATTTCTCAATTTTTCCACCAAGATTTTAATATAGAAAAGGTTTGGAGATAAATTGCAGGCAGATTAATATATATAATTTTCACTGTAACCACTTTCTAGAAGACAATTTTAAGTAGGGTCTGCTTCTACAGAGAAAGCCGACCCTATGGCTGCAGGGGAGCCCAGGAGGTATAGAGGCCCCATGAGTTCCTAATTCATATACAGTTACAAATATTGGTAAAGCAGGTCAACCTCTAGACATTTTGGGATCCTTCCCATCCATACAAATGCTTTTTGTACCCTTAGCAACCAGAGAATACATTTTCCTTGCAGTGATTAAAATAAAAATGGTAATTGATGCGATTTAGCGGTCTCTGTAACCTTTGTACAACTCAGCACAGCAGGAGAGTATTGACTGCTTTGCCATGTCCTTTAATATGATTTTGTTTTTTCTTTTCAGTTGTGTCTCCTCCATGGTGACCTTCTCCTCTAATACATTATTAATGAGGGATGATTCATTTGTAAGCAGATGTGTCAGAATGGATGTGTTGTGATTAATGATGTATAGAGGATTAATGCACATCATCCCTCTTCTCATTATTATACCCTTAATATATTTTGGTCTGTAGGAAGTTACAAGATACAGGATACAGCATCAAATACAATATCTCATCTCTTATGTGCTGCTTCCCTGAGGTTCATGTCCAACTTCAGTATATCTGTTCTTCAGCAGCCGCTAAAATATTGTGTATTTGTACCTCTTTGATGTATGAAAGATTAGCAATATGTAGCAATGATCTTTTTCTTTCTAATAAAAGAAAAAAGGCAGAGTGATAGCCACACAGTATGAATACAACCATATCAAAGGGTCCATAGTGGGAATATGGACATTAAAGACAAAGTAAAACCTAGACCTTTTTTTTCTATTTATGAAATTATGGACCTCATTGATCAGTGTAGTGTACAGTATGTTGCCTGAGGTGGATCACATTGTGCTTGCATCTTGCATGAGTAGATCATTGCATGCACCTCCTGCATCACATATAAAAACTCTTTGTAAGATGGATAATATAACTGTAGGGACACCATTGTTTTTGTGTATTTTGTGTAATTTTTTCCATTGTATGGCAAGTTGTATTTCCTAAAAGTTAGTTAAATCTGTGTAAATGCCTGTAGGATGATGTATATACATCAATAAACATCAATACTGTTGGCTGCCATTATGAATATGATTTACTGCTGTGATACAAGCCCACGACCAATTGCTTAGATGGCTGTACAAATGTATTTGATGAGTTTTTATGGCGTGTCTCTGGTGTGTGATTATTGTCCAGGAAGAAATTAGATAGTCTTGTTGGGATCAGGAATTGTGACCATTTGTGGTTTAAATGGCTAATGAATTCGTTAGAGGCAGCTTCAGCTAGAGTCTGTACTGAACTTGATAGTCATGTGTCTTTTTCATTTTCAGCTGTTATTTGTAAGGATCTTGTGCACAATCGTGTAATCATGATAAACCTCCAGTAATGTTAGTAAGATACAACATGCATTCCACCAGTTAGGAAGTCTCGCTAATGATTTCTTCCTACAATATAAATAGTAATTAATGCATGGTGCCTAATAGAAGTTAGAAAACAAACAAAGATCTTATTGATTACTATGGACAACATCACCAGTTTGTTTCCAATGTTCATAAATATACCCCTAGGGCTCATTATCAAATTGCCAGGCAGGGAGTAAAGTACCAAAAATGGGAACACTTCCCATGAATACAACACTTCTTGCATTTGGCAATAATCAGTTCATGAGGACAGGGTTGAGGCCATTATGCAGGTATCCTCTTAAATCCGCCTTAGCACTAAATCAGCAGAAAGGGGGTGATTTTGCAGTATGTGGGTGTCCCCTTGAACCCACCAGAAGCACAAGCTAAAAAGTGCCAATGGGCACAAGATTTAGTGGGCCATTTTCTTGTCAACAGCCTGTGGCTGCACTGACATCAACAGAAGCCTGGTAACTTTAAGAGCGGAAATACTGGTTATTAAACCACAAAATTGTATTTTTTAGTGAAGAAAGCACAATTGAGCACTCTGTTTTAGCGATACAGTCCCCCACCCGCTGAAACACTAAATTTGTGAGTATGGTAACAGAAAGGCTGCTGAGCCCCAGAATCATTCCTGTTCAGGCTAATGTAAAATATTTTATGGTTGGCAAGGTTGTGGCATGGGCAATGCAATGAATCTCCTCCTCATAGTAGCTTTTCTTTTGGTCCCATTTAAATTAGCTATAGTTGCATGGCTTAATACAGTGCAGTAACACATCCTGAACCCATATACATGAACAGGGAGAGACCATTGTTATTATATGCAGGGACATTAATCCTCATTCTTTCCATACATTGCCAAAGTCTCATTGTTATTGCTATAAATTCCATAGATAGCAGCATGTGAATAACGCAGCATCCCAGTGACATGCTCAGTGTAAGAGAGAAGTTGTGCGTTGCTCATCTTATAAACATGCTGCCTCTTTATTCCAGTATTCCATTATTTATAGAAGAAACAACAGACTAACACTTACATATTTCCATTCTGCTCTGTCAAACAGTTTTTCTACAAGTGAAGGCTTGGCCAGAGCAGGCCCAGGGTTATTTTTAGAGAGACCAATGATATTACATAGTTTATGAGCGCTGCCAGCTCTCAGCCTTCCCTAACCAAATTTACCTGACCTTGAGAAATATCCTCCATGATTATTGCTCTTAATCTTATTACTTTTCACATATTTTTTAATTATAACAATACATATGTAGTTGTCTTGCTCAAGATGTGTGCCTTTTTATTGGGCCAGTGTCTTAGGCTATTTATCTCAGTGCTTAAAAAAATAACAGGGTCCCTAGGCAATGCAGGAATGCAGAGGCCATGTTCAATAAATTTATACAAATAAGAGAGCTCTTGAGTTGTTGAACAAATATCAGTAACTAACATGCAGTGTCAGTGATCGTGTAGATCTTGATCTGGTACAATAAAGCCTTTTCCAGAAGTGCCGTCCAACAATCAAGTTTGTTATGGTGATACAGCAGGGACACTGAGTACTGAGCACCTGGCCAAGGGGGTAAGGTGAGCTGGAGTCATCTCTTACGGTTATGATTTACTGACCACAATCTAATCAGCCCATATCGCCCATATCAATGTGGACATATTGGCGAGTAGGGTTGCCACCCAGC
>CM044433.1:140160249-140183123 GCA_024363595.1 Xenopus borealis | reverse complement strand
TTGAGAAATGGATTTCAGTGCAGAAGTCTACTGGAGTAGCACTATTAACTGATGTGTATTGAAAAAAAACATGTTCTCCCATGACAGTATCCCATAGACAGTGGTGTAAGTATATGTTACTGGGCCCCACAGCAAATTAAATTTAGGGTCCCAATTAGGGATGCACCGAATCCAGGATTCGGTTTGGGATTCCGCCAGGATTCTGCCTTTTTCAGCAGGATTCGGATGGGCGAATCCCTCTGCCTGGCCGAATTGAATCCGAATCCTAATTTGCATATGCAAATTCGAGCCACGGAGGGAAATCACGTGACTTTTTGGCACAAAACAAGGTATGTGCAAATTAGGGTTCGGATTCAGTTCGGTATTCGGCCAAATCTTTCAGGAAGGATTCGGGGGTTCGGCTGAATCCAAAATAGTTGATTCGGTGCATCCCTAGCCCCAATATATTTATAAATTGGTCTTTTCTAACAATTAATTAGGGCTTCAATGTGCCCCCTACACTTCTAGGCCACCTTCAACCTCAGGGTCTGCTTCCTCTGTAGTTACACCACTGGGAATAGAATGGAAATAAGAAGGTTATAAGGGTTTGAGAACAGTAAGATAAATGGGGATACAGAATGGTAGACAAAATTAAAAAAGAACAAAAGAAGGGAGGAGGGCAGACAAAAAGGTAAGGCAGGTGATCAACAGCACAAGGTTATAAGAAGAATAAGGACAGAATAGGAGAATAGACTTTATTTTCATGAGACAGAAGAACAACTATGGTGTGAATCAAAATAAGGGTAGAAAAGCAAATAAGAACAGAAAAGGCAGAAGGAAATTGGGTTACTATTGCTACTTTTGCGAAATATTGAATTTTAATCATGTACCTTGCAAGGGTGAGAAACATTAAATTATCAGCGCAGAACATTCACGTTTAACTCTCAGGACTTTTTGTGATTTGTGACCAAATATGATATGTCTGAAGACTAATAATGTAATTTACTGATTGGTTGCTATACTTTAGTGAACTGAGTATGATTTCTACAGTGTTCGTAAACGAGCGGAGGCACTGCACCAATGAGGTGAACTCGGCAAAACTGGTTATCTGGGCTGGCAAAAATAATGTATCTGCTACAATATAAATAAAATCATATATAATAAGTTTTGACTGGTCTCTTGAAGCCAAGTAAGCTGATGCTGATGCATTTCATAAAATTATATTATGAATTACATCAGTGGTTGTCACATTTTCCAGTGGAGAGCTCCAGGCTGGAGGCAGGATGGATGACATTGGGGGCAGGGTGTATGATTTAAGGTGGGTCTATTGCTTCATGGGGGGGTGTTATGACGTTAATACTGTCGGTAATATCAATGTCCTGTCCCGACTTCCTAATTTCCAAAAACCAGGCTGCCAGGTGTAAACTGTAATATATAATATAAGGGTCTGCACTCACAAAAAATACTTGACAAGGTGGTATTATTACAACAAAACAAGCACAGATGCCCTCAACTCCCAGCTTAATTACTCTTTTCACTTTCTGGTGAGAATTTGATATTTGCTATTTGTACGCTCACCAGAGAGTCGCAGTGGTCCGGGTGCCCATGCCCCGAACCCTTCGCTTAAATTTCACACTTTATAATCACTACTTTTCAATATTTCCAAGGCACTCACCGCTTCTTGTCCGTGGTCCGGGTGCCGTGCCCCGAACCCGTAGCCAGGGGGGATTAATCCACAACACACTTCCTTCTATGGCACGCACTCTCAAAGATCCTCCGGACTCAGGTGAAGTCAAACTTAAAAAACTTTTATTTCCACATCAAGACACCTAACGCGTTTCGTGTGTTACCACACGTAATCATAGGTACCTATGATTACGTGTGGTAACACACGAAACGCGTTAGGTGTCTTGATGTGGAAATAAAAGTTTTTTTACGTTTCACTTCACCTGAGTCCGGAGGATCTTTGAGAGTGCGTGCCATAGAAGGAAGTGTAAGGTGGTATTATTCAAAAGAATTTTTTGTATTTGAATTTGTTAAAAGGTACATTTATAGCATTACATCATATTCACATGAATTACATAGCTTGTATACATACCACCACAGATAGATAAATAGATGCTAAAGATAATGGAAAGCGGATGAGAATCCCTCCAACGTTTCGACTCTAAAGCCTTTCTCAAGGTGTAAACCGGACAGGTGGCCACCCTAATTCGATAATTTGCCAGGTGTGGTAAGAGGTTTGTTTCTATATTTTTGATGAGCTAAAGGCATGATGATGTGGTGGCCCAGCTGTGAAACAAGAACCCCTTGCCGAAAAAATCCTGGAGGGACCTGGTGTGTATTAGCTCTCTCGCTCTGCTGGCCATGCCCCCTGGTCACAGGATGGGGGATTTTAATACTATAGAGGATCCCTGGGCCCCCCAGTGACCAGGAATGCTGCTCCTCTGTAGTTACACCACTGTGCTGACTGTTTTCATATGTACATTTCTGAGTATCTGATATTTCCAACCTAGATTAGATGATACTAATGATACATCTAGATTACATGATACTAATATTGACAAGCCCACTTCTGTAGATATAAATATGAGACATTCTTGCTTTTTACCTTGTGCCTTTGCTTTTAACTGTTTTCTTCTCCAGGAATATCCATCTGTTAGTTCCTTGGAAGTGGCTGTCAGAGCAAACATTACTGTAAAGTCCTCCATCAAGAACCTGGTTCTGAGAGATGCCACCACACAGGTATCAGTGTATATATCTCTCTTTATAGTCTCTTTAATAGCCTCCTCTTAATTTCTACCATTCCTGCTTTGAAAGTGTTAAGCTGATCCACCAATATATATTTCTTTATTTTCTGCCCACATGCACAGTTACATGTTGGCTGAAAAAACAGACTAATGCAGTCAGTGCTGTATTCATGGGGAAAGCTACAACCTGATTTCTTTTATTGGGCAGAATTCTGCACTGAAATCACATTTCACGGAGCAAACACATTTTTTTAAACTGACATGGGGCTAGAGATGTTATCAGGTTCCCCGGTGCCCTCAGTAATGTGACTTGTGCTCTGATAAATGTCAGTCACTCTTTATTGCTGTGTTGCAAGTTGGAGTGATATCAACCCCTCCCCCCACTCCCAGCAACCCTTCAGCAGGACAATGGGACGGTAACCTGATAACAGCACCCTGACAATAGCAAGTCCCTACTGAGTAGGAGAAGCAATAGATTATCTGAAAGTAGTTGTGAAGTTCTGGCTATTTCTGAAAGCATATGACCAGGCATAATTACCTGACATTGCCTACAGACCAATATTATAATTAAAACAAGATAGATGTAGATTAAAAAAAGAGGCATTTATATGGTAGAGTGAATTGTTTCTAATGTAAACAGTGTAATTTAGAAATTAAGTACCATGTTTTGTGTCACCACTGACAGTGTAGGGTAAACCTTCTGAAATACTACAGTGTGAATTCTGCAGCACTGGCTCCTCTGTAGTACCTTGGGAAACATATATAATTATTGTTTTTTCAGAGTTCCCTGCAACCAAAATGTATCCAAGTTAGTGTAAACATTTAGGCTTTTTTACACATGTGGATATTAGTAGATACTCTTTGTTAACAGGCCAGAAATAGGATTCATAGTTTCAGCTGGCTACTGATTCCATAGCAACCACATAGGCCTATCTCTGTGTGTGACCTAAGCATCCGCATAAATACAGTCACACTATTTTGTGAAATATTAATTCCTGTTTGTTAACCCCTTAGATTAATGTGATGCTGTATTCAGAATATGGCGTGGCGGCTCTTGTTGGCATTCCCTGGTGGATTATCCTTATTGCAGTGCTAGCTGGAATACTGCTGCTCGCTCTTCTTGTTTTTATCTTATGGAAGGTAATGTATGGATCCTCATTAATAAAGCATTAAACTGATATACAGTAGCTTTGAACTGAAATTCCCCTACACCAGCACAATCCCACTCTCTCTTGCGTATATCTTGTACTCTTCCTGTGGCTACGATTAGGGCTGGGGATGTTCAGGAAACAATGTAAAGAAGTCTCAGGCAGGTATTAGGTCTGGGCCTACATTACATTGCTCTTTTCTTTTAATGATTTTCTTCCATAAAAGTATTTTTATGGTTTCTCTCCTCCCATAAACATCCAATGGTTTTTATCTTCCACAGTCTCTAAAACTCTTTTAGTTTTCTCTTACTTTCTCTTGTTCACCCAATAAGTTACTGAATATTATTTTTACATGTTTGTTTCCTTTTTATTTTGTCCTTTCAGGGACTGGCCTGTTAAATCTTGACTGTTCTATCTATTTCGCAGGTTCTCTTCCCCATTACCAGTCTCCACATTGTTTCTCACCGTAATGATGCTGTTGCCTCAAACTTGTTTTTGTTCTTGTAACCTTAAAATTGATATTTTAGCCTATGGGGGACCTCCTAGAACCTCTACAGAGATTTTTTCTAAGTTTTGGAAAATTTAAGGATTTTGGTGAAACTGAACGATGTGATCAAACGATGCAAATGATTTTAATTAGATCAAAAATGTTCATTTTTGATCGAAAATACACTCCAAAAAATTTTTTGATACCCCTTAGGGTAGGAGCAGATGGGCAGATTTGGGGAGATTTATTCGCCTGGCAACTAATTGCCTTTTCTGCGGGGCGACAATCTCCCCGAAATGCCTTCTTCCTGCCTTCCATTTGCTTGAATGAAGAATCGCCTGCGCTAATGAACTTGGGGCACAACTTCGGGCGACCGTGAGTGCAGGCGAGACTTCCACTATTTGCCATCTAAAACCTGCTAAATTGCTGTTTTTAGCCTATGGGAGACCCAAAGGCTAGAACCTATTTGGAGTCAATTGGAGTAAAAAAAAAAAAACTCAGAATCGAATTCGATCAAAATCAAATACATTGTTAGTTAGGACGCAAATGGTCTATTCAACAGAAAAAAAACTGCAAAATTTTAGTTGGTCTTTTTTTATTCGAATGTTATGGGAGTTCAAAAAAACTCCTATTACTTCGAAATTCGACAATTGATAAATCTGCCTCATTGTGTGGAAAAATAGAACGTGCCAGTAAAATATAAAAAGACTGTGCTTAAAAATTTAGTTTTTTGGGTTGATTTATTGACATTTTTTGTAAAAACCCTACCAGCCCCGCCTATATGTTCCATTTCCCACTGCCTCATTTCCCAGGTTGTGCAGGCGAGGTGGCGACACTCAGAACACTACACTGTAGGATAGGAACAATCAGTGAGGACATACCCTCCCCTCATTTGAAACACAGACGGGGCAATAGCACATCTATAGGGAGTAGGGTTGCCACCTTTTCTTGAAAAAAAATACCAGCCTTTCTATATATTTATCTTTTTTCCCTATTAAAAACATATCCATTAACCATCACTTTTACTGGCCAGGTGGCAACCCTAATAGCGAGCTCCAATAAAGGGGCCAATAATAATTTTATCCCAAAGTAAAACTACAAAAAAAATAGGGTCTTTTCATTTATCCTGTATGTTTCCTATAATGAGAGAATTAGTAAGAAAAAATGAGAAGGAATATCATAATAAAAAACTGATCAGAAAAGCAGTCAAGCTATCAGACCATTTATTTCAATGCATTCAATGCATTGTCAATATTCCGGTTCATTCCACTGCTAGTGCTATGAACAGTCTGAAAGCTTTACTCCTGTAATAAAAAGGGCACAGTACCACAATCCAATAATTTAATAACCAACAGATGAGGGAAATTGGCTGTAAATATAGAACGGTAAAGATCTGTAGAAAAAGAGTATATAGCAATACACATGCACACGCTATTAGTAGAATGACACAAGTAGACCACTGAGTTATGGGGAGGAGGGCTGTTTAAAGGGTTGTAGTGACCGATACATTTTATTATTTTGAAGGACAAGGAAATCCTAAAAAATGCCATGTTGTTTATACTGAACTCATTGCACCAGCCTAAAGTTTCAGCTTGTCAATAGCAGCAATGATCCAGGACTTCAAACTTGTCACAGGGGGTCACCATCTTGGAAAGTGTCTGTGACAATAATTACTAATCAGACTTATATTGTGACATTTCTATTCTATGTGTACTGTATATTGTGAGTGGGTCCCTAAGCTCAGTAAGTGACAGCAGCACAGAGCATGTGAATTGGTGAATCAGCAGAAAATAAGATGGGGAGCTTAAACATAAAGTACAACATTTCTACCCTACTTCTTTAGTTTAACTTTCCTTGTCCTTTAAGAAAGGGTTGGATGCCTTTCTAGTAAGTAAAACATTATATGGTGACTTCTGCCATCATTGCTCAATGTACAGTGTTGATGTAGCGACTGGTCTCATTGACATTTAGGAGCAAAATATCTATTTTTGAATACATTTTCACCATTCACTAAACACGTATCTGTGTACTGTACCTGCTCAAGTTCTCCTATAAGCTATAAGTGGCATGCATGCGTAGCACAACTTCATTACTTTTCTCAACTTCCAGTGTGGTTTCTTCAAGAGGAGCACTGCACAGGACAAGTATACTACAAACTACTACCGGGCTCATCTGGGGGTCCAGCCTTCTGAGGCAGCAGACAGGCAGGCAGAGGATGAGGCCTAGCTGGTAACACCAGCACGTGTGTGTTTTAAGCTACATACTAATAGTTTCATGTTTTTATTAAAGAGGTACTGTTGGGTAAAATCACCTTTAAGTTAACTTCCTGTGGCCGATTCAGCAGTGCCTGATATTTCTTTTCAACTCTGGATAGATTTGAAAGATTTGTGGCATGAAAAAGAATATTTAGGGGCTGATATAACAATGTTCTAGTTGAAATTTGCTCCACTTAAACTCACAAATTCAAATTAGTTTCAAAAACTGGAATTTTTAGTGATTTGGTAAGGACCAAAAAAGTTGGCATCTAAAAGTTTCCTTGTTTGTGTAAAAGTCAATGGGAGTCATGTGACGTTTTCTGTTTTTCGAAAAAAAATTTAATGGTTCGTGGATTCGCTGAAAATTAATTTAATGCATTTGCATTTTTTATCCACAGTTTTATTTGATCACTTTTTTTTACAGTTTTATGAATAAAAAAGTTTCAAATTTTAAAAAATGCAAAAATTTCACAAATTTTAATTTTGATAATTAGGCTAGAGTCCTTTCTTCCCACTTGCACTGTCCATCTTGGAGCTAGGATTCAGGGTTCCAGCTTACTAATTAAAAGAAGAACTAAATTTCCCACCATCTGTTTATAACCAATAGCTCTGCCCACATTTCTCAGGTCCCCTTCCCCAAACACATAGCCACCCCCATAGGGGCCCCTGCCCTGCCTCTATGAGGATCATCAATGATGATCTTCAGCAAATTACCTTAGAATTTCCTTGTCTACTTTATGCTAGAAGTTAATTTTAAGGTGAACTGAATTACCCTTGTTTGGTTTGGCTTAACCCAAAATTATGATATGGCTGGTTGCATGGTCAGGACAAATGACTAAGGCTTGTTACCATACTAGCAATCATTAACAGCAAAGGGAGCAGTGGGAGTGTGGCATGTTTGTATTCTCTTGAGGTTGTTCCTGCATACAATTAGAATGTGTGAACTAAAAACTATATTCAACAACTGATCAAATAGGAAAACTAAAGGGATAATTGCTTTACGTATTGTTTGATGTGGGGCATTATATGTGATGTTTCTAGTTTCCATGACAAAGGAAATGTAATCCCTCAAAACACATTTTTTTCGTCTGCTCATTCCCTCTGTGGGGAATGCAGTAGTAGTTATGGTTACATATTGTCCATTGCTGACAGGTGCACAGTAAATATATCATCGTGAAATAAAAATGTTGTAATGTGATGACAATGTTGTGTAGCCAATGTCCACTAGTATGGACTTATGAGTCATCTTCCATGGGGTTTTGACCCTTCAACTATTTCTGTGCTTCATTTTCCAGTGCGATACTATGATTTTCTATTTGTTGATATGCTTCTAGGGCTTCTTATTTCATTTGCACATCTTCCTCACATTTCCCATCTCTCCCTAGTGTGGCTTTTTCAAGAGGAAACGCCTTCAAGAGGAGAAGCTGCCACAGCACCATGCCGTGAAGATCCCAAGGGAAGAGAGACCAATGATGAGGGAGGAGAAGACAGGGACCATTAAAAAAAAGGACTGGGTGACAAACTGGAGTGAAGATGGCACGGTGCAGAACTCCTCCTAACCTTCTCTGCACTCTCCCCCACCCACAAACTCTGATTCTTTCTAGGAACTGTGTGGCAAGAAGGCTGAATCCCTCTGATTTTGGGGGTGTTTCCTATATTTTATTTTAATGCTGTTTTGTATATAAGAAGTTGTAACCGGAAACATTTCATCCTCAGCCTGCGCTCTGACGCTTAACCCCTTCTGCTTCAGGGGGCCACTGCTGTGGCATCAGCAAATTAAAGGGGTTGGAGTGAATTAGCTTCTGAGCAAAAGACAATATTTCAAACCAATATCCTCTTTTGTTGAACTTCATTCAACTTATTCAGCTTATTCAAGATGGCTCCCCCCATTGGTTATTTTCACTCTTTTGACATTTCTGGCTCCAGTAGAAATACTGAGTACTGTCTAAGGTGACTAACAAATAATGGAAGAGATGAATTTCAAAGGTGAAGCCAGCGGCAACTGGAGAAGCAAAAAGAAATGAAAGCCACTTATATTTTAACATCCAGCAAGGAATGTCAAATATATATATTTGTGTTTCAGAGCCTTTGACTAACTATATTTGGACTTCTACATCAGGAAGTTCTCTCTACCTTGACAGTCGTGGTGCTGAATTAAGAATTCAGGGAGTCATCTTTGTTCCTACTACAGTGACCTGGGGCTTTGTTACTAAGCTTTATCACCTATAGCTGGCCAATTGAGTAGGAAGAAATTGCATAACAGAGAGCCACCAGAACCCCATTCAGAATGAGGAAATGTACATAAACTGCTGGAAGATGCACCACCTTACTTTTCATTCTGCACACAAACTGCATGTGAGGCTTCTCTTTGTGCTTTCTGTCAGTTGCTGTATAAGGACAATAGGAAGTTCATTCCCAGTTATGGACAGTTATGGCTCTGCTCACTGTAATTACCCCATGCTTCTCTCTTTCTCTCTATAAAAACACTTGCCTTTTCTGAATATCCACTTTCAAGACCCTAAAAAAAAACAACACAATGCAATGTTCCCACAATGAGCAAACAGTGGCCT
Organism: Xenopus borealis; assembly: GCA_024363595.1. Lineage (NCBI taxonomy): Eukaryota > Metazoa > Chordata > Amphibia > Anura > Pipidae > Xenopus > Xenopus borealis. The sequence goes on along the minus strand of CM044433.1, from coordinate 140,173,934 downwards.
TGTTTCCAAAGAAAGTGCATTTATTTATAATGATTTTTGTTTCTTCTGCAATAAAGGCACCGGGGCCTCTATTTTAATTATTTTAAAGACTGTCATTATTGGAATAAATGTGAACCACTCTTCCTGCATCCAAAAATGCACCTGTAATGTGGAATAATGTGGTGGTGGGGTTGGTGCAAAGATCGGCTGCTACTACAGGTTTAGGACCTGCTGGAAACAATCTTGCTCCCCAGAAGTAGCATTGTTCCTGATTTAACAAGTAAGAGCACACAGCCCCCTCTACTTTACAAGTGTTAGGAGTTATTATAGATATATGTTTTAAGGAGACATGGTGGGCGGTAATAGTGAAAAAAATTGAGAAATATTAAAGGCAAAGGGCATTGAGGCTTATTTATAAACACTGGGCAAATTTGCACCAGGGCAGTAAACCATAGCAACCAATCAGCGATTACCTTTTTCCGGTCAGTTGCAGGTTGAATAGTGAAAGCAATCATCTGATTGGTTGCTATGGGTTATTGCCCAGGTGCAAATTTACCCAGTGTTAATAAATGAGCCTAAATTTCACTAATACATGAAGTTTGGCTGGTAAAATGGGAACGTTTGGTTTTATGGAACTCAATAAGAAATATCATGGTATTGGTACTGATACATGGGCAAATGATTATATCTTGCTTAAAATGGGATTATGTCCTTATGTAAACCATACTGCAAACCTTGCACAAAGAAAGCTTCTACTGATGTCTGACAACACATATGGGATTATAAAAAAAGAACATTTCTAAGTAGATATCACATATTTATTGATTAAATATTTTCATCACTTACAATATATTTAAAATGCAATTGCTAATGAAAGCACTGTCTGGCTGTGCTGTTCCCTGTTCTGCTTGCCTGACTACAGAATTTGGTCAAGGCTTTTGATAGTGTCACAAAAATGTCTGCTTGGAAAACAAGCAGTTGGTACTGTTCTATACAGTGTTCTGAATTGGATCCATGTATTCATTAATGTCATGGAGGAGAGCATTAAAAGCATTACATAAAAAAAGTTTAAAATCATCCAGGCTGTTGGATTGGGAACTGGCAATTTGGAAGCTAAGTGGCAGATTAGATTCAATGTTTGGCAGCAAAATATGCTGTTAAAATGTGCAAATCAATTATGTAGAAGTACCTAGGAGTATTAGTGGATAAAGAAACTTAGCTGTAGCTAGCAGAAACAGCAAAGTGTTTTGACTTTAAGAGGCACTGGTAAGACCCCATCTAGAAAATGCAACACAGTATTGGCCTCCAGTACCCAAAAGCAATGTTTTTGAAATAGAGAAAGCCCAGGTGTAAGCTGGTAAAAGGTATTCAGTGTCTCAGTTATGTTGGCTAAGATGAGATCTTTCTTCTTGGAGATCAGGGGGCAGATTTACTAAATTCACATGAAAGATTCGAAATTCGATTCAATTTTCAAAAAGATTCTAATTCAAATGTTCGACTATTTTTTAAGGCCACTTTGACCGTCGGATTTTGAAAATTCGATCGAATCTAATGATTCGAACAATTCTATTGAAATTCTATTTGAATATTCGCCAGTCAAATTACTTGCCCTTTAAATTTTTATTCGACTGCCTAATTCACCAGATTAAACCTAACGAATTGCTATTAAACCCTATGGGAAGCTCCCATAGGGTTTTTTTTAAACTTTTCTTAGATCGAATAAAAAAAATTTGATCTAATGGTTAAAATCGTTGAACCGTTCGATTCGAACGATTTAATCAAATTTTTTTTATTCGATCGGATTGTGGTAGAAACCTTCAAATTTGATATTCAAATGTGAAGGTTTCAAATTCGACCACAATTCACCCTCGAATTTGACCAATAGTAAATTTGCCCCTAGATGTTTCAGCTTGCCTTGAGATCAGAAGAAGGTTTCATCTTGAGGCGTGATTTTATCAACTTCTTCTTAAACAACTTATATGTTAGGTATGACTTTAAATGGACTATGATACTCAGTTTAATGAGCAAAAGGCATGGGAAGAGCTGTTACCTTCCAAAAGTCTTATCTGCATCGCACTAAAGGAAACCCCGATACATTGAAAATGCTTTATTTAGAATGTAGTCTTCAACACACAATACTTATAACCTGCTTTGCCAAGTATGCGATGAGTATTGTTTGTGTTATTGTGTAACTACTTTGCTGTGGACATGGGAGACTGATACCACCTTAACGGACACCTGTCACCTTAAGAAAAAATTCCAAATCCTATTTTATCAAACTAAACTTCCATTACACTAATACAATAAGAAGATGCATGTTAACATTTGCAAATTACACGGACCACCTGTGAATGGGGAGATATTTTCTAAGTTCACTAAAAATTAATTAATTATTAATTTTTCATTATTCTTTGGCACTACTATAATTTTATCCTGTGCCCACCCTGTTGCAACCTTCCTCTGACTGAAATTTCTCTTTTACCCCCAATAGCTCTTTGGTATTTCACGCTATTCTGATCAGGTTGTGGCCTACAAGTTAAAAGGGCTCTACCAATAGTGGGCACCAGTTGTGGGTCAGCAAGAGCTGTAATATAACTTTTATTTACTTTAACACTTTCCCCCTAATTTGCTTAAAAGTATCTTCATATCGTCCATAATTTTCTGTTTGTACCATAAGGCATAGAAAGTACAATATGGTTTTGTGTCTTAATGTAGAGAGAACATAACTCCCAGCAAAAAAGCTCAGTGTTTTTTAGTCAAAACAGGTCTCCACACTGGACAGGACAAGCCTCATTTGCCCCTTGCTGGTGCCATTCCACAAGCTTTGATTTCTACTCACCAGCATCTGGCTCCAATACTCTTACTTATCTCAGTATCAGAGGACAAGTTTTACAACCTTCAATTGAGATTCTGGAATAATATTTTCATAGCATATTATAATTGAATCATGCCTTCATGGTATATTTTAGATAATCCCAAGCTGTGCATTTTGTCTCTGTGGCTACTGTTCTTCAGTCTTCATGGAATGACTTATGGCAGGCAGATGTGACCATAGCAATGAGTGCAGCATATTCACTGAAGTCTATCTCCTGGTCATGGTTCTCATCCAGGTCTGTGAAGATGATATCCAATGTCTGGGAATCTTGGATCTGCTGCGGAAACAAATCAAATGTTAGCAAATATGCTGTTTCAGCAAAGTACAAGTATGGGACACCTTATCTGGAAATGAGGTAGAAGCACGGGGCTAAATGTGGGTATAATACAAACTCAAATGCTGTAGCCCACTCGCACACCCTGGCCTTCTGGTAGATGATGCTTGGTGCTTGGCTCGGTGATGGAGGGATCGGCACCCTCCCAAAACTAATAGAAGAAAAAATTCACTGTCACTCACGGCTGTTTGAAGCAGGGTCAGACCCTTGCGTTTTAATTTGCAAAACGTGCACGGTCTGACCCTGCTTCAAACAGCCGTGAGTGTCAGTGATTATTTTCTTCTATACACAAACTCACCACATGTAGAAGATGGCCCAGGTACACCGCCCTGAGCCCTCAGCTTGGGGAGCGGACAACCGTGAACAAATCTAATGGCAGGCATTGGCTTTATTTAATGTTTACATGATTTTTTAGTAGACTTAAGGTATGAAGATCCAAAATACAGAAATATCCATTATCTGGAAACCCCCAAGATCCCAAGCATTCTAGATAACAGGTCCCATACCTGTGCAGTCAATTAACAGAATCTGTATGACTTGGTGAACTTTATATCTATAGATAATAAATGACCTACTAACTACATGCTACTGTTTTGTAAAAGGTGCATATATATTATTTACATAATATATTAGAATACATCTCTCTATCTGCACAAGGTTTTGGGCAAACATAGGTAAGTTTGTCATTCCTGTGACCCATTTCTATTACTATTGGTTACCTGCACAGCTGGCCTTAGGCCATTGAACATACAGGGCCCAGTTGGATCCTGCAAGTCAGCACAGTCCATGAATTCAGCTTTAGCTTCAAGTCTTTGATGTCCACTTCACACTGTTCTATTGAATTAGTATACTCACAGATAGCACCAGCCACAGGATTCTTTAAAATGCCTTTATTTGAACTAGGGTTGCCACCTTTCAATAAAATTCGGTTGGTGGGTTGTGACATCAAAGGAGAGGGAGCCATGACACGAGTTTGGCCAGGCGGTGAAAAAGAAAGGTAAGTTTTGAGCAGATTGGCCAAGGGATTTAGTTAGGGATTTTACAAATTTACTGGTAGCTACATTGCCGGTAAATTTGTAATAACGGCCCTGGCCTTCTCAGGTGTTTTACCAGCTAGGCCGGTAAAATACCGGTTGGGTGGCAACCCTAATTAGAACTAGGGATGCATCGAATCCAGGATTCAGTTAGGGATTCGGCCAGGATTCGGCTTTTTTCATTCAGATTCGGACGAATCCTTCTGCCTAGCCGAACTGAATCTGAGGGAAATCACATGACTTTTTGGCACAAAACAAGGAAATTAAAAATGTTTTCCCCTTCCCACCCATAATTTGCATATGCAAATTAGAGTTCAGATTGGTTTGGTATTCGGCCGAATCTTTCAGGAAGAATTCAGGGGGTTCGGCCGAATCCGGAATAGTGGATTCGGTGCATCCCTAATTAGAACATCGGCTCTAAACCCGAAAATTGATCAACGTTTCAGACTGCCTTGAAACATTTATAAAACTGATAAAAGACTCAAGGCAGTCTGAAACATTGCTCAATTTTTGGGTCAGAGCCCATGTTCCAATAAAGGTGTTTTAAAAGACTCCTGTGTCTGTGAGTAGTGATTGGCGAATCTAGGCAGAATCGCTTCTCCAAAAAATTTCCGAATTTGTAGAGAAATTCGCAAATTGGCGAAAAAAGTCATGAAACGTTGCGTGTCTCGTTTTTGACGCGCGTCGCGTCATTTTCGTCGTCCGTGGTGATGCTTTCGGCGCACGTCTCGTCGTTTTCGTTCGCGCGTCTCTTTTTTTTTGGGTGTTTTGTGAATTTATTCGCCGGCAGCGAATCGCGGGAATTTGCCACGAATTTGCTGCTGGTGAATAAATTCCCCATTCCTATCTGTGAGTATACCAGTTGGATCCTGCACCATAGGTGGGCAAGCCAGGGGAACTTAAAATACCTTTGCAGTAGCAGATTCTTTCACTCAGATTTCTCAATCGGTTCAAGAAACAGAACACTTTCCAGAGCAGCATGTTATTTAGTGTGTTTAGAACAGAGCACTTCTTTCCCTCGGTGTCTCAGAAGTTTTGCCAACTTATTAGTGGTTGTACATGTGTGATTGGCAAAATACACATTGAAATCTCATACTAAGCAGTTTGTAAATGTGAATACATACAAATGCAGTGACCATATTGATGCCCCTCCTATCCCTTTAATCCACTGTATACAAATGCACAAAAGCATGTAGTGGTTGACTATTCACGCCTAGTGACTACAAGAGGCCCCACTTAGCAGACACGCCTAATGCACAAACACAGAACTCCTTAGAAATAACTTCCAGCTCACACTCCCCTATCAAACAGCCCCAGGGCAGAGCTCCAACACACATACACATCAAATCAAGAAAATCAAAAAGCACAGTTTTTTTTCTCAACAAAAAGCAGATGCAGAACTTAAAAGGAAACTAACACTGTGGTCAAGAAAAGGGGGTAATGGCTTATTGCACAACGGTGGACTCACCATTCAAAGGACATGTGCATGGGTTTCTTTTGGCACAAGTCTGCCACACTGCGGTTGCAGCCTGCAGTGGGAACACTTCAATTACAAATACCCCCAAGGGGGTGACAGGTCCAGGCTTCCCCTGAATCAATAGGCACACTTACACACAATTTATCCAAGCTGACTTTGCGGGCACAATGGCAATTGGCATACAGAAGCACTAGTGTAGGGAGTGTGTTTAGGCTCAAACACTTTTCATAAATTATGTCAATGCATGCAATAACTGCATTCATTTTTGTGCAGCTGTGATTGTGGCTGTGATCATTAATGTGCCCTGTAGTTAATCCACCATAAATAGTTGTATGCAGTGCATTGATGTGGAGTTCAGTTTTATGCAGAACATTGATAAAGAGTTCAGTTTTATGCAGAACATTGATGTGGAGTTCAGTTTTATGCAGAACATTGATGAAGAGTTCAGTTTTATGCAGGGGTAAAGGTGGGCCATCAAATATTATATCTACAAATCCAACAACAACCTGCTCTGCACAGGTCAGTGTTGTATAGTTGTGCTGAAGGCTGTGTCATGTAACTATAGTAAACATTCACTTCAGAGATTCACACCCTTTGCAAAATCATCATCTCATTTACAGAGCTAGGGTGTAACAGACCTATTCAAATGAAGCAACCAATGAGGAGGAACCGTTTCCTGATCACCTATGTGAAAGTAAACAGCTTGATTGTTATGGATTACTACACATAAGCATATGTTTGTACATTCCATTTCTGTTTTTGTAACTAAGGGCTAAACTCTAGGATGGTGTTGAATCAACAGAACATATAGTACAAATCAGGTATAGTCTCATGGTCAAAGTATAATGGAATTGATATTAAAATCATATGTGTAACATACCTCCCAACATTTTGAAAGTAAAAAGAGGGACAACATTTTTTTTCTTATAGCGTGGCTAGATTTTTTACCATGCCCATTTTTGTGACTCCTAATTGCCATGTTCATTTTACAAAATTTGGCAGGTTATGAAAGTTTGAAAGTATTTCTCCTTATCTAAACTTTTACAGTTACTTATTTTCTTATCTCAAAATTGTTACAAAGTATCTTATTTGCACCTGTTAGCTGTTCTGGCCTCTCTGCTAAAATCCGATTAAGTTACAAACTTTGTTTCTTTTTCTGGCTGTTCAGCGCAGAGAAAAGAGGGACTTTCCAGTACAAATGAGGGACTGCAGGTTGAGCTCTCAAAAGAGGGACTGTCCCTCCAAAAAAGGGACAGTTGGGAGGTATGGTGTAATTACATGGATGCTTTGCCATGTGATGTAACATGGCTGTTGGAAGGGAATACTGCATGCTGAGTTTTCATGTGATGAGATGAAATTCAGTGGTGTCTGACCAGCTTTTCTTCTCATTGAAATACATTGAATGTCAGATGTAGATGCATGAACAAAACACACCATCAAACCTTACAGCTATGGGCAGTGCTGGAATTGGGGCGGGATGCGGCAGGATGACTGTGTGCTGATAAGGATGGGGCTAGCACACTGATTGGAGAAGAACTTCAGAGGGCCGGACAAGCGTGTCAGTGGAAGAGTTAGTTGCAGAGCGGGAGAAAGTAAATGTGCATCGGAGGCTGTGCACCCAGGCCCCCTTCCCACCAGACCCCCATCTACAAATGTGTGTGCAGTGTGTTGCAGACTCATGCATCAAAAAGTCCCCCTGCCTAAGGACGATTCTAGCCCTGAAGCCACCTGAGGCGAACTTCTCTATGCCCCCCACACTTACCTTTATGGGGGTGCATCACTAGTGCAGCATGAAAGCCCATCAAGTCCAACCCTGTAGTTGCCTGAGCAGATGACATCAGCAGTGCAGCATTACGCAGCCACGCACCTGCATGCTGAATTTACACCCGATTGGTTGAATCCGCCTACATACCTGCAAACAGTAAGTGCCGGACCCAACAAAGGAGCAGGGCAGCAGCCACAGTAAAACAGTATTCGTTGTTAAGCACCTGGCAGTGGCGAGCTGTAACATATTTGTTTAGCATAATACAAAGCTGAGCTGATATAGTGGCTGAAATGCATGTCCCTGTATTCAGCCAATCAGGTGCCAATTCATCACACACATCTGATTTTATCCACTCAAGCTACTACAGGGCTGGGCTTTGATGGGCTTTCACTCTGTGCTAGCAATATGCCCCCCATAAAGGTAAGTGTGGGGGCAGCATCAAGAAGGCCGCCTCAGGTGGCTTTAGGACTAGAATAGCCCTTGGGCAGGGGGACCTTGTGATGTGCCAGCCCGTAACGCACTGCGCACACATTTGGAGAGGGGAGTCTGGTGGGAAGGGGTGCAGGATGTGCACCCAGGCCTCACAGGTTCATAGGTACAATACTGCAGAGGGGTAAATTAGGAGGAGAAGCAAAAGTACAAAGAGTGAAGTGGGAGCACAGAAGTAAAATATGCACTTCGCTAAGGAGCTGAGATCCGCAACTTGATTTGTGAAGAGGACAGAGACACGATGGGGGGAGATCACAGTATGGTCAGGATGGAGGAATGACTACAGCTTTTTATGAGGTATGAGTATAATTTCTGACAGGCTGCATCCATTTATACATGAAATTGCCATTCTGCTATGGGTTCTGGTGGTATTTATACATAAAATTGCCACTGTTCCATGCTGTTTAGTGGGGGTGTCCATAAAAGTGGGCTTGGTCTCTAGAAAACTTTTCGCTGTGCTCCGTGCCGACAGATTTCTTTGCCCATAGCTTTTGCCTGTGGAAAGGGCAACACACACCATCCATACCATACCTTCACCTTTTTGTTCCCAATTTAAGCACTGGCTATGGGGATCAGATTTGTGGGATTCTACAAAATATTGTGCTGTTACATGGCCCACAAAATCTGATCAAAATCTCCCATGTAGTTTAGCCCTTAGACAAATACCCAATCCACACTCATGCTTTACCTTGACAAATGTAGACAGCTGACTGTTGATAAGTTCTCTCAGATCCCCCTTTTTCAGCTTGCAGCTTTCCCCTGAATAAGAATGGAAGATCTTAATAATATTCACCATAGAGTTTTCAAGTTCTGTCAGGTCCTGTCTGAAAGGAAGAGGAAATTCATGACTTAACACATGAACCAATGAAAACTGAGCAGTCTCCCTCAGTTGCAACTGTCTGACATCATTGCCTCAGGTTTGCTTATAGTACCAATTTTATTTAGCTTGCAGTTATCTGGTGGAAATATTTCTATACAGTAGGTAAGGAGCTAGTAAGTTCTCCTTCACTCACTTCCCTAAGAATTGTGTTTCCACTTACAGGCCAATGAGTGGTGTAGACAGTTTCTGAATGCTGGTCCCATTGGTTCTCTATCATGGTCACTGTTATTCATCAATCATAGCAATGTTGGGACAAAGCCTCAGACAGAGGTTTGGAGTTGTACCTGTGAAGTGTGTGAAGGGCATGTTATCTCGTGGTGGAGGTAGCCCAGAATGCAAGTAGGGTAACCTAATTGCTTAAAAAACATAAACCCTACTTTGGCCAGTCTTATCTGGAGAACAAAACAGCATAGCGGTGGAGGACTGAATGGGACTCTGCAAAGCTCAATCAAAGGAATAATCATGCACAGAACAATAGCAAAAGAGAGCTGTCTAACTAAAAGCTTCCCCAGTACAGCGAGGTTCCCAGAAACCCTGAAGAGAGGCTTCAACTGAAGGTCTACAGAGAGAAATCCTATTTCAGTGTGCCAAATGTATTGGCCAAGGGGGAGCTCTTAAAGTGTGCACAGTAGGGTGCAGATGGAGTTTTGGCTTCAGTATCACAGCTAAAAGGATCATGCACCTTCTTCCCTTCTCTGTGTAGGAATAAAACTCATTGCTCCACAGCTGGACACTATTTCCCATTAATCTATCCTGTCAATAATGTTCTCTAGGTGGTTTTCTTCCATACAAAGTCTTTACCTCTAATCAAATGTAACATTACATTGACTTTCATACATTTTATCTCTTAGTAGTATGGTAATAAAATAACTAAATAATAATAAAAAAATTACCTGGCATCTACAGACAAAGTAGCGGTACCCTGGGGCTTCAGTGTATTTTCCATCCCTAGCTGAAGTGCCAGACCCTCTCACCAGCCAAACTAAATCTGCACTGCCTGCAAGCTTCACTCCAACCCTCTTTTGGCAGATTTTCTCTTGGCTCTCTGTAAATCAATAAGCACTTAGCTCAATTTCCTCCTACCTGGTAATTAGGACTTTGTGATCTCAATGGTGAATTAATGCAGGAAAACAAGACTTTAGAATTCTTAATGCATTTTTACATGCACAAAGAAGACAACCATGACTGTCTGGAATTGTCGGAACTGTAGGATTAACCCATGCTATCCACTGTTCTGTATTCAGTAAATATGAATACCTTGAAAGATTGTCCGATCAGGGCCAGGCCGTGCCGGCACCCTAGGCACGCCAGCCTGTTGCAGCACATGCACAAGGTGGCACATGCGATTGTTCGAGCATACGTACGTACGTACGCGATCGCATGTCTGGGAGCAAAATAAAATAGAAAATGCAGAGCGTCGGCCAGAGAGTGGCCCCGAGAGCAGAGCAGACTGGGGGGGGGAAGGCGACAGAGGAGGTACGTGCCTGGCACCCCCCAGCTTTGCACCCTAGGCACGTGCCTACTCTGCCTACCCCTTGGCCCGGCCCTGTGTCTGATTGTCATATAGATATACCAGTAGTGGGTGGGTGAGTCAAGTTCAAGTTTAGTGCCTTAGTACTCAGTACCTAGCAACTGGTTTGTGGAGTGGACAGGTAGGGGGGTATAGCATTATAGGATACAGTAACAAGGAAACACTTATTTTAATATAATACACTATAGCCATAATTATCCTGTAAATTATGTCCTTATAAACAGAGCTTATTGATGTCATTGGTTATAAGTGGATCTTAGCAATGTCATTTCTGTCACATGACTTTTGTATTATAATAAATAAAGTACCTTTTAAAATATAAGAATATTAAAAGTCACCTCGGAATTCTATTACCTGTATTAAAACCACTCAGCCTTTGGCTATGTTTTTATATGGTCATGTAACTTCTTAGTAACTTATAATATCCTTATACTGTATTTTACAAGAGGGGGTACTTTATTCACTATATAAGTAAATATCACATAACATATTGAGTTGCTGCCACAGTTTAATACTTGCTGGAGCAGTGAACATGGTGGAACATGGTCAGAGTTATTAGATATTTGTTTTCTAGAACAACTTGGATAATAGATATCAGCAGTAATATAAGGTTTTGCATACATTTATATAGTGAGAGACTTATTGGTCTTCATTAGCAGTTCAGAAGTTGCATCAGATGTTGTTCTTTAGATGCATAGAGTGATTCATTACAGGGACAAAAGGTCTTAGGTTAGGGGCAGACAAGCAAATTCAGGGAGATGAAGTTGCCAAGCGATTAATCGCCTCTTTTGCCTGGTGAAAAAACTCCCCAAACTTCCTTCCGTGTGCTCCAATGAGGAATCGCCTGCGCTAATTCACTTGTGGGGCTTTGGTTTCTGCACCATTGAAAGTTCATGGGATTGTTCTTAGAGTGTCTGAAGTTCACTGTCCACAGATGATCCAACTTTGTTGTCTATATAGTTACATACACTAAATAAATGTTCACTACAAGGGTTCTCACATACCCTCTTTCAGCATTCCTCTCATGAAGCCTCCAGTGTCCTTTGGATGAACACTAGCAGAGTGCAATTAAATATTGAGGACTCCCCTCTCCTCATCTCACTGCTCCCAGTTTTTTCTTGTGTCCACATGACAAGGGTGTGGTGTTTATACAAATAGCTTGTTGGTGTGACTGTGCACAAGAGTTATACTGTGCATACACAGTACTTTCTATACAGCTTAAAGTATTAGAGTTGAAGTTACTGTTGAAGTCTAATGGCTGCATGAACCTGGTAATAAAGCACTTTTATATTCTACCCATCCTGGGCTACCAAAACATAACAAATTGGCAACGAGATGTCTTTTCTACCTCCGCACAGGACTTGTACTATGCATACACAGGACTTTCTGTACATCTTGAAAGTGAAAGTAAGAAGTTACTGTTGTTGTGTAAGGCCTGAATGAGCCTGTTAATAATGCACTGTTATACTCTCCTCATCCTCATCTACCAAACATAAATGGGGACAAGGATGTATTTTCTACCTCTGCAGCAGCCTGCAGCTTTTCTCCCAAACCCTGGTGAGCCTACCATACCTTTTACTGCTTGGATCCATATGTTTGATATTTACATTATTGCTGCTGACCAAGGGCAGATTTCTGCTGCTAGAAAGCATGCTTTACTTATTCACTGCCTGGAAGCAGAGGGATGTATATTCTATACATTACCATCACCTGATGAAACTTATGAAACTGCTCTTACTGCTATAAAGAACGTTTGTGGTTGTGGTTGCTGAATTCCTCCAACGTGGTCAATGTAATGGCAAATCCACAGAACGATTTGTAACAGCTTTGAGAGAACTAGTTGTTACCTGTGAGTTTGGGAATCTAACAGATTAAATGCTAAGAGACCAAATATGCTACTCTTACTCGGCTACCAAAACATAACAAAGGGGACTCCTCAATTTGACCCTTTGCCTTAAGCCATCGCACTGAACCCCATTGTTACATACCTTAATGAAACCATGAGACAGAGATGAGTGTAAAATGGCCACATTTTTTTCACATTTTATCAGATAACCCAACAGCTTAACCCAAGGCAATATTCTAAAAAGACAGAATTTAACAAGAGATCGCTACTATGCTGTGCCACCAGCATGAGAGAGGACCTGAATCTGCAGTGTCTCGATGATCGGAAATACAAGCAGGCTGCCCACTAGCCAAAGCAGTAGTAAGGTCTGTATCAATCAATCCACCGTGCAGTCACAGGAGTGAACCTTCTTTCTCCAACCTCTAAACTTACCTGTGCAGTGCTGTGGCAAGGTCCTACCGATGCTATGGCAAATAAAATAAAATATAATATCATATGTGCACTGTTTTGATCCAGAGGATGTAAAAAAAACCAGCCCAAAGCCACTGCCAATTATGCTTCAAGGGGGAAAAAAAATTTCTTCCTGACCCCAATGGGAATCAGAAACAAACCCTGGATCAAGCATTTCACATTCATTTAACATAAATGAATACAATACAGGCTCTCACAATTATAATATGTAAAGATACAGACACTACAATATAACAGCTCTTTCAGGAAAACATCCATATTCAGTTATTAATAGATAATATGAGAATATAAAGAAGAAAGTGAACCGCTTCTTCCCCTGACATCACGTCCCTCTCTTACTCCGCCCCTGGGCCCAGCTATCTCCTGCTTTAATTCATTCCTTCTGATTATACTTTTTACCTATTGCTCTGAACACAAAAGAAATCTGGGGGGGGGGGGGTTGTTATTTCTTGTGCTTAATAAGAATAATTTTTGTCATTAAAACAATAGACAAAATATATGACTATTTTCATTCATCCAGCTCATGGTATAACTAATATAAGCTGCTCGGATGAGTAGTGAAATGTCTTCAATGATTACTCAGCAAGTCCAGTACTTATCTTAGTAAAACAAAATGTATATTTAGCACAAAACTCTTAATTTTAACTTGAAAATTGCAGAAAGACAAAATAGCAGTTTATGTAAAACTAGACATTAAGCCCGTTAAATTAACGGGCGCTAGAACATATGTAGTCAAACATTTATAAAAAACAGAATTGTTCTAGGCGAATTTTCGCCTGCGCTACGCAAATTCACTAAAGTGCGAATTTACGCTCTGGTCGGCGAACGGTAACGTATTTACGCTAGTGTTACTTCGCTAGGCATAGCGCAATTTTGCTTGCGAAGCCTAATTTGCATACGACGCGAATCCTATATAATAAAGTTCAAGTGCCTCTGCGTCCAGTCCCTAGCGCAAATTCGCCAGCGTGACGTCAAATCGTAATCGCAAATTCACGAACACCGAC
>CM044433.1:140143856-140156952 GCA_024363595.1 Xenopus borealis | reverse complement strand
CATTTCCACGGACACAGGGACTGGACGCAGAGACACTTGGATTTTATTATATAGGATGAAAGATGTTATTTCTGGTTTTTCCATGACAAATACTTGTGGGTTTCTGACAACCTCTGAACCAAATCCTGGTTTGAGCAAATCCCAACATAGAATCAAGCAACAATTTATTCATAATGTCTTTTTTATTTGGCTCAGTAGAACAAGTTTCAAAGCTCCTTAGACATAAAACAGCTGCAAAATTTCTTGAACACTTCCAACTTAAAGGAACAGTAACACCAAAAAATGAAAGAAAATATCATGTAGTGTTGCTGTGCGCTGTTAAAACTGATCTGTTTGCTTCAGAAACACTACTATAGTTCATATAAACAAGCTGCTAAGTAGCAATGGCGGAAATTGAAAAACTATATGGCACAGGATAAGTAATGGATAACAGATAACATTATGTTCTATAGAGCTTATCTGCTATCTGCTGTGTAACATGAGCCTTTTCTCCTTTGACTAGTTGCCCCCATGGCTACACAACAGCTTATTTATATAAACAATAGTAGTGCTTCTGAAGCAAACACTGCAGTTTTACCAGTGCAGGGCAACACTGCATTATATTTTTATTACTTTAAAACAATAATTTTTTTGATGTTACTGGTCCTTTAAAGGCAATTCTCATGCATCAATAATGAAGCCATACAATTGTGGATATGACAATTAGCAATGGACATTGCTATCTGAAATTACAACACTAGATTGTGGGATTGTTGCCTGCTCTATGTAGTATTCCTCAATGTATCCTGACACTGCACAGTCACTGGAAAAGAAATATATTGTGGCTGCCTCTGGCTGTGTATATGCTGTTGTGCCGAGGGCCCTGAGTCTTGGTAAATACCAACTTATTGTAACATTTGTGTAGCAAATAGCCTGGCTATTACTGCCTCCAGTCTTGCCTCTGTAACCAGTCACTCAGAAATCTCCAAAAAATGCTTTTCACCTTGGTGTGAATATAGTTTACATGCTCAGGACATCCTTGTTAAAATTTTACAATTTATTTAACGTATGCATTATATTTAGCTTTTTGTAAAGTCAAAAGCCACTGAGTATGCAGCTTTCCATATCTTTGCCAAAGAAAACAATACAGTTTAAACAGTTTATACACATGCACATTAAAGTTCCATTAGTACTGGGGCGCTGATTTAATTGTGGACCCCTGATTCCTGGTTTTTCCTTGGCCCTAGCCTCCAGCCTTGGTGGAGCTTCACAGCAGTGGCCACTGGAGTCTGCTCTTGAACTCTCTCATTTATTAGCTATTCCTTGCTAACATTCTGAGAAATTATATTAAAATAGTCAGAATAGGTACTATACTGGGAGACCATCATTTCATACTCCTGTTCCTTTGTCTCTAGTACAGAAGCTTGACTCTGTGTCTCCTGCCTTCTGGGAAGGGATGTAGTTCATTTCTACAGCTTGATGATCATATTCTTGCTTGACAGTTCTGTCATTTGGATCTTCCACTGAAGTCGATGGAGGCCCAGAATGGAGCAGGTCTTTCTGTTCAAATCCTCTATAGTGGAGCCACAATGGTGTGGGTGGGGCCCAAAGCCAGGATAAAGGTCTCTCTGAGCAAGATGGGACAGGACTTATGTAGCAAACATGGGAAGTCTTTTCTAACCTTGGAGGGTGAAAGAGTGGTGGGCATGTGGTTGTAATATCTCCAGTAGCGTGTGCACTGGACTCACACTGCATGAGCAAGTCTCTTCCATGGAAGCAGGGAGAGGCATTACAAGGCATGAGAGATAGATGCATTGCATGACGTAGAGCCTGCAGCCCCTCTCTCAGCTCCTGCACTTGGGAGGACAGGTCTGACACCTGGGGAAATAAAGTGATTTCTCATTCAGTCTTTATTCCTATGTTATGATTTTTGTTGTTAGTACTACTTTACATTTGTATAAATCCGAATCGGAATAAAGACATATAATAATATTTAGCAATATAACTAGTGTGTTTAGAAACTGGGTGGTGGCCAATAGTCACTATATAATTACAGGACACATTATACACTAAAACAGGAATAAGTTAGAAAACAAGTTGTTTTGGTTGCCTTGGACCTCCCCAAAAGACCCAGAAAGAACATGCCTTCCATTATCAGGAAACCCATTATCCAGAAATCAACAAATTACATAAAGGCCATCTCCAAAAGACTCAATTTTATCCAAATAATCCAAATTTAAAAAATGATTTCCTTTTCTAATAAAGCAGTACCTTTTAATCCTCACTGGAAGCAAAACTAGTCCATTGGGTTTTGATTCTCTAGTAGACTTAGGGGCACATTTACTAAGGGTCGAAGTGAATTGTCGAATAAAATTTAAATTTTTAAAATTCTAAATTTCGAAGTAAGTTTGGACTACTTTGACTATCGAATTGCCCAAAATTTAATTCAAATTGAAAAAATTCTAAAATTAGAATTTAAAAGTACTGTCTCTTTAAAAAAATTAGAATTCGACTATTCGCCACCCTAAACCTGGCAAATTGCCATTGTAGCCAGGAGCCTCCTGGAAGCTTTCCTGGAACATCAAAATTTTTTTCTGAAAATCGTTCGAATTGTTTGATTCGAACGATGCGATCAAACGATTCGAATTCAATCAAAAAAACAGACCCATTTGATCAAAATATGTCTAATTACGATCGATAATGGCCCCCCGAAAAATTCGATGGTCAAATTTAAAAAAAATTTCAAATTCGAAATTCAACCAATAGTAAATCTACCCCTTAAGGTATGAAGATACAAATTATGGAAAGATCCTTTTTCTGGAAAACCCCAGATACCAAACATTCTGAACAGATGTGCCAAGCAAGTTATTTTGACAAAATCAACCTTTTTTCATAAAATCTGCTTTAGAATTTAACAAGCCTTCATGTTTTATGTGAATAATGCCCCAATAACATATATATATGCACACAATCAGGAACAATAGAAACGCTCACAGTGTGCATTTAAATATATAAGAAACCCGAATGTCTCCCCACTACTGTACCTGAAAAGTTCCAATATACGTATGAATATTTTGCTTCAGTTCCCTCAAGATCTAGTTAACTAGAGCTACAACAAGTGCTTAATTGGTTGCTATGGGTTAGTAGCCATGCAAAAGTTACAAATACTATCACATTGCTCTAAGGACAGTCCAAATTTTACCTAACTTAAAAACAGACATATTAAATTATTTAACACCTTTAAATTCTATACATATAAAGGTACTGAGATTTTTAATGTTAATGCTGATGTTCTTTTATGAGCATGTAGCACTCACCGCTTTACTAAGTCTGTCCATACTGCCAGCAGCTCCCGGCTCTGTGGATAAAAACAAAGGCTGTAAGCAGAATGCACAAATGGTGAACAGACAGATACACAATGATGCTTAACTAAGAATATGTTCCTATTCATTGCCTACAGCTACACCCCCAGTTGGCATATGGTCTGTTCCTGAGCAAATCTCCGCACAACAGATTGCGTGTGGTTACCTCCAGAAGTGGCTGCTGGGTTGTTGCAAGTTGGAAAGTTAAACCTCTCCTGGACTGCAGTGGAATGTTCCTCTTCTATCCCATCTACCACCCTGCAAAGAAGAATATCAAAAGGAATATTTTAGCTGTCTATGAACTAATTAGCCAAGAGAACAAATGAAAGACTTCCTACCGTGGGCTCAGCTCTGAAGGTCTGGTATAGGGTACATGTGGGATGCCCATTTCTTTAGCAGCAGCCCTGCTGGGTGTGTGGCTAGGAGTCATTTCTTTAGTAGAGTGCTGAGGGCTACAATGAGAAAACCGTGATGGAGAGGAACACAGATGAGGGGATTTACGGGGTGTGAGGGACACACTGAACTTTGGTGATCCTTGTTCTTTGTCATGAGAGTGCTGAATTCCAAATGATTGTTGGGTACAGACTTCACTCTAAGAAAGAAAACCACATTGTAATCTCATGAAAAAGAAAGCTTTTTGCAGTCTTGTCCAACTTACACTTTCACTTAGTGCCTTATTTATCAAGATTCAGGCCTTATTTAAAGAAAAAATCCAATTGTAAAAAACTTGAATACCTCAAATTTGTTTTACGCATCATTTTCAATTTTCAATTTTCAGTTTTCAATCTGAAAAACTAAAACTGAATAACTAATTTAGATATTGGCTTGGACAGTTCACATTGACTTCTACACAACCTCTTAAGCTTTTTTAGATCCCAAAGTTTTACCTTAGAGTTTCGATAAATATAAAAAATTTCACATTTACATTTTTAGGTTCTTTCTTTGAATAAGCTCACATTTTTTTCAGAAATGTGCTATTGGTTTTAAACGTACAAAAGAAAAGAAAAAACAAACACAAAATGAAAAGATTACAAACTTCAAACAATACAAAAAATAATAATAATAATAATAATAATAAAATTGAAGGCTGGGTACAATGCAGCTATGGACCTCTCAGTGTGTTTTGTATTTCTTAGCACATAATTTCTAGACACGTAGCGCTGAAAACAGTAAAGCGCCTTTCTCATAGGCCAACCAATGCATCCTTATCTTATCATATTTCTCCATGTCATTCTGTAACATATTTCGAAGTTTCTTATTAGTAGCTATATAAATTATCTTAGCTTTCAATGACATCAAAGATAATCTTCTTTTTTTCGCAATTACAGGTATGGGACCTATTATCCAGAATGCTTGGAACCTCTAGCTTTCTGGATAAGGAGTCTTTTTGTAGTCACACCTTAAGACTACTAGAAAATCATGTAAACATTAATAAACCCAAATAGGCTGGTTTTATTTCCAATAAGGATTTATTATATCTTAGTTTGGATCAAGTAGAAGACACTGTTTTATTATTATAGAGAAGGAACTTATTTTTACAAATTTGGATTATTTGATGATAATGGAGTCTATAGGAGATGACCTTTCCATACTTCGGAACTTTGGGCAATGGGCGCCGGCATGAAAACTGCCCACATCGAAAACGAGACGCCGGCGAATTTTCACCAGGTGAAATTTCGCCGGTGTTTCACAAATTTATTCACCTGTGGCGAATCACGGGAATTTGCTGAGAATTTGCCCCAGGCAAATAAATTCGCCCATCACTAAAATTTACTACATATTATCTCAAAACCTGATACAGTGAAAATTCTATGTTCACAGTGTGCCACTTGTCTTGAATAAATTCACATTTATGACAAAATGTGTGTATATAAAACACGATTGAAAAAAATAATGGAAAAAACCTCACATACCTTGGATTTGTAAGTTTACAAGTTCAGAAAAGATTAAATTGATTTAATTTTGCCTAGGACAACTCTTATTGACTTCTACATGAACTCAGCAGCTTTTAGATACTGAATTTTTAAATTTGAAAAATTTTGGTGCTAAATAAATCTCTAAAATTTGAGGTTTTGAAATTCTAATTTGACTCTGTGTGAGTTTCTGCCCCTTAATGTTGATGTGAATGTTGGAGGGCAGTTCTGTTCTCTTTCATATTTCTATGCAGAGTCCAAATTAAATCAGCAGCTTGCTATGAATAAAAAAAGTTCCCAACAACTGTAACTTTCCTTTTTGTATTTATTCTGAATGTGTCTTCTTATGAATTCAGCAATTAGCAGACTTTTCTGCAGATCTATCACCCTTCATTGTAACACACAGTTTGGTTAATTAACTGCCTGATAAACATTACTATTTGACAGCATTGCCACCTTCCTGCAGATCTGGAATAATAAATATCTGTTAGTATATAAAGTTACTGAATTCCCTGCAAATTGACTGTGACCTGTTTTCCCAGAGATGGTGGATGAGAAAAAAGAAAGAAATTGAATTGAAGACAAAATATATGAGATATATGAGAGTTGTGAGAAGGAAAAAAAGATGAGAGAAAAATACAAATCATTGGGCACAAACAAAGGCAATAAAGGAAAAGTGGAGAGAGGATAAAAATAAGGCAAAAAACAAGGGGACAGAAGACAAAAGAGACAGAAGACAAAAGTGTGGTGTTTATATTGAAGAAGGAAAGAAGGAAGGTAGTGGTAAAAACAAGAGTTAAACCAGGGTTTTATAACCTGTGGATCACCACCCAAAAAATGGGCAGGGGGTAAACCAATTTTGAGGGATTTTCAACGGGGAGGTTGATTCATTCTAAATGGGCCTTGATACTAACTACCACCTGCAGAAAAGAGATAGTAGGAAAGCAAGAGAGTCAGACAGAAAGGAAGAGGGGAAGAACTACTGGAGTAGAACAGAGAAGTTTTTTTCTGTACATGTTGATCTTTTCTTAACTCTCACCTCATGAGCACACTTGCTGCCTCCCAGGTTGTAGCTCAGTTGGTTTGTGATCTGGCAGGAGAATTTCTGGGCATATTCAGGGTAAAGGGATAATGTGTCACTGAGGCCCCTTTGACTGATCCCTTGGAGGTCACAGTATGTTAATGCTTTGACATCAGCATTTGATTTGATTACTACATCCTCAGAATAGAGCTCACAGCCAATTAAATCTCCCTTTCCTAAGAAAACAGAGAAAGAAAGAAAGAAATTTATTTTGCTGTATGACTTGGTATAGTGAACATTCACTCTGAGCAAAGCCATATGTCATCAAAAAAGATAGCTACAGGATTGAAATGAACAGATCAATTGCATTTTGCCACAGTATAAACTGTATAGTACTATGTCTAACTTTCGTATATTTCTTCACCACTTAGGTTAAATGGAAAAATGTACTTCCCCTACCCAAGTCTCACAATAGGGGGCAGATTTACCAAAATTCTAATTTGAGGGTTAATAAAACCTCAGATTCGAATTTAAAGGGGAAGTGGTCGAATTGCAAATAATAATAATTTGATCGATCGATTAAATCGTTCAAATTGAACGATTCGAACGATTTTAACCCTTCAGTTGAATCGAATCGAATTTTTTATATTTGATCACAAAGAACTTTAAAACACCTATGGGAGCTTCCCATAGGGGTTTAAAGCAATTCGGTAGGTCCAAGTTGGTGAACTGGCCTATCGAATTTTAAAGGCGAAGTACTTTAATTTGAAAATTTGATGGTCGAAGTCACCTCATTTGCATATTGGGAATTCGAAGTGGATAACAAATTGATATGAAAAAACTGACTAAACAAAAATAACGAAACCCCCCCAGAAAATGAATACTTGGTGTAGAAAAGGTTCTGCACAGGGATGGCAAATCATTGAGCTATACCCAAGATAAACCATATACAGCTTTTTACTTTCAGCTTTGGGAGCAACATATATTTTTATTTTTCATTTAAAAGAAAGGAGAGGTTATGAAACATTGAAACACACATCAACACTGCATTAATCCATGTTGTATTTTCAATGTACATATTCTATGTTCACAAGTCTTCCCTCTTGACAAAAAGAAAATATATATTTGGTTCATGAAGGACAAAATCTCATCAGAAACAAATAATTGCTTTTCAAAACAGCATCATAACCTGTGTCTGTGTTTATTCACAGCAGAGAAAGAAGGTCACATCAGAGTCAGACCTAAAGATGGAAACAACAGAAAGAGCAGGCCAGTACTGGTTTTGTTGGCAAATGTCATGCCAAACTGATGATGTTCAATGTTCCATAAGACAGGGTCTAGGAAAATCAAATATTATTGGACTTGCAGAGCTGAAAGCAGTTTACCCTATAGAATTAGCTCTCAGTATGATCAAACGCTTAGGCAGAACCCTGACACTAAGCACAATGTAAGCCCTCAAATAATTTATGGACATTGCCTTCATAGAGGGAGGGATGGGGCCAAAAAACAACTAATAATTTTGATGAAAGATCTTCACAGTCCTCTCCTCTCAGTGTAATAGCATCCTTTACCATCAATTTCCATTCATTCATATGAAAATATCCTTCTATGTTCTGAAGCTTAGGTGAAAGAAATGGAACATTCTTGAGTAATATCAACAGTCAATGAATCATAGGGTTCATGTTGGCCAGATATCTGACCTAGCCATGACATGCTTTGGGTCTACTACAGCTTCCCTGAAATTGATATAAAGTTTAAGCTAATGGACTAACACAGGCTGGTTTGGGCTGGTTACTCTGGGTTGTTACTCTGATGAAATATTTAGCATACAAGCTTATAACAGGATACTTAAACTAACTGATGAGAACAAAAAACTTAGCTAGATTGAGGAATAATGGATCCTGGAATGGTGCTGATGTACTACAATTATTAACACTCTACAATATGAGTAGGCAATTTAAAGGGAAATTGTCATGGCAAAACATGTTTTTTTTTTTTTAAATGCATCAGTTAATAGTGCTGCTCCAGTATACTTCTGCACTGAATTCCATTTCTCAAAAGAGCAAACAGATTTTTTTATATACAGTTTTGAAATCTGACATGGGGCTAGACATATTGTCAATTTCCCAGCTGCCCCGGTCATGTGACTTGTGCCAGCACTTTAGGAGGGAACTGCTTTCTGGCAGGCTGTTGTTTTTGCTTCTCAATGTAACTGAATGGAACGCAGTGGGACATGGGTTTTACTATTGAGTGATGTTCTTAGATCTACCAGGCAGCTGTTATCTTGTGTTAGGGAGCTGTTATCTGGTTACATTCCCATTGTTCTTTTGTTAGGCTGCTGGGTGGGGGAAAGGGAGGAGGTGATAACACTCCAACTTGCAGTACAGCAGTAAAGAGTGACTGAAGTTTATCAGAGCACAAGTCACATGACTCGGGGCAACTGGGAAATTTCAAAATGAAATATAAAAAAATATGTTTACTCTTTTAAGAAATTGATTTTAGTGCAGAATTCTTCTGGAACAGCACTATTAACTGATACATTTAAAAAAAAAAAAATTCCCCATGACAGGATCCCTTTAATGACTGTAAATGCAGGTCTAATAATACCTGAGAACTGTCAATGACTTTAAGTTGAGTTTTAGTATGTTATAGAATGGTCAATTCTAAGAATTTATTTCAATACCTCGTGAGGCAATTTTGAGCGTTACCGCGTGTGAATAGGCGCAGGTGACTTTAGTGCAAGATACTAGCAAGCCATTCGGGGAGATTAGTCGCGGCGATTAGTCGCCAGGTGACTAATCTCCCCGAAATCTTCCCGTGTGGCCTTACCCTTGAAGCTAGCTTGTGTTTGGTTTTATTTATTGGTTGTTTAGATTTGAAAACTGTAAAAAGATTTGGTCATGAATATGATGTTTGTGCATTTTGTGCGTGTTTTTATTAAGTAATATGTGTTTTATCATGAATTAAATGTGAACAGCAGTTAAAATGCCTAAGGACAACTAATACTAGTTTGTGAGTAAAAGCACTGAGGCCTCTTTTTTGGTTGCTTTATAAACCTATAATGATTTTGTTTGTTAAGTTTAGAAATGATTCCCCTAGGCAGGGATGAAATCACTTTATCTCTTTTATTGTCCTATGTATAAAGCCAAAAGTATCACCTGTCAGATAACTGATCAGGAATCTTGACCAGATATCTATTAATGAAGACCAATTTGTTTTGAGGCCAAATGATTGTTTCAGTCTGATCTGACTTGGTATTGAGCTGCTTGGTCCATTACTTTACTATGACTGCTCTGTCGCTATTACTGATGTGATTGCAAGTGGCAAGAATCCATCAGTGGCCTAACATTTGACTGCAAATAGAAGGCACAGGCTTACAACAACACAGCACAGGCTCCTGCAGACCTAGAATTGCCAGCACCACCCCGTCCTTGAGAACTTCCATAGATCCTGAGCACACACAGTATAAGGCCTCCAAAGCATCACCCTGTCGGATTAGGTACTCTCCTGGGATACAGAAGGAACGCCTGATGTTTAGCGACAAGGACCGAAGACAGCCACGACTAGCCAGGGCAAACAGTGGGGACCGCAAGAGCTCCCTGTTGAGATGCATGGCAATATCAGCTCGCAGTTCATCTGGAAGACTCTGCAAGAGCTGTGAAATGATGAAACATTTTATTAAAATGGAAACAGTGGTTTGACCATTGCATATTAAAGATCTCTCTGCGTAGCTCTTTCACTGTATTAGCAAGTAGTACTGCCTTGCTAATGATGAGATTTGTATATATACATAAATATATAGATATATCTAACACAACAATTGCTCCCACCTGATTAGTATCAATGCCATTATTCACTGTCCATGTGGTCTGCACGTACTCCAGCATGCGCTGTTTGAGAGGTTTTGGGATCCCATGGATACGTATGTAATCTCGTAGATCCCGGGTGCGACTATGATAGAGGAATCGTCTGGCGTAAAGGCGCTGGATTATTGCAGTTACATTTCCAAAGACCAAGGCATGCATCAGTGCTGCAAATAAAAAGATCCAGTGCTCAGAGGGTGAATTGTTATTACATGTACACACAAAGTATAATAAAGTCAAATCTTTTATAAAACTGCAGTATGCTTTGGCTCAATGTACAGTAACATTCCTGGCAAGTTTGAATTCAAGTTCATTTCATACAGAAATCTTTTTAAATTAGCACTCATTATTAAAGAGGCAGCGTTAAGGCATTGAATCCTGCACAAGGGTACTGAGTGGAAATGGGAAGCACATGGTATAGCTCCACATGGGATGCATTAATTCCAGGATTTAGATTTGGCCAAATCCTTAAAGCCCATCTGAACTCTCATTCCCATTATAAAATCCTTGCAAAACTTGCCTATCTTTCTGCAAGGTATTTTTCAAATATTAAATCCATGTTACTGTTTGACTATCTTGTAGGCACCCAAATAGAATGAACCAACAAATGGTCACACAGGATACACTCAATTAGAAGGGAGCAAAGATTTCAACTTTTAATAGAGAATATTGGTTCTTTTTTAAAGGGCATGTCCCCAGTAAAACTTTTGCATACTGAAAGCAAATGTAAAGCCCGAATATCTGCCCTTCTAGTGGTGGAGGGCTGAGTAAGACATTAGTAAGACAGAACATTTGTAATTCACCTAAATCATTGTTCAATCTACTGATTAAAGGTAGTAGTAATTGTAGAACTATTTCCTTTCAAGGCCACATTGGAGGTCTGTACTTTGGTAAGGGTCCCTCTTAGCTCATAACAAGGTTACATATATTATAAAATATTGTTGTGCCTCTCATTCTGCCTTCATTCCAAAAACATCTGGAACAGCAAATATGTTTTTCACTACAAATCTCCCCCAAACTAATCACCAATGTAGGTTTTCAGGTGGATCTAATAAGCCAACATCCCAAATATTCTGCAAAAAGGCCGCTCTAATGGCTCCAGGCTCAACAGTTTGGGAAGCACTGCTGTACAGTCTAAAGCATATTGTGAAATGTATTTTAATTATTTTCTTTTTTGTTTTTCAATTCTTACCCCCAACCAACATGATACATAGGGAGAAGATCTTCTCTGTGTCAGTGTTGGCAGACACATTTCCAAATCCCACACTAGTCAGGCTACTGAGCGCAAAGTATAAGGATGTGATGTAAGAACTCCTAGGTGAGGGTCCTCCAAGTAACACCATCTCTGTCCTGTTGGCTGCCTCCTCACTGTTATTATTCTGGGGAGTCAAATATTGGCTGCCGTTTCTTTTTCCTATATAATACGGTGTTTCCAAACGCCTGGCCAGCTCCTGTAGCCATCCTGCAAAAAGTTAGGATAGTTGTACAGTTTTTAGTATTCATTTTCCATCCTGCCAGAGCATTTTTTTCTATGGTTTATATATAATATATGGGGGACCTGTAACCCTAAGAAAGACTTCTAAATTCAATTATTTTATATTGTGCTGTTGTAATTTTACGTACACTATATAAATTATTTAAATCCACAACAGGGGACCTGATGCCCATGTACTGGCTATACCATCATAGACAGTGAAGAGAGAGGACAAATGTGAAGAAGGCAGTGACATCTAGGAGGTACAAAATGAAAAGTGAAAGTAATCACCTGCCCTGACATTTTGCCCAGTGGTGCCACTACCAGGGGTGCAGGGGGTGCAATTGCAACAGGGCCCCCACCCCTTGGGGCCCATCTGAGCCAAGATAATGGTTATAGCAGGTGCTTATCTAGGGGGAGATTTTACAGCACACATGCTATCAACACTCCAGCATGGGATTTATAGAGGTAAGGGCCCGACAGTGGGGCCCAGGTGCCCATCCTGTACTGGGGCCCACCATGGAGTAGTTACGCCACTGATTTTGCCTGAGACTTAGGGGTGGGGCAGGCAATATAGGATTGACAGCTAAGACTTCTAAATGCGTTTATAACAAGTATGGATGTTTTAATAAACAAAAGAGTTTAGGTTTCATGTTTAATTTGAAACTAACATTTATTTTACAGCTTTTTATGTCTAGGTGACAGTTACCCTTTAAAAGGCACCTGATTACCATAAGAACAACTGCCTCACTACAAATCACTGTATATTCTGTATGTCTTACCAATCTCCGGCACTTCTGACTGATTGCTCTCAACCTCCTTTTGACCAATAAAGTACCAGATGCAGGCCACCCAGTGTGCTAGGAGAGCAAAGACTACCATGAGAAGGCTGAGAACCACAGCGCTATACCGAGAATAATGATCCAGTCTAGGCAAGAGGCGCAGCAGGCGCAGCAAACGCACAGTCTTCAGTAGGTGAGCCCCAAAGTACTTTCATTTGAAGGAGAGAGAAAAAACGGAAGGAGGTTTTGTTACAGTTTTGTTACAGTAGCTTATAAAGAGGCACACATTTTGTGACTTGATATAAAATCATTTTTAACTTATATAGCCTTTCTCCAAGTGTACTTGTTTTTATATCAAGCTTTGCTGCAAAACAGGACAACGTTTCAGAATCTTCCACTTTCACCTAACCGATTATTAACTACAAAACAGTTGCTTTGAAAGCTCAAATTATGAAGTGGCTTCAGATCACCAATCTTCCACCAAATACACCAAAATATTCATGGAACTGTCATACGTGAGTGATGGAGGCACAATTCCTGAATTCCATGAGCCTGACTATTGCACAGTTGCTTTGAATTTAGTAAATGGGCAAACCGCATGTAATCTGACTACAAGCCAGTGTCTGAACTGCCAAAAGGTTGGCTCCTGTGTGATTAGAGCTAAGTGAAAGATGCCCAATTAAAGGAGAACTAAAGCTTAAC
>CM044433.1:140109601-140123319 GCA_024363595.1 Xenopus borealis | reverse complement strand
GGTCACTGACCCCATCTAAAAACAAAAGTAAAGCTACAAATTTATTGTTACTGTATTGCTACTTTTTATTACTTTTCCTCCTATTCAGGCTTCTCCGATTCATTTTCCAGTCCCTTATTCAAATCAGTGCATGGGTGCTAGGGTAATTTGAACTGCTGAATAAAAAGCCAAATAACTCAAGAAGCACAAATCATAATAAACGAGAACCGTTTGCACATTGTCTCAGAATTTTATGCTCTACATCATATTAAGTTAGTTAAAATGTGAACAGCCTCTTTAATCTTTTATGCCCTTGTAAGGGGTACCTGGGAGTTAAATATAATGTAGTTTTATGTACCCAGGAATTCAACGTTTTGTCTCAATAGGCGGTGAAAGGAATTCCAATGGAGGAACTACTGGGGGTGCCATTACATATGGGTGAGCCAGTGGACTGGGTCTGAAGGGGGGCCTGGCTGCACCCAGGCCCTGTGACCTATAGTTATATTACTGCTTAATTCAGATTGTATTCCTGTTCCACTGGAATATCTTGGAGGTGTTTGCATATTTTTGGGAAAGTCTCAGATGGCCTGAGAGCAGGGCCAGACTGGGTTATTTACTTCGTTTTTCCAGTTGTACTTTGGCCTTGTTTTGGCCTGCAGGATCAGGAACTTTGTCTTAATTTTTCTAGAAGTCTTATTGAAAAAAAAAGGATTCCCTATAATTTGCACCATTCCTCTATATTTTATTTTAAGATTCCTTGTACCTGCTGATAAAATGCATCCCACAATCCCAGTTGGGACACAACTTGTAAATGTATTCCTGTGCTAGGAATGAAAACAAAATTACAGATTTTACATTATGTATTTGCATTTTAGATATTTTTTTAAAACTTTCACCAAATGACTGATCTATCAATAATCTCCAATATCTGTAGTCTTTTCAAGAGTTATGGGGGGGGGGCAGCCCAAAAGTTGGACCTTGAAGTGAGACGAACTGAAAAAGTTTAAAAATCACTGCCGTATGGGACATCTGTAGTTAAACTCCTCATGCTTGTAGCCTTGTGCAGTTTCCTCTAAAGAAATCATTGAATAAGACATTCACATTAAGAAACCGGTAAGGTGATCCAAAGACTACATTATAATTGGTGCATATGAGGCCTACTAAGAGATCAGATTAAAAGTCAATGGGGTCCTTGCCCTGCCCAACATTGCATAGTGAGCCATCGCATTGGCTCCATAAACAGTCCAATAAGCAACCAACTTGTTCAGGGGGGAGGGGTTCGTTTTCAAGTTAGCAGCTAAAGATCAGTGTGTAGCCAGCTATATTCTTTGGTTTCTTTCAAGGTTTTAAAGAATTCAAATGTATTTTCGATATGGAATGCTAGCTGTTCATGTCTAATATTGGTATCATTATACACAGAGCTGGGAATGGATAGGGGTAAAATGAAATATTACCATTTTTTTTAGTTGAGAAGGGCATATTATATATTTTGTTAAATTAAGTAACATTAAATTATTACAATGCTTCTCTAAATAAATATAACATTGGTTTCAGGTTGAAAAGAACATCAACTGCCTTCACTGGAGTCTGCGGTTTACTTTAGGGGTGTCGGAAGAGGCAGAGCAGTCAAACTCCCGGTTTTCACACACCATTTTGTTTTCATAGGTACAGTCTCCTTACTAGGTCAGCAATAAACATAAAAAAGCCACCCATTCCCAAAACCAGAATGTCCCTTTAATATTGGATTACAGCACTACAGGAATAACTTCATAATATACTTAAAGGGACAGGAGCCAC
Organism: Xenopus borealis; assembly: GCA_024363595.1. NCBI lineage: Eukaryota > Metazoa > Chordata > Amphibia > Anura > Pipidae > Xenopus > Xenopus borealis. The sequence goes on along the minus strand of CM044433.1, from coordinate 140,121,543 downwards.
ATTCATGGGATTTGATTGCTGACAGAGCAATAGTACTATGATGCACCAAAAAACAAACTCAGCTCTATTGCAACTGTATATAATCGATTATAACCCTTTCTAGACTGTCATTTTCTTACTAATATATAATAAAAAAATGTTTTGCTATGGTATATGAATGGAAACATTCTAAAATGCTTCATTTATTTCTGTAACTAGAGCCACCATTGCTGTGTAGCGTTATCACCTGGAGGCTACCTTCATATGCCCAGGCAACCCATTTTGTTGCACTGAATATTAGTTTGAATTGGATAGCACAACACTGAAAGCTCTTTGAGCATATATTCGGAAATGATGGCGGCAATGTGAAGAGAAAAACAGAAATATACACATTTCACCCCAATGTTGTAAAGAGAAAACGGAGACATGAACATTGGTGAAAGTTGCATCTTTGGACAACAGGAGCAAATCAGGAACAGGGCACTGTCTGAAGGTTGTGCAAAAGATCCTAGAGAAATGGGCAGCCCCAACAGCCCTTTACAGCCAATTACGGACAGCGCAAAGTCACTCTTTGGGCCACATGCACATTTGCTTGAAGGAAGGACCAAGTCAGGAAGAAGACAGATTAGTTTGGCTCCAAACTTATGTCACAATGCTTCTGTTCCTGAGCAGTAAGAAGTTGCAAAGTGAAATGTATACACTTCCAGTCAGAGCAAAATAATTACATGTTCTGACGTGATCCTGTATTGGACACTGTTCTAAATTAACAAGCTAAACCAATGTCTACAAATATCAAAAAGGTAATTTGTGACGTGGCGGCTATTTGTTTCACCACTACGGGCGCAGAGTTCTTTCCCTCCATTATTTGGCTTGATGGTATTGAGAGTAGAAAGTACATCCATCTCCATTACACGGTGTCCCCACCAACAACGGAGGAAACTCATTAAAGGTGTTTAGAGGAATGTAAAAGAGAAAGGGTATAAGAAAACCTTGCAGACACCAGTACAAAAACAAGGCACTTTGAAGAGTGAGAAAAGGGACGGGTGAGGCACATATTATTTTATCATATATATCTATGTGTGTATACATATATATATATATAAAATATTATATGAGTCTAAAGTAACTGGGATTATTTAACAGCAAAAAGGATGAATTCCAAATAACTGCTGATGGACTTCAGGTTTTACTAAACTAAATTAATTTAAGAAGCAATGGCAGCCAGGTATTCATGAATTTTGTTAGAGGGGAATACAAATGGGAAAAAATTTGAGAACATAGTTCGCTGAAGCATCTGAGGTTCCATTCATTGCATTGGGTAAAACATTGTCTGCTCCATCTGCACTTATGGCATATTGCCTCAGCTAACATATTCAATTCATCCCACGTGGGGGAGGAAATCTGAGATATTGCAGAAATTTGTCAAAGAGTTTACTGTTAAATTGGAAGCAGAGAAGTGAAAACGAAGGCAGCTAAAGGGACAGATTCTGAAATATATGAGAAACAGTCAAGCTAATGCTAGGTATATAGAGAAGACAAAGAAAAGAAAACAGTGGCATGGAACAGCTGGCTGTAAACGTTTCTCTGTTAATAACAGTTCTCTAATGTCAAGTTATGGAACTGTAGATTGAAAGTGTGGGCTAGAGGCTCGGTGCTCCTCCTGTTTCAGGATGCAGTTGCTAAATTCGCCCTCGGTTTGCGTTGCGGTAGTGCCTTGGCATCAGATTCTGTGACTTCTGTTTGGGCAGGCTGTAAAGTGGTAGTGGGTCCATTCATTCCAGAGGGGTGAGCAGATGTTCTGCCACTGGGCTGGCGTGGGCCTTGTGATGGATAGCTCTGGTTTCGAGAGTTGGGATGATACCATGAAGCATTACGGTTTCTGTTGCCATTATCATATCTCATATTGTTGTAATAGTTTTGTCGTGGGCCTTGAGGTCTCATGCCCTGCCCTTGTCTCCTGTTCATTGGAAAACCCTGAGAAGCAAATGTAGCAAAGAACAACAGGTCATTATATGGATAATTCAAAGTGTCAAGAACATTTCTATTTTTTCTTTACTGGATGTCTTAATTTGGTACAATAAGATTTAACAGAAGAAACAAATGATTTCTTGCTTTTTTCTCTTAGAAAGACAATTTCATACTTGTCTAGGTGGTTGGACTGGACGGGGGCCATAATGGTTGGTCCCTGTGTTAGCTTCTACTGCAGACGTAGGCTTTCGATTGGTTGAGAATATGCTGGAGGTTGATGAAAGCTCAGGAGTGGATGGAGCAGAGGTGTCACTAGGACTTGTGAGAGAACAGCCACGAGAGCGAACAGAATAATTGTTCTTTGGGTGGGAAACTGAAAGATGAGTAAAAAATAGTCACAACGCACAGTAGTTACTACTAGACAGGTAATAATAAAACTTTCAACATCCACAAGGTATAAATTCTTCCTACCATTTCAGAATAAATAGAAAACACAAGATTGTGTCCATATTTTAACAGTCCCACAATCCTATGTGTGTTGACAGATAATAACCAGCACATGAAACCCTAGATAGGAGCACCCATCCAATACTTTTCTACATAAACATACTGGTTACTTCTTACTTAAATAGGCATTTAATGCAAGCGATGAACATATACACATATATATATATCTTTCTATTTATCTCACCATCTCTCTCTCTCTCTCTCTCTCCCCATCTCTCTATATTTACACACATGACTCATTAGTAATTGTTGTTCGTATATTATATATTAAATTCTAGGGTTGTAATACAAAAGAGGTGTGTCAAAATGGCATCAAGAACAAATTTGTATACAGCCCAAGTTCCAAAAGCTAATGAAATCCCCTGAAAAAGAAGGACTGTTTGGCATATGAGGAAGGCAGTTTCCCCATGAAGGCACAGTTTTGTCTTTGAATAAATGTTGAAAAAAAATGTGCCTGGAGAGGTTTACATGCTTTATTTGCCTGGCAGTGCAGAATATGCCTATATAAATATTGGAGTGTCTCTGAAACTGCCAATGAAAGCATGATCCTGAGAGCTCTGCTAGAAGATAAAGTTACCAGTTTTAATAGAGACCTATATACCCTGATAATATCTCCCTCTATCTTAATGGTGAGAGTGGTGTCACTTTTCCTGTGCCTTCCCAAAAAACAAAAGCCTAGCATTGTCAAATTCAAACCTGAACTGTTTTAAATGGGTGGTTTACCTTCAATTTAAATTTTTTTTCAATTTAATTTTTACTGTTACATAATTCTAATTCTAAGCAACTTTTATCAAATTGTCTTCAGTATTTTATTGCTTTATTTTTTAATTATTTGCCATCTTCTTCTGACTCTTTCCAGGTTTCAAATGGGTTTCACAACCCCATATAATATTGATACTTTTTATTACTCATCATTATATTCAGGCCTCTCCTATTCATATTCCAGTCTCTTATTCAAATTAACGCATGAAATGCTGAAACGGCAGAGCTGCTGAATAAAACTAAATAACACAAATAAAAAATGAAAACCAATTGCAAATTGTCTCAGAATATCACTCTCTACATTATATTAAAAGTTAACTCAAATGTGAGCAAAACATTAGCTGCAAAGGTATTTAATGGTGCAGATCTAATTGGTGGTACGTAAATGTCCAGACACAGGAGAAGGAAAATCTCCACATAGTTTACTCAATGCTTAATATAATAAAATAATCACACATAGCTACTTCATTGCGCTCATGCCCATAAAAGAACAGATTTGGTCTTCCTTTATGGAAGTACTTACATATATTTCTGAACGATTTACCTCATTCACGGAGTAAAAAGTAAAATGCTTGGAGCATTTGCAGACCCACAAAAAGAGTAATAAATTATAGGCTTTAATTTATATAAACAGGGTCGGACTGGGCTGGAGGGTCACCAAGAAGAAACCTGGTGGGCCCCCGGCTCTTGTGGACCCTGCCGGCCCAGACCCCCTCCGTGCAATAATCTTCCTGCTGCGTGCAGGTCGCAATAAATACAAAGCGCATACACGCATGCTGGGGGCCAGCTCAGGGGAAGAACCTGGCAGAGGACAGTCTGACCCTGTATATAAACATATTATAAGGGTTACAGAAGAATGCTACATGAAAAATGCACACGTAAAAAGTGCTACTTAGAAGTACCTGGCCTTCTGTTGCACAAGAGTGTACAGCTAGAAAATTGCATTGGGAAGTGTCCTAGCAGCAATATATTACATATATATATAAGGGTGCTTACCTTGACCAAAAGACTCTACACTCGTTTTCAGGGTATCTAGATCTGCAGTGAAGCGTGCGGCTCGACTCAGTTCCTCGTCGTATTTCCTTTCACTAACGAAATGCTGAATTTAGAAAAAAAAAAAAAATGAAACTATGCCAAACTATGCATATACTTTATTATTTGCTTATGCAAAGTGTATAGCTCCAACCATTCCTATAAAGGACAGATGACAATACATTTTAGAACTAATTTGAAAATTAAATTGAAGCATTTTGGGGAATTAAAGACTTTTTTGACATTGATATTAATAGAAAAAAGTACCCAAAGCCAGTTAAAGAAAACATTCAGCTGTGAGTTATTTTTGTCATGGGGCAGGGAGTGAATATTTTGTGAACCTCAGTTATACCTCTAGTAGGAATACACAGTGGTGTCTTTGGTGGCATGCATTGGTTCATCACATCTGTAACTAAAGTTTCTTTATGACAAGGCTTCATATAGGCCAGCACTACAAAGTATGATGCAAAGTATATAACAATGGTGTGAAAAATGGCGCCTTTGAACTCTGTTGTGCCACTCTGCATGGATATGGGAGATTCACATATAGGGACACATTTTTCACTAATGTATGGGGGAGGAAACAGTAGGGGCACTATGGAGGGCAGCGGATCTTATCACTTTAGGGGGTTAAGTTTTCCTTTAATAGCCAAGGCAACGCTATCAAAATGAAAAGCTTATCATACACAGGTCAGATTGCTCCTTTGTAGATCCAGTGATATGGTATTTTAATAACATTTCAAGTTTGCTAGACAAAACAAACAACTTACACAAACTGTTTAATTACCTTGATATCTGCTCGGAGTTCTGCTAGCTTCTCTTCAGACATGCGCACAGCCACATCTGTCAGCTTCTTAAGCTCCTCTGCCTTTTTCTGTCGGCTGTCCAAGATTTCCACTACACAACAGGGAACCAAATACAAACAATATCATGTATTGAGGAAATGCATAATACTTATTCTGCATCCTAATGAAATTTTGGCAGCAAATCCAAGCTGTAACGCCTCATTACTTCCATATTCTAAACATATTAAAATATTTATTTGGTGCTTTCATTTTAGAAAGAGTTCTTAACAGATACTGGGGGGGGGGGGGGGGGGGGGGGAGTCATTTAAGTAAAATAGGTGTACTGATCGGAATGTTTTTTTAAAATTATCCCTGCAGTAGAATGCTCAAAGCTAATTTGTTTGATATTATTCACTGCACGCGTAAAAATGGAATATTGGATATTAAAAAAGGGTGGTAATTTACTGGGTGGTGTCACTTTGTATCCAATGAGGGGTGCCTAACAATGACATGCTTTTTATCCCAGCTAGCGCTTCTCTTCTGTAAAAAAACAAAAAACGCCCCAAGCCCTGGTTAGTTCACTTCTGAGTGTTATTCAGATAGCAATAGCAGAAATTTCCTGGATAGTAACAAGGGATTGCTTTTAAGCAAAAGGAAACGACAGACTGCATGTCTGGCTCACTTCTGTCAATATTCTAAAAATGCTTTTTATATCAGTTTATATATATATGACAAGTTAATGCTACATAGTTTCCAAATAATGAAGAACTGAAGACTTAATATCACTGTATGCAATACAATTAGAAAGTAACTATAATGAGATATTGAAAAGATGATCATCAGGCCAATCAACAAAACATACTAGCTAAGAATGAACCACTATAAAACAAAACTTTTGCTTACTTGCTTCTGCTTTAACCTTGTCCATTTCTGCAAGCAGTGCTACCTCCCGATCCATCAGGCTGCAGGAGAGAAAAGCAGATAAGAAGTCAGTTACTGAGCACAAATTCATTTTGTCACCATAAGAAATAATTCCAATTCATTGTCACAGCAAGCAGACGGGCAGCTGCCATTTTGTGGACACTGTTATTAGGGCAAGTTTATTTAATAGTTTTATTAAAGGTATGGGTCCTTTACTAAAAAAAAATAATAATACATATTTGAGTCTAACGTTAATTTTGAAAAGGTCATTTATTGTTATATAGATTTTACAGTCTGGGAGATAGGTCTCCATTAAAAACACAAATGAGAAAGGGCGATATCCAGTATGTGGCAGGAGAATAAACCATGCTATAAAACCACAGATACAGGGGCAGATTTGGGGAAATTAGTCACCAAGCGACAAATCTCTTCTTCAGGGCGCCTAATCTCCCCGAACTGCCTTACTGAAAATTGCCGTCAGAATGGCACTCGGAGAGCCTCATTTTCTGAGGTTGCACAAAGTTGCCTCTCAAGGCGACTTCGGGAAAATGAATTGCTCAAAGTGCCATCCCGCAGGCAATTTACATTCCTGCTGGCGTGAAGGCAGTCTGGGGAGATTAGTTGCCCCCAGAGAAGAGGGGATTTGTCGCCGGGTGACTAACCTACCCTGAATCTGCCCGTGTGTCTCTGCTCTAACAGACAAAAGCAATTTGCTTAATAGAATATGGAAAAACAAAAACACCAAACAAACACCTTCACAAATATATCAAAACTATTACAACATTAATTGAAGCTGGAAATGTTTTGCATTGGACCACCATCTTCAAACAACATATGAGCATCAAGAAACTACTTCAGCAAACAGATAAGAACTGTCTCTCCAAATTCTTCATAACTCAGATCTCACAAAATATAAAATGGGTAATCTCTGATAACTGTCCTAGATGCCGATCTTCTAAAGCAAACAATAAATAATCTATGGTCCTGCCTGCCAATACAAACCTTTTGGTGAGAAGTAATTCTGTATGGGACACAGATGGCTGGAAAAACACTCCAAACACATATATAAAGGGCTTTATTTAGCGACAATACATCATATACACAACTAAATAAAGAAAAAAAATGTGATGGGAATATTAGAAGCAGTAGCTAGGAAAACAATATTACAACAATTGCTAAATAATGAACCCCAATCCAAAAATTACAGCATATCTTTCACATGGACTGGCTGGAAGGATTAACCAGAAAAAAAACAAAAAAAAAAAAACAAACACTACAAAGTTCTTGAACATGTGGACAACATACAGTACATAAAATCTCTCCCAAATCAGATACCCAACGGTCTATATATTTAGATATACGACATGGTATGATCCTGAAACATTAAGGGACCACTCACTGGTCATGGAACAACAAGACTACGCACCCCACCCCCGGAGTCATCAAACCAGCATTAATTCTCCAATAAAACCATATAAGAACTCTAAATGAGCTGAACTTAGATGTGTTACTAAAATGTCATTACACATTGTTGATTTAACTACATGAATCATTATCAATCTCTTCTGAAAAGTTTTGTATATTAGAAAAATAAAGATTGTTTTATTTTACGACAAATAAACAAGTATAAATTCTCTCTGTACAAAATGGGACTTCTCCACCACTGCAGTATTCAGCATACAATATATATTATGGGGTATAATCAAAAACAATATTCTTAATTAAAAGGCAATATTTATTGAACACCATGCCACCCAATAGTTTAAAAGCATTTCAAATTAAGCAGCGCTGCAATAGGACTAAGGGTCTCAGCCTGTTAGTTACAGATTCTAATGCTAATGACTCCTGCTGCACAAATATGGCAGCCCCCTCATACAGGAACATGGGGGATCAGACAGGTAATGTAAAAGCATCATGCAAATACTTTATGGCAACATTATAAGTAGCTTTCAAAAGCAATATTATGATAGATGTAAATTATGTATATGACGCATTAAGGGAATCACCAGCAATTCGTTTTCCAAAGTCGCCTCAAAAGGAAACTTAAGGCAACTTTGGAAAACGAATCGATCTGAGTGCCATCCTGCCAGGGATTTACATTCTAGCAGGTGGCAGATTGGGTAGATTTAGAATTTTTGAAGTAAACACACCAGTTTTTCTAATGCTGCACAACAGTACATTATATTTTCATTTATTTAAAGTCTTTAATTTGTTGGTGTTAATGTTCCTTTACCAGCTATGCAACACTCACCAACCAGCTAAAGCAACCCTCTACCGCTTGGTGGGAAGATACAGAGCATTCAAGCTCCTACACTTCAAAAGTTCTGGATGGCTCTCCCAGGCAGCGCCGCCAGATTTCCAATGAAAGTCATGATCTGTGAACAGGTAGTCACGTGTCGTGCACCCACAGAGAACAGGACAATGGCTATTCGTTAGGATCATTATGTATCACTTCACTGGATGGTGCAACCAAGTCACAAGTAACTTTATTGCCCCTTGTAACGTTCTGTTGTAGAATTAAAATTCACAAAGCACCAGGAGAAGGAAACCCTAAAATTAGTTAGGACTAAAAATGCCATGTTATATACTGAACTTACTGCACCAGCCTAAAGTTTCAGTTTGTCAATAGCAGCAATGATCAAGGACTTATAATTTGTCACAGGGGGTCACCATCTTGGAAAGCGTCTGTGACACTCACATGTTCAGTGGGCTCCGAGCAGCCAGGGTCGGACTGACCCGGGCCAGACCTCCTATCCCAATATTTGGATGACAAAAAAAAAAAAATTCGGCGATGCGCAGCACCAATCGGCACCGGCACAAATTTGCTCACCCCAGCAAGGAGATTGCATCACAGGAGGGGGCCCCCAGTTCGACCCTGTGAGCAGCCGTTGAGAAGCTAAGCTTAGGGGTCCTCACAAATTATCATGCAGAAAATGAGGTTGGCCTGTAATATACCGTAAACTGATGCTACAGGGCGGATTATTAAATTCTGATGCTAGTTGAATTTATCTGTATTAATTACAGATTATCAGCGTTAGCAGAAAAGAAGATGGGGAGCTACTGGGGCATCTTTGGAGACACAGATCTTTACTGCCAAATGACTATGGTTGCCTGGGGCTGGTACAGAAGCACAAAACATAATGTACAACATTTCTACCTACTTCTTTAGTTTAACTTTCCTTGTCCTTTAAGAGACAATCCCTTCAAGAAAGGTTTTAAAATTCAAGCAGATTTACTAAAGCCCCATTGTGGATCTACTGTGATTTATTCCCAAGTTAACAGGCAACTACAACCTGCCTTAAAGAAAAGTGAACTTGAATTCATATTCTATATATCACTATATATAAGGCTGCTGTGCACCTTGCCTCAGCAAGCAAACCTATGTTACAAAACGGAGCACAATGATCTACTCTCACAAACTTGTATTTCTGGAATACTGTTTAATTAACCACCTCCTGAAACGGTACAACGTACAAGCGTTTGCTTCAGGAAAGGACCAAGTCATAAATTTTTGCAGTTTTCTAAAATTTAAAAATTCAAGGGTATTTTTGGAAATCAGGCCCTGAAGATGACATGATCATGACTTTGTATACTGCCAATAAGTCTTGTGATAATGAGCATGGATATGCCGAATCTCAGCCTATTCCTGCATGTTTGAATTAGGCAGAATCAAATGCATATTCCTGAACAACAGAAATTGCAGCTAACATCATGTAAGTAGCCAATGTGTTTAGATGCGCTCAAACATGCATCTCAAACATGCGCCAAACACATAGAAAGACGCCTGCCCTAAAAGAGCCAGCATTCCAAAAAGAAAAGTTGCGTTTTGGCAAGATTTGCCTTAGTCTAATGCCATCATGCCAGAGACCTGATGACATTTTATGTATTAGTTTAATATAGAAATAAGAACCTTAATTATGTACCAAAACACACTGCTATTGTTTTCTCTGTGTATACAAGGGCAGACAAACACACTTTCTGAAATGGGGTTGCTGTGAAATCCGGTCTGTAGCGCAAGCAAGAGTAATTCCGTTGCTGTTTATTGAAGGAGGTTCCAGCTGGAACCAATCCAAAGCAGCTGGGAGAAGTTCTGCATTCCCCTCCACATACGGATCTGAGCTTCCTGGTTCACATTCACAGTACATGCGTTTGTGCACAGAAAATGAGGCTGCCATTTAGGCAGTTAAATATAAACTGAATACTTTAGTCTTTTGGCCAGTCTGTAGCCTTCACAGCAAAGCTTGATTCTGTAAATACAGTTCAAAGACCAGCACACTGGACTATGCCTCATAAAATAACACGCAAAGTATATACTGAAGTTGTAATGGTCCTGCAAATACAAGTCCTTCCAAGTAATGTCAAAATCAGTTACGCATTTGCAAATATTGAGGGAACAGTGAGCAACAATACATGGACATAGCTTGTGAACAGACATTGGTAAAAAAAAAATGAATGGTTTGTGGGCCTAGTGAGGCAAATGTTAGTTGGGATGGTAGATGTAATGTCCCTAAACAGGACTTGGACTTATAAGATGCTGGTTGGTTTGGAGGATTGGTTCTTAAATATTCAAGAAATTTTTGAGACCAATAAATATAACCACTTTAATGCTGATTGCTTGCTGTGTTTATTCAGGTGTTCTAGACCAGGTCTGTCCAACAGAGACCTGCGGTCCAGATGTGGCTGCTCCAGGGCTCTATAGACTTAATTGTATGACATCATTAACTAAATATAACCTGGCCCTTTAACATGCTGCGTATGAAATAATTCACAAGTTGGAAGCAATGCACTAGGCAATACAAATAACAATTGTTTAGACTATCCAGTCTGAGGACACCTTATAAAAAATATCAAATTCATTATAAAAATGCTCCTCAAGAAAAAATTTATTAATTCTCTCCCAGAACACTTAAGGGTTCATTTATGTCTATGGAAAGGCTCATGTCTAAGGTTGTCACCTAGCTGGTTAAAATGATGCCCGATGTTATCATTAGGGAACAAAAGATAAAAATATGGGAAGGAGAATTTCTTTTTCCAGGAAAAGGTGCTATCCCTAACATGATGAGAGTGTGCTTTCCTTCAGAACCTGGTGCAAAGACTTATGCCTACCAACAGTAGGCCCATTAACTACAGAATGACCAGAGAAAATGGAGCATTACAGCTCCATATAAACTTTGCAGCTTGCATCACTAGAATAACTGAGCCATCAAGAATAAACTTCTTTGACAATAAGCAGCAGAATTTCATGGAAATCTGGGGTTAAAGTCCTTACATTTTTTTGTTGTGCTTTAACAGTCTACAGTTTACCCTGTCAGTATGAAGAGGTGGAGGTTATTATGGGTCAGAAACACTCCCTTATACAATTATGTCCTACTGTAAAAAGTGTATAAAAGAAACAGCTGAAGGTCAGGTTTCCTGAGCCACTCACAGCACACGGATTGAAAGAAACGAAACACAGAGAGACAGGATGGAAACAAATGGCTTTACTTCTAGCAGACCATTAGGGAACAAAGGGCTTTTTCTCTTTGTGTATGTCTAATGGAAATATTAAAGAGGTAAACATACAATTATTTTACTTCAGGCTTTCTCAATTCTATAAAATGTGTTAATAATTTGGCTTGAATTTTTAATGCACTCCCTCTTGGAGATTTTTTCCAGATAAAAAAAAACGCTGTGAAGTGTGTCAGAATAAGTGTCTATAACCAACTGCTTTAGCTGTACCCCCTCCCAAAAAAACCCCCCCAGCAATTACTGCCTTATGATATCCAGCTACTTAGCCAGTCTGGTATGTTGTTTCCTTTTTTGTATGTTTGTTGCTTAGAAACCCTGTCCAATCTGCAAGAAGTTAGTAAAAGCCCAAACTCAGTTTCTATATCATTACTCAAAACCAGCCTGCCCCATGCTTGTCTCGCTACTGAAAAACTAAAACTATTGACCCATACCAGCTCTGCAGCTCAGAGAAGGTTTGCTTCATCTTTTTAATAGAGGCAT
>CM044433.1:140062413-140082467 GCA_024363595.1 Xenopus borealis | reverse complement strand
AGTTATTATAATAGAGGTAAAAAAGAGTTTGACTTCAGGTGTCAGAATCTCTTTAAGAGAGATCTACACTTTCTGCTCTTAACAAATATCTTGCCATGTTTCCATGCAATGCAATCAAATTCCTATTGCTAAAACGATCCAATAGCCACAAAGAAGAATAAGCAACTAAACTACCCTTAAATGGGAATTGTAACCAAAGAGGACTATGAAGATTCTCATTCATCCAGGTCATGGTATATCTAACAGAAGTAACTCAAAACAACTGAACTTGCGGAGACATTTTAATGAAGACTGCTCATACAAGTAGCTTCTTCACTTCAACTTGAAGAAAGTTTGAACTGAAGAAGCTGCTCAGATGAGCAGTGAAACATCTTCATTAAAATTTCTCCGCAAGTTCAGTTGTTTTGAGTTACTTGTGTTAGATGTAACCAAAGATGTTTCTTACAGAGCATTTAAATGTAGTAAGAAGGCATCCAGTAGTAAAGCAGTAGCCAAAGCCTGATTTTGTGCTGGAGGTGGACACTTACTCATACTAGCCTAGGGGTATGTGCCTACCTCAGGCATGAAACATTTCAGGCTTAGATATGTCCTAACAAAGTTTTATAAAAACTCGTTTGGCTACTGCTTCACTACTGGATGACCTCTTACTATACTTGAATGCTCTGTGTTTTCCCAAACAAGTTTGGCAAACCCTTGGAGTGGGGTTTACCCTGGCAAGAGACCACCTTTCAGTAAGATTTTTTTGAATTTGTATCTTTTTGACAAAAAAAAAAATGGAGCTATATACCAGTATTCATATGGCTTAATCAAAGATTAAGATCCCCCCCTACACATACAGTGAAAATATTCTTATCCACTGGCTGTGACATATAGGGGTTATTTAACAAAGGTTGAATTTTAGAGTTTTTTATACCTCTAATAAACTCAAAATTCGAATCAGCGTGTTCGGGGTTAGCAACCTGAAAATTAATTGATCAAGTTTTCAGGGAAAAAATGGTTCAAGGGACCCCTGCCATTGACTCCTACATGACCTCGACAGGTTTTAGATTTAGAGCTATTTCCAGGGTTAATCTGAAAAATAGATTTTTGACTCAAAAATAACCTGAAAAACTATTTTGTGCAAAACATGACTCAAACCTCAATAAATGTGCCCCATAATGATATACATTTAAAATACAGGTATGTGACCTGGTATGCAGAATGCTCAGGACCTGGATCTTTTCATTATTTGGATCTTCGTATCTTAAATTTACTAGAAAATCATTTCAACAAACCCAATGAGTTTTGCCTCCAGCAAGGATTAAATTATATCTTAGTTTGGATCAAGTACAAAGTACTGTTTTATTAATATAGAGAAATAAGAAACTTCGATTATTTCGATAAAATGGAGTCTATGGGAGGTGTCCTTCCCATAATCTGGATCTTTCTGGATAATGGGTTTCCTGATAAGGTATTCCATACCCGTACAAATATATTAAGTCTTTGAAATAACACAGCACCAAACAAACTCTATTCTTATTTTTTTCAGAAAAGGGATACAGTAGTCTATTAGCAATTAAACAGACTTAATGATTAGTTATCCAAGTAACAAATCCTTTCTAGCCTAGGAACAATAATCCTCCACATAAAAGGGATTAAAGCTGGCCACGGGGGGGGGGGGGGGGGGGGGGATCTCTTATGTAGAAACTCAATTTCCAGAAAGCCATCTCCCATTTTAAGCCAATAATTAAAAATGTCTACCATTATTTCCTTTTCCCCCCAGTAATAAAACACTTGTGGCTTAAAATTTGCTGAATGACTCCATATTGATGTTAATCATATTTGGGTTTTTTTTTATTATTAATGTATGGTTGTTGAAAAACACCTGGTCCTAAGCATTTCGGAAAACAGATCCCATAGTAGTTACATTTGATCACAGCACAGCTCCCATACATCAATAGAGAAGGCAAGCCCATGGGAAGCTGGGCGAGTAAAACCGATATTTTTGCTGTGAGGGAATAAGAATTTCTAGTTAAACCACTTCTACATAACTGTAGGGAAAATATACAAACTAGAATGAGCCCTGGGGTTGTGTTCCTTCTAATCTGCACAGGTTTTTACTGATGAATTTAAAAAGGGGGTCACAAAAGTCTGAAAGTGTACATGCTATACACAGTGGCCTTTAGAAACAATCAGCATTTTTGTTTAGTAGCTCTCCCTGTTTGTGCTTCAGATTGTTCTCTTGACCAGACTCGGAGAATAGAAAATGAAAGTGGAGAGCTTGCAGAGAAATGAAAGTAACAGTTACAGAAAAACGTAGTCCGATTGTTGACTTCCTTGTTTCTGGGGGTGGCTTACCCTAAGCAAAAGGACTGGCATGAGAATGTAAAAAGGGAGGGAAGGAGGCAAATCATTCAATAACAATTTAATTTTTTTTTCAAGTAAATAAGTTCAACATGAATTAATCTAGTTTAATAGTTTGAGAAACATGTAAAATAAAGGTGAAATAGCTCTACATATAAGCAGCACATTGTGGCAAAGCTCCTGCCCATTTCTAGCACCAGAATTGATTTTAAAAGCAAGAAAAAAAAATCTAAACCAAATTAGGAGGTGATTTTGGTAATGGTAGCTCAATTTGGGAGGGACTACTCAATCTGAAATAAAGAGCTGGCTTTTTGTAGCTAAAAGACTAGTGCCATAAGTTACATGAAGGAAATTGTATTTTGCTTTCCAACACTGTACGAACAGGAGTCACAAACTGAGAATTACAGGGATTAACTAAAGCCCAAAGACAAAATATTGCAACATGGGATACATCAATGCTAATGCTTCTTAATCTAGGATATATAAAAATTAGGGGGACAGGCCCTAAGGGCTAGAGCAGACGGGGAGATTCGGGGGCATTTTGTTGCCTGCCTGGCAAAAATATCACAATGAATGAGCCAATGCAGGCCGCGCTCCAACTGGATTTTTAAACCTGTCCACTGGATAGCGGATCCGATTGTCGGGCAGATAACAGTTGAAGATGCTGGTCAAAGGCTCAGTATGTGGGCCAATAAATCACTGTGCATGGCCACCAGAGGCCGAAATCAGATAGCTGAAATCTGCCCTAACATAGACATTAGCCTCCTCTCTGTTCACTGAATTGGCTCTGCAGGATTCAAAGAAGAATCACGAGTCCTTTAAATTCAGTTTGGAAGAGAGAGGAGGCTGTGGTAGGACTAAAATCTGTCAGTGGATTTCATCTAGCCGTTTTTTGGCCTCTGTTTGGCCCTGGTGGCCATACACAGGTTTGTTCAAGACAAGCCGACTCCATGTGGAAGAGAGAGGAGGAGGCTACTGCCCACAGCAGGGCTGAAATCAGCCAACAGATTTAGGCTAGATCATTTTGGCCCCTGTGTGGCCCTAGCCTTAGTCTGTACCATTTGGCAATATATTAACAAATATGTAAAATTGAAAATAATGAAAGTAATTCCCAAGGTTTACAGTTAAAGTGTAGGCATCTTACATATAGTCTACTTATCCTCTCTTTAGAGGGCATAAACAATAAAAGGGTAGTAAAAACTAATCAAATAGCTCAGTTTTCCGCTCACTTCTAAAAAAAAACCATTCCATGTTTGAAATTTCTCCACCTTTCCATGGGCAGATAGTGGAACTGTATCAGAAGTGGCTTATTGGGGACTAGCTAAAGTAATGCCACATGGTCACTGTAAATAAACAGTAAACTCTAGCCCAAGGGTCCCCAACCCGTGAGCCACATTCAAATCTAAAAAGAGTTGGGGAGCAACACAAGCATGAAAAAGTTCCTGGGGTTGCCAAATAAGGGCTGTGATTGGCTATTTGGTAGCCCCTTTGGGACTGGCAGCCTACAGGAGGCTCTGCTTAGTACTATACTTAGTTTTTATGCAATTAAAACTTGCTTCCTAGCCTGGAATTCAAAAATAAGCACCTGCTATGAGGACAATGAGAGCAACATCCAAGGGGTTGGAGAGCAACATGTTGCTCATGAGCTACTGGTTGGGGATCACTGCTCTAGCCACTTGCTGTCAGGGGTCATTTATTATACACCTCTAAAAAATAAAAGGAACAGGAACTTTCTATGCTCCCTCAATTAAACTTCCTCTAAATACAGCGGTAGCACCACCAGCCAATTGATGTGCCGCATTCCGAGGGTGTTCAGGAGAGTCGCTGGAATTATACAATGTAGGATGGCAACCAATCCCCATCTTGCGGGCGGCAGCCAACAGCATGCATATGCAAATTATGATTTGGGATTCGGCTAATTTCTTCAGTCAACCAATCTCTTCTGATTGGTTAAAAATATATTTTTTTTATTAAAATATAGATTTAACAATACAGTTAACTGAGGAAACAGGGAAATTGAGGGAGTGTGAGATCTATTAGCTAGAGGTCCACCTTTTTGGGGTAAAAAATGTTATTTGCTTTATAAGGGTTAAACCACACAGTATATTTTGTAGTATTTTGTCAGATTGAGAAAACACATCCTACACATCAGATGTAGTTACATGGGTTAAATTAAAATGGGATGAATACAAAAATTTGATGTATAAATTAGATTAAATATTTGCCATATGAAACTACATGCCTGTCAGATGGGAACACCGCATTTCCCCTCATTGAAATACAATGGCAGTTGGCTGTAAATGTATAAACAAGAGGCTCCACCTGGCATTACATTACAGCTGGGGGGGGTCAGATTTGGTAGCATCCCACAAATCTTTTGTTGTTGTATGGCGCTACATGGCAATATTAGATACAATCTGACCCAGAAAATCCAGAGTAGTTTAGCTCTTAGATATCCTTGGACTCATGTCTGATCCCCACTTAGACTGTAAGCTCTACGGTGCAGGGACTGCCTTCCTACTGTGTCTCATACCATATCAATGTCCTAATAGAAGCTCTATGTACTGTGCATTTATGGGCAGATCTACTAAGGGTCGAATTTCGAAGTAAAAAAAAACTTTGAAATTCGATTTTTTTTTTTCGGGGGGGCCATTTCGATCGAAAACGGACCAAAAAGGTCTGTTTTCGATCTAACTGAAATCATTCGATTAGAAGATTTTCAATAAAATCCTTCGAATTCTTGGCACTTATAAAAAATTTCAGGAGAGGCTCTAGGAGGTCCCCCATATGCTAAAATGGCAATTCGGCAGCTTTAAGGTGTGGAAGAGTCAAATTCAAAGGATTTTAAAGAGACAGTACTTCAAAATTTCCTTTTTTTCAATTCAAATTGAATTTTGGGCTATTCGATAGTCAAAGTATCCCAAAATGACGTCAAAATTCGAATTTTAAAAATTTTAATTTTATTCGACAATTCACTTTGACCCTTAGTAAATGTGCCCCTTATTGTATCCATTATGTTACTTGTCCTACATAACATTGTACGGTGGTGCAGCTCTCAGACATCTCTTTACAAATAAAGTTATACATACATACAGCAATGGTTATACACTGTATATCTGTACCGTTGTAGTTAGACAATGGATTTTTGGAGATCATAAGAGCCTTCAGTGAAAAAAAAGTCAGAATGCTACTGCCTTATGGAAATAGTATTTCATTCAATATGCTCCCTGCTGGTAGAAAAGATCGCCAACATAGAATACTATCCTTTACCGGGATAGCTCTTTTATTCAGGCGAGCTTACAATCTTATTTTCCAATTAAACTACAGGGATAGTGTAGTTAAAATACAAACTTGTCTTAATATGATCGATATACACACAGACACATTAGCAAAGTCAGTTTTTTTGACTACACAGTTCTTAAAGGTTAATATGTAAAATAAATATGAGAACTGAATATATTTGCTTGTGTATATTAAAGGGGTTGTTCACAATAAAGGGGTTGTTCACAATAAAGGGGTTGTTCACCTTCAAACAACTAGTTGGTTTCAGATCAACAGAAAGAATTAATTTTTCCAATTACTTTCCATTTTCTATTTGTGACATTTTTTTCTAATATTGAAGTGTAAAGTGTACTTTTTCACCTTCTAAAGCAGCTCTGGGGAGGGGGCGACTCCCCCAAAACTGTACTAAATTGATACATTTAATGGATAAATTTCTTATCTTTTTCCCTACTGAGCAGAATCTCTGGATTTCATTACAGGCAGCTGTTAGAACGGATACAATAGTTGCTAATACTCCAGAGCTGCTGCTGAGAAATGTATCAACTAATGTAGTAAATTGTAACAGTTTAGAGTCCGCACCTGGATTAGCGAGCTGCCAGACTCAAACACCGGAGACACGAACGGTCAACTTTAAACTTCCATTTTGGAAAAGCAGTAAAAAAATAAATAAAAGCTAAGTAATTGAAAAAAAAAAAAAGTATTTCTGAGGAACAATCTGAAAACAACGAAGCTGAAAAAATGGTTTGGAAGGTGAACAACCCCTTTTAAGCGGAAGATATCCGATCTTAGCACTGTAAATTGTCTTTGTGTTCATGGGTTCTTGTTCTTGCAAAACTAAACCCACCTGCCAACTACATGAACAAAAGATCTTTATGGACCATGAAGAAACCATTCTGTGCTTTCTCTGATTCACTGGCCAGTATGCCTGCATTGCAGTCTTAAATAAATTGCTACATACTCAGAAAATAAATCATACTGACGTGTCTGTCTAGTGGGATTATTACACACCTCCTCCTACTTTATTTGCATGGAGATAATACAGGTTACATTGTAATGGAAAGCACAAGTGAAGCAAGAGAGTTTTATTATTTAGGATTTCTTGAATGCATCAATGTACTGTCCAAAAATACATTCAGATTCTAATCAGAATTCAGCCCCACCCCCCTCAGTGTATAGTGGAGTAAGGTGAAAAAACAAACATGCATTGTATAAATTTAATTACAATATTAGATCGGTTTAGGTTTACTTTGTGCTGGTATGGGGCCTGTTATCCAAAACACTCAGGACCTGGAGTGATCCTCATGTCCTAATGTTTTTGTACTTTTAAATTTATTTTTGAGAATACTCCCATTTCTCTTTTTTATTTGTTTCTTCATACCAAAAAAATAATTTAAATATACCCAATAGGCTGGT
This sequence comes from Xenopus borealis, assembly GCA_024363595.1. Lineage (NCBI taxonomy): Eukaryota > Metazoa > Chordata > Amphibia > Anura > Pipidae > Xenopus > Xenopus borealis. Next base: position 140,075,429 of record CM044433.1, on the reverse strand, counting down.
TTGCTTGCAGTGAGGATTAATTATATCTTAGTTTGGCTCAAGTACAAATTCCTGTTTTATTATTACAAAGAAAAAAGGAAATTATTTAAAAAAACAAAAAAAAAACAAAATGGATTATTTGGTTATTTTATTTTTTGGATAAAATGGAGTCTGTGGAAAAAGGCCTTTCCATAATTACCCTTTCAGATAACGGATCCCATGCCCATATTTTGGTAGAGTTGCAATGCTACTCTCCATTTGTAACACTAGTTATTGGTCTTCCATGAATTATCCTGTAATGAATCTAAATATGCCTTAAAAGCCACCAAAAGAAGAAACTGAGCAAAAATCCCTACAACAAGAAATTCTCTTAAACTGCAACACTGGTCCCATGAGATTTTTAAATCTATCCGATAGATGGCCAAATAAGTTACTGATTCTGTCTAAAGGGTCAGAGTTGGCAGCTTTTACTGGCCCTTTTGCTGGACACAAAAAAGGTATACACAATATGTAATCTGTGCACCCTAGTATGTCTCTGTACTTACTTACTAGGGTGTCCAAAGTTTTGCACGTCACTATTAAAATTTCCTTTGTCCTATGAATTAAAGTTCATGGAATAAAACCATGCATTGACATTTACAAATAGGATGCTCTTAACAAACAGATTACTGCAGTAGTTGTTTACCAACATTCACTTACAAAACCTGTTAAATATGTAATTTTGCCAGGGGCGCCTGCACTTTTGCATACGACTAAGTCATTATTTATACTGCAGCTAAATGAGATGCGACAATTTCCGAAGCAAGGAAAATGTTTTCTTTCAACACATTTCATTTAAGTTGGCATTGAGAAAATGGTGTCAAAGTGACCTGCTTCTAAGCTGATAAGAAGATACCTTATGTAAAGTAAAAATAAAAAATACAGTGGTCCGGCACTGGTATTTTTTTCCAGGAGGCCTTTTATTTAGTCAGAGGTAGGTCACTGTGACCACAATAACTTTACATGCAAGTCAATAAATCAGGCTGCAGGACAAAGTGTGGTTACAGCAGCTGACAAGGGTGTTTTAGGCTTTAGCAGAGTTAAGTGAACGTATTCGTGAAACTGTACATCACAGACTGGGGAAAGTACTGGTTTATACACTGCATCCAACAAGGAAAAAACTTATAAATGTTCATCCAATTTTTCCAAAACTAATTCAATGTCCTCCTTTCCAACATTTTAGGTACAAAGCAGATCAGTGCAGTGTTCTTCCATAGGGTTACTGGCAGGAGGTAAGAAAACAACTACCTCAACCATTATAAAAAGCTTTTTATAGACTGACTTCACAGGTGCTCCAGTCCACCAAGTGTTTCAATTTAGCGACTGGAGATATATCTCGTATTGAAATCCTTTTTTGTATTAGAACTGGGGTCCCCCAACCCATGAGCCACATTCAAAGATTTTGGGAGCAATACAAACATGATAAAAGTCCACAGGGGTGCCAAATAAGGGCTGTGATTTTTTTGTTTGATGACTGCCAGCCTACAGGCATACACCTGGTTTTCTGCAACTAAAACGTTGCTTCAAGCTTGCAACTGAAAAAGAAGCACCTGCTTTAAGAACAGTAGGAGCAACATCCAAGAGGTTGGTGAGCAACACAAACAACCTTCAGGGCATCTGATTCACTTGAATTCCAAGCATTCTGCAATGGCATAGGACAGTGATCCCCAACCAGTAGCTCGTGAACAACATGTTGCTCTCCAAACCCTGGGATGTTGCTCCCAGTGGCCTCAAAGCAGGAACTTAATTTTGAATTCCAGGCTTGAAGGCAAGTTTTAGTTGTATAAAAACCAGGTGCACTGTCAAACAGAGCCTCAATGTAGCTTGACAATCCACATAGGGGCTACCAAATGGCCAATCACAGCATTTATTTGGCACCCCAAGAACATTTTTCATGCTTGTGTTGTTCCCCAACTCCTTTTACTTCTAAATGTTGCTCACGGGTTCAAAAGGTTGGGGATCCCTGGCATAGGACATCTATATCTCCTATATAAAGAAAGATACTGCTAATAAAAAAAAATTAACCAATATAAACCCACAATGACACAATTGAATATCTAAAAATGTGCTAAAAAAACAAAAAAACAAAAGGATGACAAAGAAGTTCCTAATAAGCAGTGATTTCTGCCTTTAACAGGGGAACGTACGCAATGACTGGCTGGTGATCCATTGGTCTGTGACCGCCTCTCACCACTTCCCTCTTCCTAAACATTTACCCAAGCACAGGAACGGCATAGAAAACAGTTTGTTCACCACCTTAAAAACAATCCATGTCCCACAATACCAAATGCATATGCAATGGCAGAAGAAAATGGGGGGGGGGGATGGGAGAAAGAAAAGTCAGTCACTTATCCCCCGAGGTTTAGGACCCGAGGCTAAAGAAAAGGTTCCGTTTAATGGTTGCCTGGAAAGCGTGGATAAAATAATATTCGCAAAAAGTGTATGTTTGTGGGGAGGGCAAAAGTTTTCAATATTCTATGAAACGTCTATAGTTGTGGATTTGCCACCTTATGCACAACTGCACAGGCACCACCGGTGGGGGGTTATAGTGCAGATACTAATCTCTAGGTTTGTATTGCCTGAAGCAAAAATATATTTATAGAATGCTGATACTAACATGGGGCCTTCCCTCTGCCTACCAGAGAAGAGGCTCTGTTTAAAGGGATTGTTCACCTTCTAAACACTTTTTTTTCCAGTTCAGTTGTTTACAGGTGCAGACGCTAAACTGTTACCATTTTGCAATATTTAGTTGATACATTTCTTAGCAGCATCTCTGGAGTATTAGCAACAATTGTATCAACAGCTGCCTGTAATAGAACAGAGATTCTGCTCAGCAGGAACAAAGATAAGAAATTGATCAACTAAATCGGGGTGTCCAACCTGCAGCCCAAGGGCCGCATGAGGCCCAGGATGGAAACCCTTGGTTCCCGAGGAAACTTCATGTTTCAAAGGATATAGGAGTAGGCAGGAGGAGAAACTCTGCCCATTGCCCAGTTAGTAGTAATAATGATATAATAATGTCTATATAATATCCAGGTGTCCCATATTCCAGTGTATGGTTCCATTATCCAACTGGTATTGTAGTTCTTTTCTGTGTATTTTCTTTACTTTTACAAATCAAAAGTGTGTGTGTATTTCATGTGTGGCCCCAGACAATTTTTCTTTTTCCAATGTGGCCCAGGGAAGCCAAAACGTTGGACACCCCTGAACTAAAGGTATCGATTTAGAACAGCTTACAGGGTAATTGGAAAAAGTTATTTTTGGTAATCAATCTGAAAACAACTCTTCAATTTCAAAAACTTATCTTCTCAAAATACCCCTTTCTCAGTGCCAAAAGACACCCCCCACCCCCTGTGCAAACAATGGAAAACTGGGAATATAGAGTCACCCCGCAATTGCCCAAGGTTGATACAGCTATGTCTACATGGACGGAATCAAATCTTAGTGGGCACTGGGCCTGACAGCACCACAGGTAAATCATCTAGCAGACCGAGGGAACACTTTAGTTTGTATGTGTACAATACACAAGAAAGACACACAGGTCTCACACAAAAAACAACGATTGTAAAGACTTGTGACATTAGATATGCTTGTGTGCATTATACAGTACAGCCACAATAGTTTCAGATTGTCCCACTTTCCTGTTCTTTATTCATGTTCTCCCCTTTCCACCACCCTTCTCCTAGGCCAATAAAATGCAGAGACACTCTAGAAAGATATGGATCTTTCACTGAACCCTTGAACTGCAAAGGCATTAAACCTTTCACAAATGTATTTTACCTTCTGGGTTCCAGGTTCCTGGCTCCATCTGCAGGGCAACTTTGGAACAGTATGCTAGCAGCATTCATTATTAGAGAGAGTACATGAATGAAAAGATTTCTTGGTAATATTTTAGCTACCCTTTAAGAACAACGGTGGGACACACACATTACATTTCCCATAAAGATAAATAATGCCATACCATCAATTCTTTAAGTCATGGTGAAACAAGGGACCTGGGAGCATACAATCTAATTTTGGAGCTGAAAGCAAATAAAAGTGACCTTCCTAAAGGTGGCCATATATGTATCAATTACAATCTTTGCTGTGAGCATTGGTTGCAAGAAAGATCATTCATTTTTATTACAGAAGTTAAGAGCTGAAACATCATATATGCAGGTGCAAGCAATAGGTTTCTACCTCTAGCTGACAATTCAGTAGTAAACTCTGGGCAATGTTTGGGTGCCTACAAAGGTGCCCGGATTAAAATGTTCCGACTTGGCCAACCGTCAAGCTGACTGATATCCAAGTGTTTTGCAAATATCGGTTTGCTCATCTTTCGCCATACATTCATGTGTGTATGGCCATCTTATGGACCCATGCCCTTTGACATGTTGATGCAAATCAAATAGAAGTATTTTAAGACATGGGACCAATATCTGCATCTGCAAGAAGAGTACTACAAAATGAAATTCCATTAAACATGCAGAAAACTAAAAACAAAATAAGATTCAGTGGTCCTTTAATGTAGATTGCCATATTGATGAATCTTAATCAGTGCTGGTTCACTTGGATGTTTTATGTTCTTCAGTGGATTGCGGACAACACCCAAAATTCCAGTCGCTGATCCATCACATTTTTTCAGTCAAAAAAAGTCAGTGGCCGGACATCATTTAATCTCTATGATTGATCTCTCCTACAACAAATCATTCCATCACAAAATTTCACTTTGCCTTCCAAGCCCTGTCCTTCACACTAGGATACACTATCTGCATTAACCTGCTATCCTTCACAGGGCAAGGGTCATTAATCCCAGGCCTTTATTTGCTTATAGAACACAGTCTGGATGGAGTCTTTGGAAAGAAATTTGATTTAACACTATTTACCCTTATAGTCCTGCTGTAACACTACACATAAAGCAACCCATCAGCCCCTTCTCTCTGTTCTATCCTAGAACACACAAGTCTCACGTGACTATGACTTGCTTATACAACCCTGTACTCTGACCACTATTTTAAACAACAGATGGATTTTCTCCATCTGGTGCACACTTCAGCTTGGCACACAGGCTAATATCTGTTTCTAGAACTGCTATTATTACAGATACCCCTACACATCGGACCACTCTGAATACTGTTTACACCAATTCAGAATTTTGGGGTTTAGATCCCATTTAAGGGATCTTCAAATGATGGGGGCAGACGAGCAGATTCGGGGGGATTTAGTCGCCAGGTAACTAATCACCTCTTCAGCCCGGCGACAAACTCCCTGAACTGCCTTCCGTGTGCTTGAATGAGGATCACCTGTGCAAATGCACTTGCGCCGCTTTGACTTCCGAAGTCGCCTGAAGTTTCCAACTTTGGAAATCGAAGTGCCACGAGTGCATTAGCGCAGGCGATTCCTCATTCAGGCACATAGAAAGGCATATGGAAGGCAGTTCGGGGAGATTGTCGTTGGGCTGAAGAGGCGATTAGTCGCATGGCGAATAAATCTCCCTGAATCTGCTCGTCTGCCACTAGCCTAAGAGATCCTCTGTAAATGGGCAATATTTATGGCCTAAATCACGCTCCACTGGCACAAATAAAATTACAAACACACAAAAAACAACCCCACCAAACTGCTGCATTTTTTCATGCAGGAAGTGATGTGGGCTCTGTGGGCAATATTAGGACCGCCGACTCCAACATGCCAGCAATAAATGCATTAATTTGTTGCCATTTGCTATTGAAATTACTCTGCAATAAATAACTTCCCAAGCATATACTGTTCCTTATCCTAGAACTGGTCAGTATACATTGGGTACGCATTTAACAGTACTGCCTAATATTCAGAGCCATTCAGTTAGATTTGGATGGTAAAGCGAGATCTCTACAGCCACAAACAGGCAGTTAGAGCTGGCCAGTTCTGACCTGACTGAAGTTTTCCCATAGTAATGGCTTGACAAACACACATGAAATCTATTAGCGGGAAACTAGTGATGAGTGGGTCGAGAAAAATTCAAACCAGCCCCCGACTCGAACTGGTGCTCTGGTACCTGCGCCAGCCCCGATGCTACAGAAGGGGAAGACGCACATCAGTAAATAAAAAGAAACGTGCCAGGCAGAAAGTGGGGCAATAAGAAATTGACCTGAAGCAATCAAACCCGCAGGCTTTGTGTCAGCCTGCACATCACTACCAGAAACCCATTACTTAAAAAACTCCAAAATTCCCATTCCAATTTTCCCATAAAGTCCTGTTTAAAAGAAACAATTCTCGTTTTATCGTGATTCCATTTGACTCAGTAAAAATAAAATAGTAATTTATACTGAGTTAATAGATTCATAAGTTGCATAGATTCATACTGGTTGCAAAAATATATGGATATTTAATATGTAAAATGTTATTATCAGGCTTAAGGAATCCTGTTTCAGGTTACAGAAAGATCCCTTATTAAACAAGCCTTGAAACTAGCTGCAACTGCCAAAAATACAGTTAAAAATCAAATTCATTTAAGCCCATATAATAGGCCTATAATAAGAAAATGTATGAATTAAATATTTAGAAAATAACCTGAAAAGGAGGCAAAAACATATGGATAGCCTACCTCCTACAGTAACAACAGTTCTGCATTAAAAAGGCAGGAAATGGAGGGCATTACCGCTTGTAATCACACCCTTGTGAACAATCCAATTAGGAGAGTGTGGCCTCCATTCAGTAGGCAGGCAGAATAAAAATAGAAAGCTGAAAAGCAGCTGTTCTGAGCTCTACAGAAACCTTGTATGTTTAAATTAGGGATGCACGGAATCCAGGATTCAGTTCAGGATTATGCCTTTTTTAGCAGGATTCAGCCAAATCCTTGAGTCTGGCTGAACTGAATTCGAATTTGCATATGTAAATTAGGGGTGGGGAGGAAATTACATGACTGTCACAAAACAAGGAAAAAAATGTTCACACTTTTTCCTTTCCCGCCCCTAATTTGTAGACTGTATATAACAGTGTGCTGCAAATGTCTCTGTTATACATGTAACTGCAACTGATCACTGTAATGTCCTCTGGCAAATAAGGATCATTTACAGTAAATCTTTAGTGTTGGACTATAGTATCCCAGCTTTGTAATGCAACAAATTGTATATTTCAAATTTAAAAAGCATATAATTTTCCAACGTAGCTATATAAGCAAATATCATTATTTGGTTGTTACCCAAATGATCAAAGCCTTGCTTTGGCACACCCCCAGCGCTGTATGTGCGGCCCTGTGTTTGCAGAAGTGAAGTCACTTCCACCCAGAACCTGCCCAATAACCCCTCGCACCTCAGCTATATCATTGGAATTATACAGAAAGTCTTCAGTGGCTGGGGAGATTACTAATCTTTAGTATGATATTGGAACCAGAGGGCCACCTCCTTAAAGTTACCACAGGCCCTCGGGTGCCTATACGGCAGTGATCCCCAACCAGTAGCTTGTGAGCAACATGTTGCTCTCCAACCCCTTGGATGTTGCTCCCAGTGGCCTCAAAGCAGGTGCTTATTTTTGAATTCCAGGCTTGGAGAAAAGTTTTTGTTGTATAAAAACCAGATGCACTGCCAAATAGAGTGTCAATGTAGGTTGACAATCCACATAGGGGCTACCAAATGGCCAATCACAGCTCTTATTTGGCACCCAAGAACTTTTGTCATGCTTCTGTTGCTCCCCAACTCCTTTCACTTTTGAATGTTGCTCACAGGTTCAAAAGGTTGGGGATCCCTGCTATACGGTATATAAAAACGGCCCAGCACACCACATCAGTGGTTAGACACGACTGTTTCACAATCTCACCAAATTAGTAGATTTTTAAGTGTTCGCCAGATTAAGATTTATTAAAAGCTATTGTGCATAATACAGGTTTTGAGGTGTAATCTCCATTCAGAGCAGCTGTCCAGAAAAAGTCTCCAATTGTCCACAACTAAGAAGGCCCTGAACACTACATTTGTTGTTGCTAGGGTCTCTGTTCACATGGCAGCAACTAAGACAGCTTTGGGTGATTTTTCCCACAACATTTAGGTTTATGACACAAACAATTGTCTTAATGGCAAGGATGGTCTATGTTTATGTGTTAAGTGCATGGCATCCCCAAGGACATGATATACACAGGAGAGTAAAGTCTCAGAACTCAATACAAGTCACCAAGAGAAAGAGACAGAGTATAAACTATATAGAGAAATCCTTCTTTAATCATGAAGCAATTCACAGCGTGCCACAAGCAGTGGTGTATCTACAGAGAAAGCAGACCCATAACCCTCTGCAGGGGGACCATGGTTGATCCATGACACAAAAGACACCATGGGTCATCCTGGGGAGTTAGTGGACTGGGAAAAAAATATTTGCAGGGAAAACCAGGCCCCCAAAGTTACACCACTGCCATTTCACTCGCAAAAGAAGTTTTGCACATCAGTAATGTGAGGGTCGACCCCAAGCCCGCAGGTGGGGCAGGTCGACTTCAGTCTGTGAGAGCCTACTTCCAGCAGACGCGTTCCTTTTTATATACTAGCCCACTAGTGTGACCCACCCCCTTCAGTGACATCACAGAAGGCGGGGCAATAATATAAACATACGAGGAGGGGTAAGGGCTGGGTGTGGGTTCGTGTCAGGAGCAGGTCACGTTTTTCTCCATCCGCACATCAATATTGCACATGTATTTCATTCTCAAGAATGGAAGAAAATTGTGATCCCCCGAATATCACATAAAAAGACTCTTAAGCTTGTCACTCATTTGACTATTAATTTCCGAATAAATGCATAAATTGCAGAAAGTGGACAGCCAGCAAAAAGAAGAATAGGATATTCAAAAGTCTGCATCTTTTGGTAAAAATTATAATATCATCACAAGTCATTAACTCTAGTGCAGTGGCTTTTGGAGACAAGTTCCCCTGCTAACAACACAATTACAAATAGTAAGAAGGTCACATTTTTTAAACGTAGTAACAACAGAATGAGCTCTTGTATTTTTAAACTTAAAATTTTAAATCTTGTTATAGTAGCGGTTTGAGGTTAGATCCAATTTAATTATACTTCCGAGGAGGGGTACAATAAAGATAGTACTATGCAGCAGGTATTAGGATACATCACAACACAAAAGGTTTCGTTTCCATTGTTGATATATTTCTTAAATTTAAAAGGGAAAAAATTAAAACATTTTGGGTTACAGCAGTTGTTCATCTGACCTGCAACAAATCGTTTAGACCGATTTGACAGCTTATTTGCCTGTGTATGGGGGCTTCAGACAGGTCTTCCCAAGCGATATCTGGACACGATTGGGAAGATTGGATTTTCTTCCGACCAACTGTCAGAAGTCCATTGCTCTCGTCGTAAACCGATCGTTTGGCCATACGGCTGAACGTCCGGATTACCCAGATATACCCTAGCCAGTTAGTGTCATATCGGGAAGATCCGCTAGTTTGTCTTTGCATCTATGGCCAGCTTTAAGCATTCAGTTGGTCCAATCAATGAAAGCTCTGAAGACAAATATTTGTCTCAAATTTGAATATGCATGTCAAGTTTTGGTTTCTGTTGGTATTTGCCCACTTCTTTTGTGGAGTATTTGATATAAGATGTGAATCATCCCAATACCCAAGTAATTCTAAACACTGAATTATAAATTATTTTTCAGACCAGGTTGTGCCAAATGCAATGCTTCACATTACAGACTATGGCCCACAAGGCTGTAGAGTAATAAGGTTTACATACACCTAATGCTAAAGATGTTCAAACTCAAAGTTTTTACAACTTCACTTATCTTAGCATAAATTTCCTGTGCTATGTCAAATAGGGCATGTACTTTATTTCTCTTCCGTATGTATTCTGTTTAGGCAAACGTTTACATCCACAAATTTTATGGTCTTCTTAAATGGTCTTAAAGATTCCAGAATGCGATGTAATGAATTATAGAAGTTTCTGACTTGCCAGTTTCCTTATTAACTCTTTGAAAGTAGGGCATCTGTGTCTGTATTTAAAGAACTACCTTAGAGCAACTTCCTGATTGCCTTTCCAATCCAAACAAATCAGCCAAGACCGGATTTGTGGACCTGCACAAGTCTAGTTCCTCCTTAGGAACAATTTCCAATAAAAGCTAAATGTCCTGAAAGTATCTGTCCAAAAAAATACCCACAAGGTAAACAATTCCCAGAGGTCCAAAAGGTTCAACTGATTGCCAGGACAACAATGAAAGTGGTAAAGGAGATGGAGGACTTGGGTACAGACTTGACATCACCAATAAGGGAGGTGGCACACATGCAGATTCCGGGGAGATTATTCACCTAGAGAGAAAAACCCTCTTCTTTGGGAAAGCAAATCTCCCCAAAATGCCTTCCCGTTGGTAAGAATGTGAATAGGCAGTAGGATGGCATACAGATTGCTTTGTTTTTTTTTTTACAAGTTACCTGAAGTTTCAACTTCGGGTGACTTTGCAAAAGGAAGAGATACGCATGTCATCCTGCCGGTGATTCAAATTCTTGCAGCCAGGAAGGCTTGCAGGGCGACTTAAAAAAAAAATCCAGGCTCAAGTTTGCACCCCAAGAGAAAATGACCTAGCCTTTTGGAGGGGGTATACTCTGGTCAGCTAAAACAAAAACAGAGCTTTTCTGCCATAATGATCCTCTCTACATATTGAGGAAGAAAAATGTGGAGTATGGTAAGATGAGAAGAAATTTTTTTTTTTAACATCTTATGTTCAATGTATATAAACTTTAGAACTCAACTGTATGCAGAAAGAAGAGTACTTTAACATATTGCAACTTGAACCAAAACAGGTTATAAACTTTCCTGGGGCCAAAAAAATTAAAGAAAAAAAATACATTAGCAAGATTTAGTTTTGTTAAGAGTACATTTTCAAATGACAGCTGTCTAAAAGAAAGAATGAATTAACAGAAAACAGGAGCACAAAGATAGAACAGTGGCACAAAAATAAATCTCTGTGTGTGCGCTTTACCTAAGGAGGTGGTAGCGGGTTATCTTGATTGACTGCCTTAAAGGTTATAATTACAAAGAAAGGAAGTCTATAAATCACTGATAAAGTGATAATGTGTAAAGAATACAGTATAATACTGCAGAATACTGCACTGAAACATAGATGCACTGAGCTTCCAGTGGCATTTGTGCAGTTTAAAGCGGCTGCAGATTTCAATAGTGAGCTAAACCAGTTTTTCATGTTCCTGACTTGGAAAAAGACTATTTCCTTACAGGCTTAATATGCACAATTGTCTAGTACCCATGCATTCTTTTTTTGATTCAGTCCAACAGTTGAAATCAAACTCCTCACACTCAAAGCCAGTTTTCTTAAAACATTTTTTTTATACATCATGCCTGGGTGGCAGTATCCATTCCAGATAAAGGTCTCTGTGTGAGACAGAAACATCGAGTAATTAACCTCTCTTTTTGTGCATTTATATTTTTTGTTATGCTATAAATCCTCGGAGTGCTGTCCTTGGTCTGGTGTAGTTTTTTGTACTAGCACCTAGTTTTTGCTGCCACACGTGGTGTGCACCCGTTGGATTTCTTTTTTTATATTTAAAAACAACTTTGACTGCAGGGTTGCCAGATGTGTATTTTCATACACAATATTGCGCGAGTCAGTAGAACCACCCTCCAGTTAGGAATATTTGAAACATCCTCCCTCCCATAAACCATCTTTAGAGAGGATACTCTTTGAATAGTCTATTAACTGTCCATTGTTCAGCACATAGCCATTCAAAATGTTTATTACATTCATTACAACCGAATCCAAGATAAGAATCAAGACTATGGATAACAGTCCACACCAGGCAGCACAGTTGAATTACATAAAAAAAAAAAAAAGAACCTTACCCTTGTGGCCATGTTTACGAGACATCCCCACGGAGGTATGACGCTCCACAGAAAAAGCTCCCCTTCTTGTAACACGTTATTCTGAAACGTTAGCGTACTTTTGATTTTGTGGTCTGTTCAAAAATCCCAAAGCAGACACATTTCCTATGGTATTACTGGTCCTGCAAAGATAAGAGCAATTGCATCAACTTAGTTTGGAACAGGATATTAATATCATAGGCATTTAAATCACATGCACCTCTTAAATCGGAATATGCTCTAACCTGTATAAAAGTTTACAAGGTATAAAAATAAAGAAAAATATAGTGAACAAGAGAAAAAGGTTTAAGGCCAATGGCGCAGGGGAGCATTTTGCATCAGTAAGCATAACATTGTGATTACACTGCCAGAATCAGATTAATTACAAGCTTAGCATATGGAACGGTATATGTGGGAGGTCTGCAATTTAGAAATCACAGTGTGCACAAAGTAAAGCTGAGTCTTCTGTCAAAAGAAACACTGCATTGCACTTCTTTCCTTCGATTATTTACACATGGGCTTCGGTAGCAGACTTCATGCCTACAGCATATACGTCTTTGCCCTGGGCGTGAGCATGCTCAGTTTGCTCCTCTCTCTTCCCTCCGAACTGTAATCTGAGCCCAGAGCTTTGAGTTAGCAGGGAGAGGCAGGAAGTGATGTCACACCAACCTAATGTCAGCTGTGTTAATAAACAAAGAGCTACTACAGTTGTTTATTCAGGTATGGTAAAGAATTCTACATATTCTAAATATAGTGTTCCAGCTTGCACTATTATGGCTAATCTATTGGTAATAAACTGCCACAGTAGTTTTCCTTCTTCTTTAAAGCATTTCACAAAAGAAAAACCAGAAGCCGTTTAGAAAATCTCCATGGAAAAAAGAGCAGGTATCCCTAAAGACATGCTTTAACATTGTTATAACACCATAGTAACAATTGCATCTGTGCAAGCAAAGTGAAAGGTGGAACATAAAAGCACCTATTGCAATGCTGTCATGGGTGAATTTTAACACTAAACTGTTTGTGCAATATTTTCAATACCAGAACAAAAATAATAAATACATGTTTCTTACTGCATCTTTGCATAATGAAAGTGTCATTCTAAGAAACTTGCCAATGTATGTTAAAACCATCAAAACATTATGAAAATGTTATGTGTTAATGTAATTGATACCGGTATCAGCATC
>CM044433.1:140046158-140057171 GCA_024363595.1 Xenopus borealis | reverse complement strand
AGCTTTTGCTACAAACTTATGGAAGGATAATTATCAGGGATGCACCGAATCCAGGTTGTGGCCTTTTCCAGCAGGATTTGGCCACATCCTTAGCCGAACCCCCAAATGCATTGTGAAAGATTCAGCCAAATACCAAATCCGAAGAGGAAGGGTAAAAAGTCAGCCGTGCATAAATTGCGAGTCAAAAGTTATTTTTTACTTTCCTGTTTTGTGATGAAAAGTCACATGATTTTAAGGATTCAGTTCGGCCAGACACAAGGATTCGGCCAAATCCGAATCCAGCTGAAAATGGCCAAATCCTGAACTCAGTAAATCCCTAATTTGGCTGAACCATATCCAAATCCTTTGCAACATCCCTCCTGTTATAGTAGGCTATACCACATCAGATGTTTGGCAATGAACTCATATGGCTTCTTAAACTAAATGGTTAATGGAGACATTTAAGAGGAGGAGAAAATGGGTTTGGGATGAAGATAACTGCTACAATAAGAAAGCACATTATAAAGTGCAAACTTATCCTGAGGTGATGAACAACGGAAGGGCAGTCATACAAAGATAAAACACATACGCACACCAAAAAAATAAAAAAAAGTTCTGTCCACAGTCAGAGAGAAGCTGTTGCATTCTCATCCACATCTTTGTGCATCTGCACCAATAAGCATGGCGTCTGCAGATAAATGTAACAAATTTTGGCATGAAACTTTGAATTTTGCCAATGAAATCCTGAAATCCTCTCAGTGTACCAGCATACTGGCTGACACCGGTAAGCAAATAGGAGCAAATCGGCTTCTCCCTACCTGTGGAGAAAACGTAATGGTGTAGTCACTCAAATTCAGTAACTCGGAACGACTACCAACTACCCTTTGTCATTCGAAATGTCAATGTCATTATGGAATCATCAATAGATTTTCCTTTAAGGGGAACTCCGGCTTCCAAACCAAAATTTGATAAAGAGATCAACATAACCAGAAACCCCTAATATACCATCACAGTTTTATCTAGTATGAATAAATGCCATTTTCTATGCTGAAATCCAGCTGTTAAACAGTTCTTCTCTTTCTGAATCATTTGAAATCCTGGCAGGGAAGGAGGGACTAAAAACTGATGTTACATATAGTAACAACTTCTTCACAGCTTACAGACAACTTACAGGAACTACATAACCCACAATGCATTGCACTGTGATGTTCCTATCCTTATTCAAACCACGTGTGCAGGGAATTGTGGGGACAGCTGGTTGCTGATACAAAGTAACAGTAGTCAGCCAGCTCAGCAAAGTAGTCAGACAGATAAGCAGGGGGCTAGGCTTAGGGAACCGTCAGAAACCATTAAAACCATGAAAAGTCTGCATTTTTTTTTAATTGATGTTTATTGCAAAGTTACTTGAAATTATTTACTTTTCAAAAAGCTGAAGTTATGTTTTTGTGGAGTTCCTCTTTTAACTTAATTCAACCCATCTGGCAAGGCCACAAAACAATCTGGTCTTCGGCACAATATGTACAAGCGGTGCACCCTAAATTCTAGGGATGCACCGAATCCACTATTTTGGATTCAGCCGAATCCTTTGCAAAAGATTTGTCCGAATACTGAACCAAATCCTAATTTGCATATGCAAATTAGGCCTGGGAAGGGGAAAACATTTTTTACTTCCTTGTTTTTTAACATAAAGTCATGCAATTTCCATCCCCACCCATAATTTGCATATGCAAATTAGGATTCAGTTCGGCTGGGAAGAAGGATTCGAATCGTGCTGAAAAATGCCGAATCCCAAACCGAATCCTGGATTCGGTGCATCCCATTTCCCATTGTAAGTGATGGAGAATGATTTTTTGCATCCTGCTTTCGACAACTTAAAACATTTAGAAGCAAGTACCCTTGTTTTGATCTACAAAACAACAAAAAAAACTGTACAAATCAAACATATTTGAACTAGCAGACATTGTTTAAGAAAATGAATGGGCCTGCAAAAGGCATACCTGTGAAAACAATAAGGCTGAGAAGTGATGGAGACAATGTAAACACAAGGTATACACTTTTATCCATGACATGGTAGGTATTATGCAGGCATCCTCTGTGGGCTGTGATTACATTTGTTGACCAACCTGTTGATGGAGTTTGTAGTTACTGGAATGCATATCTACTATTTTGGTTACTACTACAAGTATCCATTATCCAGAAAACTCTGAATCAAGGGAAGCCCATCTCCTGTAGACTGAAAGTTATCCAAATGTTTCCTCTGTAATAATAAAACAGTAGCTTGTACTTGATCCAAGTGAAGATATAATTAATCCTTATTGGAAGAAAAAACAGCCTACTGGATTTATTTAAGGTTTCCATGATTTTCTAGCAGGCTTAAGGGTAGGGACAGACAGGGAGATTCGGGGAGATTTTGTCGCCTGGCGTTTTTAGCAGGCGACAATCTCCCCGAATTTCCTTCTCCCTGTCTGCCGATCGTTCCTGGGACAAAGCGCCAGCGCCTGTGCAGACGCGGCGCGGCGATTTCCGGAATCGCCCGAAGATACCTCTTGAGGTGTATCCATTCAGACCTCAGTCTAGGAAATTCTTAAGGTGTGTCTAAACAAAAGTAGGGAGTAAGGAAAGGGGGACAAAGAAATTAAGGGGGGGGAGGGGGAGAAGACCCTTGGTAGAACAACACTCTATAAGTCTGCTGTAGTTCACCTTATATTTGTCAACTCTATTGTCATTGTCTAGATAGTGCATATTTCCATTCACGGTGTGGTTTGCCATTGTATACCATCCCATTTAGACCAAATTTTCTCGCATTTTGTTTTACATCCCCTTATGGTTGCAGTCATAAATTCCATCTCTTGCATATCTTTTACCCTATGGATTATATCCCTTAGCTTCGGGGAAGAGGGTGTTTTCACAGAGAAGTAATTGCCAGTCTAGTAGCTGTCAGAATCAAATTTGTGAGCCTTTGTTCTGCAAAGGTGTTATCTGGCCTCGTGTATATATCCAAGTGGATCTCTCGGTGTAGAATTTTTTAGAGTAAATCCTCTACCTCTTGCCATAAAGTTGAGATCTTAGGACATTCCCACATTATATGCTGTTGAGTTCCCCTATGACCACATTTTCTCCAACACATTGGAGAAGTACCTGGGTAAATGCGGTTGAGTTTTACAGGGGTATCATACCAGAAAAACATTGATTTGTAGATACTCTCCTTTTGTCTAACACATGTTGCACTTTTGTTTGCGTTTTCCCAAATTTCCGACAAATCCTCTAAAGAGAGGACTGTTGAAGTGATCTGTTCCCATTTTAATATGTAGGGGTGTTTAGAAAATGTGTCCTCAGGTATGGTCATAATGTTGTTATATATTAGAGAGATCAATGCCTTTCGGAGAAGCCCCTTTAGACAAAGTTTTTCAAAGTATGTAAGGGGGGTAGTGGGTCGACTCTTGGGTCGAAATGTCTCAAGAAAATGTAGGATTTGTATATATTCATATAGATGGGTACGAGAGATTTGGAATTTATCCTGGATTTCTTCAAAGGACAGGGGTTTAAGAGGTCGTACATCCTATAAAGGCCCCGTGGACCCCAATAGTTCTTAAAGCATTCTGAAAGGCCTGGTGAAAAGGCAGGGTTGGCTAAAAAAGGGGTCACCAAGGAGGAAGAGTTGGCTAACCTGTATTTTGCCTTACATAGTTTCCATAGTTGTAGCGTGAATGACATTGGGGAAAGTAGCTGTGGAGAGCCCTTTTCCTTTGGGCCCCATAGGAGGGAGTTGAGATGAATGGGTGTAACCCAAAGTGCTTCAATAAATGCCCATTTGGAAGTTGGTTCATAGGTAGTCCATCCTGGGATCTGGCGGAGATGGGCTGCTTCGTAGTATGCTTTCAAAGATGGGACTGCTAGACCTCCCTGTTGTTTATTGGCCATCATGAGCTCCTTTTACTTTTGAGTGTTGCTCACAAGTTCAAAGGGTTGGGGATTCCTGATTTAGCCTGTGCCATATAGCCTTTTTTCAATTTCTACCATTGCTACACAGAAGCTATAATAGTGTTTCTGAAGCAAACACATCAGTTTTACCAATGCAGGGCAACGCTACATGATATTTTCATTACTACAACAATTTCATTCTTAGTATTACTGGTCCTTTGAGGTATGAGGAACTAAATTACAGAAATATTTATATCAGGAAAACCCCAGGTCCCAACATTCTGGATAAAAGGTTCCATACCTTTACAAGCATAAATTCAACTTCAGCAGCCAAATGTCAATACAGGCAGTTCCCCGAATTACAAACGTCCAAATTACATACAACTGGTACTTAAAAACTGAGACTATTATAATGTATATGGAGGTTTGCTTGGCCTTTAATAGCTTTTATCTTAAAAAACCACCTGCACAAACTCCCTCTGGCGCAATTTGTCTACAGCAGAGCACCTCTCATGCTACCATCCATCTTCACTCAGAAGGCACAGAAAGGTAAAAATAAATACTATGCTAAAGGGGTTTTTCACCTTTAAATTAAGTTTTAGCATGATGTAGAGAGTGACATTCCGAGACAATTTGGATTTGGTTTCATTTTTTTTATTATTTGTGGTTTTTGAACGATTTAGCGTTTTATTCAGCGTCTCTCCAGTTTGCAATTTTGGTTGCTAGGGTCCAAATTACCCTAGCAACCAGGGATTGATTTGAATAAAAGACTGGAATATGAATATGAGAGGGCCTGAACAGAAAGATGTGCCACAAAAAGCAGCAATAACAATACATTTGTAGCCTTGAGTAGCTTTTGTTTTTTTTAGATGCTTGAAAGCTGGAAAGAGTCTGACGGAAAAGGCAAATGATTAAAAAAATTCTAGAAAATAAAAAATGAAGTTGCTTAGAACAGTTCACTGTACAACATACTAAAAACTTAAAGGTGAACCACCCCTTTAAGACAAACATCTGTTGACGTAACATTTAATAGGTAAAGTTACCTGTTCCAACTTACATACAAAACTACAGACCCTATCTTGTACATAACCTGGGGACTGCTTGTACTGGAAAACACTACATCACAGGCACCAATGTTCTAAGTACGTGTCCTAAATAAGCAAAAAAAAACCTCCAAACTGAATGATTTTTTTATATTGTAATGCCTGCCAATGTAAATGAATTAATATGCCGGCGACATTCAACACAGACCTGGCACAATCCATCACACTCTACCCAATGTGCAACCTGAGCTAAGGTTAAGTTGGCCATAGACAGGGAGATCCGCTTGTTTGGTGATATCGGGCCGACCTCTCTCTCCACATTGAGGTGGGCGATATCGGGCTGATCCGATCGTGGGCCCTAGGGCCCAACGATCGGATCATAATTGAGGTGGTCAGATCGCTAGACCGCATACACGCAAAGATGCGCCTGTGATCCCACTGGGTTTTTTAACCTGCCCCATTGAGACCTGGACAACTTTCTGCCAGATATCAATCAGGGAAGCTAGTCGGATGGCCCCACACATGGGCCAATAAGCTGCCGACTCGGTCTGTCTGCAGCTTTTATTGGCCCGTGTATGGGGGCCTTTAGAAACAGATATTGGCATATTTACTCGTGTCCAAAGAGGACCTTTATGGCGGCCATACACTGAGAGATTTGCTTGTTTGGCGATGTTGCCAAAAGAGCGGATCTCTCCTCGATATATCCACATTGAACTTGGCCCTAGGGCCCAACGATCGGATCATAACACAGGTAAACGCGCAGTCGGATTGTGGGAATGCATCAACCAATAGATGCGGCAACGATCCGACTGGATTTTTTATCGTGCCCGATCAACATCTGGCCGTCTTTCGACCGGATATGAATCTGGGCAGCCAGTCGGAGGGCCCCATACACGTTCCAATAAGCTGCCGACTGGGTCTGTCAGGTGCTTTTATTGGCCTGTGTGTGGCCCAACTTTACAAGTGTCTAAATTTTACTTTTGGTTTTGGAACAATATACAGGTATGGGACCTATTATCCAGAATGCCAAGGACCTGAGGTTTTGCAGATAAAGCACATTTTTGTAAATTGGATGTCCATATCTTAAATCTGTTAAAGAATATTTTAAACACAAATTAAACCCGATTGTTCTACGTCCAGTAAGGATTAATTATATCTTAGCTAAGATAAAGTACAAGGCATTGTTTTATTATTACAAAACAAATATTAAAAAAAAAAAAAAAAAATCTGAATTATTTGATTGAAATGGAGTGTCTGGGAGATGGCCTTTCCATAATTTGGAATATTCTGGACGAGGTATCCAGATAATAGATACCATACATGTTTATTGTTGAAATAACTGAATTATACATACATATATACTAGGGATGCACCAAATACAGGATTCGGGTCGAACTGAATAAGAATCCTAATTTGCATGTTAATTAGGTGTGGAAGAGAAATCTTGACTTTTTGTCACAATGCAAAGACGTAAAAAAACATTTTCCCCACCTTTTCTGCCTCGGATTCGGTTTGGTATTCGGTAGAAACTTTCAAACTTTCAACAAAGGATTCAGCTCATGCTTAATATACAGACACACACACAAATCTTGTATACACATTATGATGTTTTCAGTTACATGCATTCTACATTCATAAAATTAGTTGCTCTAATCCCCCTACAAGTTTCAATCAGGCGATAGGATTAAATGAATTAAAAAAACTCAAAACTCAGTCAAATTACATTTCACCCCTTAATCATTTCTAAAATTGAAATTAAAGGGATACTGTCACGGGAAAATGTGTCTTTTTTCAAAACACATCAGTTAATAGTGCTCCTCCAGTAGATTTCTGCACTGAAATCCATTTCTCAAAAGAGCAAACAGATTTTTCTTTATATTCAGTTTTGAAATCTGACATGGGGCTAGACATTTTGTCAATTTCCCAGCTGCCCCATGTCATGTGACTTGTGCCAGCACTTTAGGAGGGAACTGCTTTCTGGCAGGCTGTTTTTCCTTCTCAATGTAACTGAAGTAGTCACAGTGGGACATGGGTTTTTACTATTGAGTGCTGTTCTTAGATCAACCATTCAGTGGTTATCTTGTGTTAGGGAGCTGTTATCTGGTTACCTTCCCATTGTTCTGTTGTTGGGCTGCTGGGTGGGGGAAAGGGAGGGGGGCAATATCACTCCAACTGGCAGTACAGCAGTAAAGAGTGACTGAAGTTTATCAGAGCACAATTCACACGACTTGGGGCAGCTGGGAAATTGACAATATGTCTAGCCCCGTGTCAGATTTCAAAATGAAATATAAAAAAAGCTGTTTGCTCTTTTGAGAAATGGATTTCAATGCAGAGTTCTGCTAAAGCGGCACTATTAACTAATGCATTTTGAATTTTTTTTCCTCTGACAGTATCCCTTTAACTTCCCGTTGTTCTGTTGTTAGGCTGCTGGGGGGGGGTTATATCACTAAAACTTGCAGTAATGAAGTAAAGAGTATTTTGAGAAATGTGTTTCAGTGCAGAATTCTGCTGGAGCAGAACGATTAACTGATGCATTTTGAAAAAAAGTGTTTTCCTATGACAGTATACGTTTAAACATTTGACGAGGCAACTTTGAGCGACTTTTAAAATTGCGACGCTGCGTGTGAACAAGCGCAGGCGACTTTATGCCTAGCGGGTGCGCAGCACTAGCTAGCTATTCGGGGGAGATTCGTTGCGGCGATAAGTCGCCAGGCGACAGATCTCCCCCGAATCTCCCCGTCTGGCCTTGCCCTTATTCTGTAGCAGCAGTCTCTCACTTTTTCTCCATCACACATCATCTTCATCATCCCACCATAACTTTAAAAATGAATAGTAGGTCAGAATTTTTACAACACACTGAAGCATATTGTGCTGATTTTTAAAAGAAAAAAACAAAAACTATGTAATGTGTGCTTTTTTTTTTTCTTTTGAAAGGGCAATCACATTTGTTACAGGATGGTATGGCCCTGAGCTAGATACTAATCCTGCCCATGGTTACACAAGAGCCATTGAGCATCAGCCAATTCATGAAACTGCCTGTTCGTTTTCAGAGGCTGAAGAATGTGCACGGCTCCCTCCTCAGTCTGTTCTACAAAGCAAGCGATGGGTTTGTCCCCTTTGGGAAAAATATACTTCATGTTTCCAGCAGACAGCAATGACATCATTTCGGCAAAACGGTTTTTGTCTGGCTAATAAAAATCTACAGGGGGGGGGGTTAGCGGAAGGAGATCTTCCAAATCAGTGCCAGATGGCAAGAAACTTGAGCAGGTCACCCCAAAAATGTCTCGTTTACCCCTGTTCCACAAGTGTGCAGTACGAGAGGTGATGCTTCCCTGAAATCAATCCTAATAGCTGATATGAAAGGGATTCCCTATATAGGTGCCACATAAAGGTATAGCACTAATGCACCCATTCTCAGCGGAGACATCTCAGAGCTGTTCCCATCATAAGTGACTGGGCACATGTACCTTCCATCAGATGTCACCTACAATGTGAGTGCATCAGCACCCAGCCCTGTCTTACTGCAGTCCCCACACAGCATTCACATGGCAGCAGCAGCACCCATTGCTATGCAAGGAGTCTCCGGCTTCTCTTGTGCAGGTAGCACAGGCAGCTCTGACCCCAGGCCCTCCAGCAGCTGCTACATTACAACTCCACACAGCAGTTGTATTCAGAGGATGGAGGGCCACAGATTGGACGCCCCTTGTCTAATAAAAGGCATCGAATACAATGCTGAGCTGCCTTTTCACGTCACCCTCTGGCGTCCGCCCATCCACTGCTGTACACACTGCGGCTATAAGGCTGCTGGACTACAATTCCCATCACCCACATCTCTCCGTGCACGCTATAAGCAACCTCAAGTAATAATTCCCCAGACTGTCCCAGTAGCCTCTGCAGCCACATTCCTACGCCGCTCTCCGTCCCCAGCAACTCACAACACACACACACCATGGCAGCAGCAAACGTGTGTTCCCTGCTCTCTCAGGAGTATCGGGGCCTGCTGGTGGCGACATTTGTAAGGTAATAAGGCCAGAAAAGCCACACACCTAAAAGACCATTTAAATAAAGGATCTTACAAATGATTACTGTGGCTCACTTGCTCCCCTGTGGCCCACTGATGGGCGCGCCAAACATAAGGCCGAGCACAGGATCG
Organism: Xenopus borealis; assembly: GCA_024363595.1. NCBI lineage: Eukaryota > Metazoa > Chordata > Amphibia > Anura > Pipidae > Xenopus > Xenopus borealis. The sequence goes on along the minus strand of CM044433.1, from coordinate 140,048,075 downwards.
TACCTTTCCAACGTTGATGTGGGGTCCGACCACAGCTCAACAGAAGCGCCGTGTCTCCGGTGATGGGGTCCGCTTTAGCTACGGAGGAGGAGGAGAATCTCGAACGGAGTTGGAAGGCGGGGATTGGGCCAAAAGAAAGAATGGACGCGGGGTGGGCATTATAGTTCCAGCCAATCCAAACGCCGTATTTCATGCGCCTGGAAGGCGGGGCCAACACGAGAACAAAAACTCGTAACCCGCAACCTGTTTTCCCAGAAGGAGGTGAAAGGCGTTTTTGTGCCTTTAGTGAACGAGGTTCTGGCGGAACTAGTGACCAGGCCAGCTTTTTGGACACTTTTAAAGACCGAGCTTATCATCGGTCCTGTTGATACCGCCGACTCTTGTTCTTTTGAGGAGCTCCCTTTATGGGGGCGGGGCAAAAAATTTGAAATCTGGGGCCGCTGTGTGGGTACTTTCCTTTGCTTGTTCGGAGCATCGTCTTCATGGGGCCTGTGCTTGTTTGGTGGGTTTTGGAATTCACCCAGAGTATGTGCAAGGTTGTGGCAACATAGAACTTTTCTTAGGCTAAGAACAGGTGTCAATCCACTGACATTGGCCCACAAACAATACCTGTCTACTGAAAGTAGCATAAAATAGAAATGTCTATCAAATAATTACATAATAAAAAAAGCTCAAATGTGTTTAAACTACAAAAGGTGGTTTTCATCAGGGCAAAAATGCTGAAAAAGTGGCTCTGCCACTCTGTAAAGTGCTGCAGAAATGTGTCAGTGCTATGTAAATTAAATGAATAAAAAAATAATATTCCAACACTCAGTCTCTTGCTCATTGTATTCATAGTTTAGAAACTAGCCCAATCACACCATAAAACAGCCCCAACACCCAGATTCTATACAGCCAGGTTATGGCAATAGTTGCTTCTGTAGTTGGTAGCCCACCATCTACAGTAGTAACTATTGCCATAACCTGTGGAGAGATTATGATTTAATGGGAACTGAGTGCCCCCTGTAGGTTGGTAATTCACCAAATGTTTTTTACCAATGTTATCAGCCAGGACTAGAGATAGAATGTTTTTTAATGCTGATGAAAATTGGGTTGTTGTAAGAATCAGTTGCTTATTAATCCCAGTCTCTGGGCTGTGTCCTACCACTAACAAGGGAAAAAAAACATACATTTTGGGAAAAATTGTCATATTCAGTTGTCCAGCTGTCACACGAGGGTTCAGATTCTGTTCAGACAAACAGTGAGGATTCAACCAAATTCCACATGTACTAGGATTTGACAAAACTCCAAACCAAATCCTGGATAATGTACTGTCACATTCGGCACCCTAAATCCAGAACAAGTGCTAGGCTTCCTGGTCTCGGCTGAGCTTCTTCCTTTAGCAGCCGCCTTTGGCTTCTGGAGGAGCCCTCAGCTATTCAGATGCCACCAGGTCTTATATAAGAGGAGCCAAGCAAATGTTCTGGACGAGCAAAGGGGCACGATTGTTACCAAGGATTTAGTGCCTATTGTGCCAGTTTCAAGAAAAGATTGGATGTATTTATAAGTCACAAAATACACTACTACTTTACTACTCAGTACAATTTTAATTGTGGATTCGACTTTCTGATGGAGTAACTAAAGATTTGAGCAAATGCAATTTTGCAATGGAGTCACTAAAGATTTTTTTCCATTGTGAGACAAATTGTAGTTGGATCATCTAGAAGTTATTTAGGGTTTACTTGTTTTTGAACTTGATGAGCATTTGTCGATTTATAATCTCAACTATCATATAACTATGTATTCTATAGTGCCCCAAATGAAAGATCTTATACTATAGAGCTTTTGCTGGAGACGTGTTTGAACTTGATGAGGATTTGTCCATTTATAATCTCAACTATCATATAACTATGTATTCTATAGTGCCCCAAATGAAAG
>CM044433.1:139986491-140022226 GCA_024363595.1 Xenopus borealis | reverse complement strand
AGCCTGTTCTCTGAACGATAGCCTGCCTGTTTTATAGAAAATGAAGAAGCAGAACGTTGTACCCTGTAAGCCATTGTTAAAAAAAAGAGAATGTTTTGCAATGGTATCACGTTATCCTTGTCTTGAATGTGAAGGAACTGACTGTCTGACAATGTCTCAACTGTCACTGAGTCCATTGTCCTCACACAGATCTTGAGGCTCAAGCAAATAAAAGAGGGCACACATGTCCATGTTCCAAGTGACAGCAGCCATGGTCTCAGCAGATATGGGGCTGTGCACTGAGGCTAGCAGCTGGAATGATCTCTTCATACTGTACATGCACACAAAGCATGCACAGTAAATGGTGATGGATGTCCCATATTACCATATTATTCTGTAATTTCAAATTAGGCTTCCAGAGGGAGGAAGAGGGAAGCAATTGCCATTCCTAAGCAATACAAATTTAATAAGGACATTGTCACTATATAAATAATCACCCCCTCCTTCCCCATTGGCCCCAGGGGGATGGCTGGTTTTGTCCGCCGTACACAGTCACATAGCGCTGTCTCCCCTATTTACACAGATTAGCATCGAGCATGCAGCCAGCTCCAGCCAATTTGTACTAATTCATTATTAATCAGAGATTTCTCCTTCGTTAAGGACACTCAAGGGGGGTTCTATCGTGTTTAACCCTTGATTTACATTTCTGTCCCCAGAGATCATGTACAGAAGGGAAGATTTATGTCCCAACATGTTACGCAAAGTAGTCCAAATGATCAATATTTCTTGATTTATGTTAAGCACATAATGTAAAACACATGTGCAAAGAAATAGAGCTTGATCTTGGTTATATAGCATGGACAGCAAACCCAGTGGCTTGCTGAGGATCATAGGAGATGTAGTTTACACCAGATCTCTGTTATAAGGGCCCTTACACACGGGTGTTTTGGACCTGCGCTCCCCTGCATTGCGTTTGGCTGCGTTCAGCCGCAGGGAAGCGCAGGTCTAGACGCACCTCATTCTTTTCAATGAGGTTGTACCCACGAGACACGTGTAAGCGCCGAACGCAGGTTCAGACGCAACATGCTGCATTTTTCCTGCGTTTGGCGCCTACATGCGTTCGTGTGAGTACAGCCCCATTAATTTACATTATACAATGTTATCAAGTATTTTGAGCCATGTGGCACAGTATCCAATCTCTCTGGACATGGACACAAGAGAAAAATTGATCAAAAATTGCAGAGAATGATTGTTTGAATGATTGGGAAAGAACCTTGATTAACTGCCAGGCATATTCAAGCTGACCTTCAGACACCAGGTACCATCCATCACAAACTCAATAAGGGATGGCACTAGGTTTGCCACCTTTTCTTGAAAAAATACTGGCCTTCCTATATATATTTATCTTTTTTTCCTATTAATAGGAAATTAAAAATACCGGACAGGCCAGTAAAATACCGGCCAGGTGGCAACCCTAGATGGCACTATGGTCGGAGACCAAGATAGATCCCACTGCTGACAGAGAAGCATAAGAAAGTCCAAATAGATTTAATAATAACACCCCTGATCAACATTCTGGGAGAATGTTTTGTGGACAAAAGACAAAATTAGAACTTTTTAGAAAAGTACAACATTTCTTTAAGAAACCTTTATGGAAAAGAACACCATGCCTACAGCTAAACATGGAGCATGTTTGCCAATGTTTTGGGTTGATTTGCTGACTCTGAAACTGGGTGCCTTGAGTCAAGAGATTACCAAGGAGCACAAAATTGAACCAGATATCTGAAGGTTTGGTCTCAGTCACAGACCCAAACAACACCCCCCCCCCAGACCCAGTCTAACTCTGTATCCACCTGATCCTCCCCAGCACTGCCCCAGGCCTGCACCCACCCCAGTGTAGCTGCTTCCCTGCCTCCTCTCATGCCATTGGGCCATTTGGAAAACATCCGCTATCGATATAACAAATAGTCCGAATATGTTTGGCTACAAGAATATACCAGTTTAATATTATATGTAGTCTGTTAATGTTAAAGAATTAAAAGAAGATGATGCTCAGACCAATAAAAGGGTAATGCTGGAACCAATAACTAAGCACAATGCTGAGAGCAGCTGAGAGCATCTCATAATATGGCCTGGGGCCTCCTCCCATCACATTACTGTGTAATGATAATCAGATCCCTGTAGTTAATGAAGATCGAGGCTGTAGCTGGAAGGAACCCCCTGACTGACTTAGGATACAATATATGCAAATAACTGACATATCGGATATGTTCATTGCAATGTACTCTAGACATTAGATTAATATATGTAAAAAAAATGTATCATTCAAGGACTCTTGATCTCTTTATATTCTCCACATAAACTGTTTGTGGTTTAATTAAAAGAAAAGGCAGATATGCTGTATGGTTTTAATTATGACTTGTATCAGGTTGTCCTGAGATGGTTATTATGGGGCACAGAGCAAGTACACTGTGTATACCCATAATGTACATATACAGTATAGCTGTTACTGTAATACAGAGCATGGATCTGGGGATGATGCAGTTCAACAATAGCTGGAGGCTGAAGATTGGACAATTCTGATATGTGTCATGCCTTCCAGCAACCCAAAATGGACATTGAGAACATTTTAGCCCCTACTTGGATCTACGAAGCTACTCTTACTTACATCAAGCCATGCTCAATGTTTCTTGACTTCCCTGTTGAATACAGTTACTGCTGGGATTCTAAGTGGTTATTAATTGCAGGGCTGAAAAAATAGATATATCTCTTGAAAAAGCACATATGCTCAAAACACATAAAGAATTATTGGCGTGAGATCTGTGACCGTGAGCGCTGCCCCTGATCACTATCCATACCTGATCCAGGTACTGGATATTGTGCAGTTGTGCAAATGCAACTATTCTGATATATACTGGCTGAAAGAGATCTTTGATACCATTTATTCCTGGCTAGGTACATACTGTACAAAGCGTTATAACAGTTTTCTTGATATACTGGCTAATAATGTGATTTCATTATAAATAAGCCATACACCACCCTATTACTAGTGCTCTTATCATTGGTGATTATTTTGTAGAGTATTATTAACTTGTAATGTCTTTCTATTTGTACTTGAGGAATATTATTCTGTTGCCAAACCATTTTCAGAATAACTTTTATATAGTACAGGTATGGAACCTGTTATTCAGAATGCTTGGGACCTGGGGTTGTCCTGTTCTTTCCGTAATTTGTATATTCTTACCTTAAGTCTACTGGTAAATCATGAAAATATGAAATAAACCAAATCAACTGTTTTTGCTTCCAATAAGGATTAATTAGATATTAGTTTGGATCAAGTACAAGGTACTGTTTTATTACCGAGAAAAAAAAGAAATAATTTTAAAAAATCTGGATTATTTGGATAAAATTGGGTCTTTTGTAGATGGCCTTTTCGAAGCTTTCTGTATAAAAGGTTTCCAGATAATGGATCCGTACCTGTACTGTGATTTCAGGTTGTGTATTCAACTAGGGATGCATCAAATCCACTATTTGGGATTTGGCTTTATCCCTGAATCCTTTGTGAAAGATTTGGCTAAATACTGACTGAATCCTAATTTGCATATGCAAATTAGGAGCAGGAAAGGAAATGTGAACTTTTTTTCACTTCCTATTTTTGTGATGAAATGAGACTTGATTTCCCACCCCAATTTACAAATGCAATTTAGGATTCGGATGCTGTTTGGCCAGACACAAGGATTCGGCCCAATCCGAATCTTGCTGAAAAACTGAAAAAATCCTGGCCAAATCCCGAATCGAATTCTGGATTCGGTGCATCCATATATTCAACAAAATATATTTTTTATACCAAGCAAAGATTAACTGGTTTTGCTTCTAATAAGGATTCATTATATATTAGTTTGGATAGAGTACAAGGTACTGTTTTAAAATTACAGAGAGAAAAGAAAGGATTTTAAAACATCTGGATAAAATGGGGTCTATTGTAGATGGCCTTTCCATAATTTGGAGCTTTCTGGATAAAAAGATTCAGGATTATGGATCCTGTACCCGTAGTGTGATTTTAAAGTGATTTTAGTGTGATTTTAAAGTGAATTCAATAGGATATATTTTTATAAATATTTTTTATATATATTTTTAAACATATTTTTTAAATAGAAATAAACTAATTTTATAGGATTGCTGTTTGTCATTTAGTTTTAGGTTTAGAATATACTTATTTACTTTTTATCCCAGTTTGATTAATAGCAGTTATGTAAGCATATATTTTTCACAAGCTGGGGATTTTTAGAGCAAGTCTAGTTCACTTTTATTTTAATGGTTACAATCCACCATGTTTTTTTGCACGTTGTGTAATGCTCTATGCTTTAAATTACAACTTAATGCAAAAGGCCACAAAGGAGCCCTTTTTTATAGGCTAGTGTTGCATTATGCCAGGTTTAAATATTTATAGCTAGAATTTGCATACAAGTGCTTCTTGAAGGGATACTAAGGGGTGTCCCTTAGTGCTCTTGCATTTAGGGTCTATGAAAGTGGCCCCTTCTATTACTTGCCTTCATATTTCTTTATGTAAAAACAAAGCTGAGCAACTGGTGACTGGCCTAATGTAACTGTGAATAACTGTGGATAAGGATTAGGATCAACATGCAAAAGCCTTTGTTTACCAAAAGGGTCAGTGCAGGGAAGCCTGTGTCTGCCTCAGAACCTCTTGGGATCCACATGTCATCATTCTGTTTATTAGCCTATGGGTGTGGCTTCTACAGCAATGCTGAGACTGACAGCTCTGTTCCCAAAGGGTTGGTGTAGCTGCTATGTTCTGTCACTCAGACATCCTACCAGATCATGAATGACAAAAGCTGGTAAAACATCGGCATAAGGATTAAATTACATTAGATGTTTTTATACTAAGGACGGCCAATCCTCAAACCGTTAGCTAAAACATCAGCTCCCTTCAGGACTATATCATCAGAGTTGAACAGAGGCTGATGGGAGTTGCAGTTTTGCAATAGTCCTATTCACCCTTGCATATGCAGATACTTGCTGCTTGGTTTCTAGGCCCCCAAGGCTCAGAATGCAAAAAAATATGTCAACATTTGTCATTGTGGCTTACAAATGGTCATGTATGGAGATTTATTTTGCATTGCTATTTCCAGTCTCTACCTAATTAAATGTCCCAAGCCCAATTTTTGGCTCCCCCATGGCATATTCCAGCAGTGACCTTCTGTAAATACCCATTAGATCAATGGCGGTGCATTTAGCTGACGGCGTATAGTCAGCACACCATGCAAATCTCTGCACTTGATATTCCTTCTGCTAAATGGTGAGATTTTTATGTATGCAAGTTAAGCTGCCAAATTCTCATGTGATTTTCCAGTTGCATATCAATTTGGACCTTAGTGACTAGTGGCCTTTATTACGGTACGCTCGAAGTCTAAAAACCCCACTCTCCTCGCTATTCTTTACCGGCCTGGAATTTGATCTTCTTTAATTGAATAAAACAACCTTTGGTTAAGATAACAGAATAATCACACTAATCCGAAGGGGGAAATTAATATCAATCAGTGGTATCCGACCTGCAACTGGGCTGGGAATAATAGTTCAGCAGCTGAAGTGCAGCAGGATGGGAGTGTCTGATGTATATACTGAAAACCTATAACAATTGTTTTGCATTATATACTGTAGGGTTGGTTTATTAATGACTTAAGCAAGAGGAAGATTGTGCCCTAAATGAGACCTTGCACCTGTGGGATTGATGAGTGGAAATCTCTAGAACACAAAGCTGCCATATAGTTAACACCTATAGTAGAGTCCTGCAGCGGGTCGGGTACCCGCGAGTTACCCGCAAATTCCCGCTGTACCCTGCGGGTTGCACGTAGAATTTCTGGGTGCGGGTATAGAAGCAGGCCAGTGGTTGTGCAGGTTGGCGGGTTGAGGGTCGGGTTGTGGATCCTCGCAATAGCGATCTTTACTCCTTTTTCTGAGCATGTCTACTACTGATGATGTCACTTCCGGTTTACAATGATAGCACTTCCTGTTTTACTCCTTTTTTTTCTGATCGCGGCTACTTCCGATGATGTTACTTCTGGTTTACGACAGCATTTCCTGATTCTTGATGGTCAGCAGGTCACGGGTACGGTTCGGGGTCTAAGCGGATAAGAATGCGGGTCCGGGTTGCGGATTGCGGGTACGGGTCGGGTACGGGTCCCAAAAAATGGACCCGCGCAGGACTCTAACCTAAAGGCATCTGGTAAGTACAAGCTATTCTAGCTTCTTTTGTCTCCTTCTGCTTCTTAGCTTCAGCAAGTGGACAGTGGACTCCCCCATCCTAACCCTCATAAACCTCTATGGGGCAAATTCATTATTGCGCGAAGCGTCTAAGGCTATTGGCCAGCGTGACGTCAATTCGTAACTTCAGAAATTCACTAACACCGGCTCTGGCGAATTTACGCTAGCGAAGTACATAGACTTGCGCAACTTCGCACTCTTACGCCAGGCGAAGTTGCGCACTGACGAAGGATCATAAATTCGCAAATTCACTAAGATGAACATTTTCCTGAACGTTAGGACTTACATCAGACGTTACTTCGCCTGGTCAGACCAGCGAAGTTCAATACAATAGATAGGAGGTTGAAAAAAAAAAATTTTAATCTCCTTCTCCCCTACATTTCCTAACATATGGCAACACAACTATACAGGGGGCACATGTAGGGCAATAGGACAACTTCATTTAATTTATTAAAGGTTTCCTGGGCTTGTGTAATGGAATGTAGTGGCTGTAACATATACTTGTGTAGGGACCCATAAGTGTAATGGCCCTTATGGCTTCATTCCCTGCCTAGTGCCTATAGATGCTACACTTGTATTCTAGGTTAAAGTTCCCGTAGTATGCAAATTAGGTTTTGCTAGCGTAACTGCGCTCTGCCTAGTGAAGTAACACTAGCGCAACTACGCTACCGCTCACCGACCTGAGCGTAAATTCGTACTTTAATGAATTTGTGTAGCGCTGGCAAAAATTCGCCTGTTGAAGTGCAGCGAACGCTAGCGAAGCGAACGCTAGCGAAGCTAACGCTAGCGAATTTTTGGATCTTAGTGAATTTGCCCCTATGCCTATGGTTCTATGCCCAAGGATGCAAAATATAGGGTAAGGTGAAATTGTACTTTTTTATTTTTTCCAATGTGCTGGAGGGCCTGGCAAATATTGGCCATATTTTTCCTTCACTGAAACTAGCCCTAAGCATTACTCATTTTAAATGAAGGAATGGTTTTGAGACCAGACAATGTGGTCTAGGTAGTAACCTGTAGCAACCAGTCATATGGTTGCTTTCAAATAGTAGATCAGTATATGGATCAGGCCTGCAACTAAGGGTAGGCAGAAGAAGCAACAGAAGTGGGGACAGCAAGCACATACCTCTTCTTTCACCTACTCCTTGCATGCTCCACTCCTCCCCGTGCATGCATTGCTCCATCAGAGATGTAGTGAAGAGGCCAGCTGGGTTGCCTTGGGTGCCTGGCCGTGCAAATAGTTGAAAAGAGAGGTGTAAACTGACACATGAATAGAATTGTACGGACGTGCTAGGGTTTGTGTAGGGGTGGCCCACCTATAAGTTAATTTTTAGTATGTTATAGAATAGAAGGCTACACATTTATTTTTATTGCTACTTTTTATTACTCGTCTTTCTATTCAGGCCTCTCCTATTCATATTCCAGTCTCTTATTCAATCCAATTCATGGTTGCTAGGGTCTAAATGACAGATTTCTGAAACTGCAAACTGGAGAGATGCTGAATAAAAACCGAAATCACTCAAAAACCACAAATAATAAAAAAATGAAAACCAACTGTAAATTGTCTCAAAATATCACTCTCTACATCATAATAAAATGAATTTAGAACGTAAACAACCCCTTCAGCCAGTTTGCTGTCACTGTGAGATGGACTAAGAACATGGCTGCAACGGTAGTGAAAGTGTTAAGAGAGATATTTTTAAAGGGGAACAGAATATGAAAGTGTGAAAGAAGGGGAGCGAGACAGACCTGTGAAGCTTATTCCCGCACAAGCCACTTTCTCCCTCCCCTCTCCAGCTCATATGTCACTATTATTGAGCTGTCGTTCTGCTACAATTGTTTTCCTGAAATTGTTGTTTTATTAACTGGCTGCCTGGAGTTGGGGGCCTGTGACCTTGCTGTGTATGTTTTTATATTAAATGCCATTGAGCGGCAATCACTGTATGCATGTCTCCATTCATAATCATAAGTGGACGTTTATGTTGCTAAGACTGTCCTGATATGATTTCGGGTGGGCTCTAGGCAGCACTGCCACCTGATGATAGAAGGTGTTTAAATGAAATGGCCAAGGTGGTAGCTCTGATTCATATCAATCTGCAGCATCTTCTTTCTTATATCACTGGCCAGGAGATGTTAGTAAAGGTATAAGAGTGTGGATACAGTTTATAGTTACAATGTTGATTATAATGGGCTGTAAAAAAAAATCCCGATAAATAAGATACATAACTAGAACCATTTGTGCCTCCAGCTAATTGATTAAGGTGATGGCTCACCTTTAAGTTAACTTTTAGTATGTTTTAGAATGGACAATTCTTAGCAACTTTTCAAATGGTCTTTTTTTAGTTTTTCATTATTTTATTGTATCCTCTGACTCGTCTCTGACCCCGGCACCCAATATACTTTTGCTTTTTGAGGATGCAATTTTATTGTTATTGTCACTTTTTACGAATTATGTTTCTATTTAGGCTTCTACTGTTCATATTCCAGTTTTTCATTTAAACCACTGCCTGGCTGCTAGAGTAATTTGGACACTAGCAACCAGATAGCTGCTAAAATTTCTAACTGGAAAACTGCTGAACAAAAAGCTAAATAATTAAAAAATCACAAATAATAAAAAATGAAGACTAATGCAGATGTCTTAGACTAGCACTGTCTACATACAACATAGTAAAAGGTAAATTCCATGTCTTATGTTTTCCCCATTTTGAGTAACCCCAGACAAGTGAAAGCAGAGTTGCAGGGTGCCCGTATGAATCTGAGTGTTGCAAAAAGTTGGTTTGACAGACACACATCTGACATGGCTGATACACATTAGGTGACATTTGAGCCCCATGTGAGGTTCTTTCAGGAAGAAGACAGCAAGGTCTATATTCCAGTGAAATACATACAGTCAACAGATATAGAAAGCAGGGGGACTGAAGACAAATTGAATTGTGAAATGTAGTAAACAGCAAGTTGTTGATAATATAATCATTTATTTTGCCCTGTGAATTCTGTTTTGTCATAGGCCACGGTAACATTGGCTGTTTCTCGGCCTGTGTATTAATGCCTTGTAACATGGGTGGAATGCTCAAGGCACAGAGTGGACCAAAAAGATTTATCAACCCAATGAAAGTACTCTGTACACTGTAAGTAAGTGTATTGGTATTAGAAATAATGCCAGCTTTAAATTTTACAGATATGTAATAGAGTAGGAATGGGAGATTTAACTCATCAATGGGAGATGGAAACATTCAGATTTCAGTTCTTCCTAGAGTGGAATTTGTTATGAAGGAAACCTAGGAATCCCATGGCTTCTTGCTGTTTTTGTGATGGTAGGTAATGACATTGGCTTAGTCTTCAATGTTGCTGTCATTCATGGATGGCTGAGACTCTACCTTCTATTGCCTTTTTTGCATAAACACACCAACCTCTCGCTTGTGTCACTCATTGAGCACAATTCAGTGTAGATGTGGACTGTTAATGAAGTCAAAATCTCTACTGGCTATAGGAAGTACTGTTGTATTATACAGCATTTGATACCCCTTACAAGGTCCAGCTCAGATCCATATTGACACTAACCTTATGTCTGGCAGAGCACCGAGGGAACCTTTGTCATCTGTGATCACTTTGCTAGCTAGGAGCTTTGAATTTGCAAGAAAATTATGACAGTCTTTTCAGAAAATCTGTCAGCTTTGATGGCCTCCTTCTTGTCCCGCGTGAATAGCTGTTGCACAAACAGGCATTGTTCTCCTCCATGGTCTAATAGAGTTCTGGGTCTGTTCCTGTCCATTGAATCATGGATCAGGCCATTACAAAGAGTAAAGATAGATAGATTACATTATCTCAGAGGCTAACCTTTACTGGGCACCAAGCACTAACTCAAGGTTAAAGTGCATAGGAGAACAATATATTATGGATTTGTATGTATATTTTGTATGGTCATGATTAATGGGTAAATTATTGTATCCAGGGGCAGCCTCCCAAAAGGAACTTCTCCTACCAGGAAAACTCTCCCACAGTCTTCTTCATCCTTTAACTAACTGTAACTGTAAAACATACACACATATATATATACATTAATTCTAATATTTAATGCAACATTGACTAGATAATATACAGTAAAGCAAATTAATCTTACTGGATATGGCTTACTGGTTTTTTGATGTTGGCATCAAAGGTGTATTAGAATCCTTAAATCTGATTTGCTCTCCCTCCTTATAGGCATAGCTTAATAAAGGATATTAGTGTTCTTGGGAAGCACGGCACACGAAGGGGGAGATTTATAAATTTTCGAGTTTTGTTTTCCACGTAAAAATTTGAATGTTTGAGGCTATCCATGACCTATAGGTAACATTTAGGGGCAAATTTACAAAATTCACATGATGAATTCCATCCAGCTTGGATCTGGTGAACTAGGTGGTTGAAATGCGGTAAAATCCTTCAAATTCGATAATGGAATTCGAAGGATTTTACTTCACCCACTATTCCCAGAGTCGAATTTCAAATTTTTTTTTATTCGAAATTCGACCAATAGTAAATCTGCCCCTTAAAGGAACAGTAACATCAAAAAATTTAATTGTTTTAAAGTAATAAAAATATAATGCAGTGTTGCCCTGCACTGGTAAAACTGCAGTGTTTGCTTCAGAAGCACTGCTATTGTTTATATAAATAAGCTGCTGTGTAGCCATGGGGGCAGCCATTCAAAGGAGAAAAGGCTCAAGTTACACAGCAGATAGCAGATAAGCTCTTGCAGAACATAATGTTATCTGTTATCCATTACTTATCCTGTGCCATATAGCCATTTTTCAATTTCCGCCATTGCTACTTAGCAGCTTGTTTATATGAACTATAGTAGTGTTTCTGAAGCAAACACAGCAGTTTTAACAGCGCAGGGCAACACTACATGATATTTTCTTTACTTTAAAACACTTAAATTTTTTGGTGTTACTGTTCTTTTGATGTACATTCATATGTTTAAGTGTTCAAGTGACCTCTGCCATTGACTCCTACATGACCTTGACAGGTTTTAGATGGTATATTTTTGGATTCAAGCTATTTCCAGGGTTGGGGTATAATAAAGCGCTACGCAAATTTACGCTAAGGTCGGCGAACGGTAGCGTAGTTGTGCTAGTGTTATTTGCCAGGCAAAGCGCATTTACGCTAGCGATGCCTAATTTGCATACGGTGCGAATTTCAATGTATAATAGAAGTATATGTTACAGCCACTACATTCCACTACACAAGCCCAGGAAACCTTTAATAAATAAAATAAAGTTGTCCTATTGCCCTACATGTGCCCCCTGTATAGTTGTGTTGCCATATGTTAGGAAATGTAGGGGGGAAGGAGGGTAACTCCCCAAAACATTTTGCTCTTTTTCAGACTATCACCCTAAAAAGATAAAACACACCAGCGTTTTTAGAAATTTTCTATTTTTCTATTGTATTGAACTTCGCCAGGTCTGACCTGGCAAAGTAACGTCTAGCGTAAGATGTAACGTTCAGTAAAATGGTCGTCTTAGTGAATTTGCGTAATTACGATCCTTAGTCAGTGCGCAACTTGCCTGGTATAAGGGTGCGAAGTTGCGCTAGTCTATCTACTTCGCTAGCGAAAATTCGCCAGAGTCGGTGTAAGTGAATTTGCAAAGTTACAATTTGAAGTCACGCTGTTGTATTAGCACTAGCGTTAGACGCGTCGTGCTTTAGTGAATTTCCCCCCTCTGACTTTGCCAACCCGACTGTCCCATCTCAGCCTGTTAGTTTCTAATGCTAACGGACGCCTGCTGCACAAATATGGCAGCCCCCTCATACAGGAACATGGGGGATCAGACAGGTAATGTAAAAGCATCAAGCAATCAAGTTAGAAGTAGCTTTCAAAGCCAATATTATAATAGATGGAAAAAAAAAGTTTACATTCAGGTGTCAGTATCTCTTTAATATCCTTCATGATGTTCAAGTTTGTTCTGGATTTTGCTCAAAAAACTCTGCCAATTCTAGCGATTTGAGTTTTTCTTTCACTGATCAGTTTGAGTTTTCAGGTTTCACAACTCGAACTGGCTGAATCAAGTACTTTACATATGAGTTTTTTGTTTAATAAAAAACCAATGGAGTTCATTTGAGGTTTAAAAAACTCGCATAGCTCTAAAATTCGACCTTTGATAAATAATCCCCTAACAGGACTATGATTTCATGCAAAAATGAATGTGTAAGTTAAAGATAAATCCTACTCATCAGTAGGGTGTATTTGCCCTCTATCCATTTCCATTCCATTTTGGAGCTAACATAGTTGTAGTAACATAGTGAAGTAAAAAAGTCTTTGCGTGTAAGAACATGTGTCATGTTCCCTGTTTGGCAAGCCAGGCACTTTTTTGCTGCTATCCATTTTCTAAGACATTATTTCTGCAATTCCTTTTTCTTTACAGATTTATTATTATTTATGAACATATTCTGCTATTTATTAATAGGAGGCTTGAGGCTTTATCTGTTCAAAGCATGCACCCCCCAAAAAAATTCAGCCTGTAAAATGAAAACTTTTTCATATCATCACTATCATTCTATAGTATTTCCTTTACTAAAACCTTCTTTGGAATTCTTAATCTCACACAAAATATTCTCTCTCAAATAATAAGGGTAGTCTCCTCCCAAAACCCTCTCCTAGTGGGGCCCATAACAACTCTTTGCATAGCAGGCTCCTGACAATAGTCTGCACTACAATGGAGAGCCTAAAAAAAAGTATCTTTTTTGTTTTTGGCCAAGACTTTGCTTTTAAGTAGTTACATAGTTAAATTGGGTTGAAAAAAGACAAAGTCCATCAAGTTCAACCCCTCCAAATTAAAACCCAGCATATACACACACACACTCCTCCACTCTTTAGGCTTTGTTATGAGTAGTTCTATAGAGGCAATGTAATATTTTCTATAACATTAATATTTTGTAATCCAAACAATAATGTCAGTAATTATGTATGTAAGGCTTTTATATGACAGTGCTTCACAAGGTGATTCTAAAACCTGATAAAGATATTGAACTTACTATAGTGGATTTCATTTTTAAAGTCTCTAACTGTGCTTATTTATGTCATTGTTTATAATGCAACTTAGTGGTCATTTATGTCACATGACTGAAACTTGTGTATTATAATAAATAAAGTACCATCTGTTGCAAAATAAGAGGATATTAGAAGTCACCTCAGAGTCCCATGACTTGTCCAAAAGCATTAGGCCTTCAGCCATGTGCTTTTTTATGGTAATGGAACTCCTCTGTATGTCCCTTAGAATATCCTTATATTTTACAAGATACTTTATTTTACAAGTACTTCATTTAGTATATATTTTGGCATCACTTGATCTCAGGCACTTTATTTTCCTTGTGCTGGAGTGCAGTGAAGATTATTGTGGTTGACTACAAGAACGAAAAGGCAAAAATACAACCTTTGCTTTTGAACAGACAGAATATGGTAGATACAAAGCAAAAGTTCCATTCATACTTATAAACTCCAGTGAGTGCAGGGATAAGTACATCAGAACTCTAGCGCTGCTCAGCTCTCATTTTTACTCTAATTTTAAAGCTCATGTGGACTAGTGATGGGCGAATTTATTCGCCTAGGTCGAATTCGCGGCGAATTCCCGCGATTCGGCGCTGGCGAATAAAAACGCGTCAGTCGCGACGACTGTTTTTGACGCGACGAAAACGACGCGACGCGCGACGAAAACGACGCGTCAAAGTTGACGCGACGCGCGACAAAGTTGATGCGACGCGCGACAAAATCGTCCCGCGACTCGTTTCACGCATTTTTCGCCGATTCGCGAATTTCTCTAGAAATTCGCTAATCTCTAGGCGAAGCGAATCGCGGGAGATTCGCCCATCACTAATGTGGACTTGATTACAAATATGATATAGTTGAATTTATCTTTCTTCTTTTAAAAATTCTCTTTATTGAAAGTTCCATTAGAATACATTGACTTGACTGTATAATAATCACACAGTGTTTAAAAAAAAAAAAGAAATAAAAATTTTCATATGAATGAAGTTCTGAAAATATTTTCATATGAACAATAAACGTGAAACATGAAATATTCAAACAAATAGATAGACCTGTTATTCTCTTTGAATTTATCACACAAAAAAATCGTAATGTTTTTGAAAAAAGATGAGAACTGTTGTAGACATTAGGTTTGTTATGTGTGCTAATATACAGGGACCTTGCACTATAACCATGAATATATGTAGGAATGACAATGGTCACTTGGTTCCCCTGGTCATGTGCTACCTCAGTCTACTTATTAAATGACCTTGTGGCTTTGCTTTCTGTATGAATTTATGCAACAATGCCTAGTGATGTAGAGTGTATTTAGTTACCACTTTTTACACAGTATGATAACTAGACCCCATGTAGGAGGCAGAACTTTTTCAGGGAAGGCTTAGATTTGAAGCTGTTCTGATGGGTGTGAGGGATGCCTGAAAATAAATGACTTTTGTAATGTAATATGGAAATTGGCTGAGGAAGTTCACTGGTATGGACTCACTTTGAGTTAACTTCTAGAATGATGTAGAGAGTGATATTCTGAGACAATCTGTAATTGGTTTTCAGTTTTTATTATGTGTGTTTTTTATAAAGTTATTATAATAGCTCTCCAGTTTGCTAGGGTCCAAATTCACCAACAAGCATGCATTGATTTGTATTTGAAAAGCTTTGGAATAGAGAGATAAGTAATACAAAGTAGCAATAATAATACATTTATAGCCCTAAAGAGCATTTGTTTTGTAGATGGGGTCAGTAACCCCCATTTGAAAGCTGTAAAGAGTCAAAAGAAAAGGCAAATAATGAAAAAAACTATTCAAAATAAATGATGAAGACCAATTGAACAGTTGCTTAGAATTGGCCACTCTATAACATACTAAAAGTTAACTTAAAGGGGAACTATCACAGAAATGAAAATTGAAAATAAGCTTCCGCATACTGAAATAAGAAACTTTATAAATACAATCAATTAAATATTCTGTGACATTTCTGAAATAATCAATTTCATGTTCACTATTCCTCTCTCAGCATCTTTTTCTCTTCATTTTGTCTTCATGCAGCAGTTGGGTGTCAGATAGTCATTGACAGATCCAATATAACTTATAGGGGAATTTCCTTTCCTAGCAGGTGTATTAGCGCTCACTAAAATAACTGATTCCCTGTGCAAACAAACTGCCTTTTGCACAAATTCTGCATGTAGAGAGACATGATGTCTGGTGATTTTAATAGAGTGAGCTCTAATACTCTTCTAGGCAAAAGGAGCCCCCCTATAAGATATATTAGATCTAACTGTCTATGAATATCTGACACCCAACTCCTGTACGAAGAGAGAATGAAGAGAAACAGATGCTGAGAGAGGGAAAGTGAACACAAACTTGATTATTTCAGAAATGTTGCAGAATATTTAATTGATTGTATTTACAAAGTTTCTTATTTCAGTATGCTGAAGTTAATATAAAAATGTCATTGTTCTGATAAGTCCCATTTAAAGGTGAACCACCCCTTTAATCCAAAATGGGTTACCTGTACTGATATCGGAAGGGTGGATGTGACGCCTGTGCCAGTCTTGTATCAGTATGTGATAACTATGGTTACTGATGATGAGTGAATTATTTTGTCAAGTATGGTTTTTATGGCAAAATTCTTCACTTCTCCAGAAGTGTATATTTTCATGAAACCGTAGCCAAATTTCGAGCAAAAGCACTGCGGAAAATAAAATGCAGTGAAAAAACACCCGTTGACTTGAATGCATTTTGCGTCAAAGAATACACAAAAAAACACTGCGAAAAAACACCCACTGACTTAACTGCATTTCGTGATTTTTGTGGCGAATTTTTCAACAATTTTACGGCAAAGTGAAACGCAATAGTTTTGCTTACTGCTGATAGCTACATCTTTCATTTCTCTTCTTTTCATTTGTTCTTTTCTGCTTCTGATCTCAGGGTGAGTGAGGATCAGCTGCCCCTCCTCCTTCCCTGTTATATATGCGCAGCCAAATGAGGCAAAGGAAGAAGTTGCCTAATTAGTTTCTACCTCTCTCTTCCCTTCTGCTCTCACACCCTCTCTGTCTCTCCTCTTCATGTATTCCATACTCAGGATGAAGGCAGGCTTCTCTCCCCACCTCCCTGAAAAGTGAATCCTCTCCTGTGGCATCCGCCTTACCTTTGTGAGCTGCCTTGACCTAAGTGTGGGAAGGGGTCAGCCCAAGAGGTGTGAGATGCCATGTTACTGAGGCACTGATCACTGCTATGGTCCTTAGGTGTGATGGACTCAAAGAGGCAAAGATGTGGAAAAAGGGGGCATTTAAAATTTAAAGGATAGATTAATATTAAAAGGAGCTTTGCCTTTCTGCATACCTCAGCAATTAATTATGTATTAAGTTGAACTGCCGTTCAGCATAGCAATCACTCACAATATATACACAGACACACACACATACCGAATAACAATCATACACACACACACACTGAATTACAATCACTCAAAAGAAATATTCAAAATCAGTGAATAATAATTACATAAATAGAAAGTAAAAGTATAGTAAAATATTCAGAATATCAGAATGCAAATAGCCTTAAGTATCATCATCAGCACACTGTATAACCAGACATGTTGTATATGTACTTTATATGTGTTGCATAAATGCATTTGATGCTATGACATCAGAGCTTCTGGAGATGGTGACATAGTGAGAGGGAAGAACTTCACTCTCTCAGTCACTTACTAACAGGACAATCCCTACTTTTGTTACAAGGGATACACAGTTGACTATGGCACCATGACTAACAGAACAGACTACAATCCACAGATTGTACGCCACAGTCTTAGTGCATTTTAGTCTCTATACAGTATGTTACCCAATATGTCCATTGTTGGCTTATGGATGGAAAAAGGTCACTGGAAATGTAGCAATTCTCAGGAAGAGGAATTTTTTATATAGCCCTTTTATTGTGGCATTCAATTTGCTGAACATAATGAAGATAGCCATGATAGGTGCATGCCATAATGCTGGGATACAAGGAATTATGGTGATAGATTTACTAAATCCACCCAAAAATAATTAGTTTTCCCTCGATATTCGATTAGTATTCGATTGTCGAATGCTAATCGAATAGTTTTAGGCTACCCTTTTATTCGATCTGCGATCATTCGACGATCGAATAACTATTATTTGATCATTCGAATAATTCGTACGATTCGATCAGGACTTACGGTAGGTTCAATCTGGTGAAGTAGGCAGTCGAATAATTTAAAAATTTTAAGTTCTTCGATGATCGAATGATCGAATATTCCATCATTCTAATCTATTTGATCATTTGATCGTTCGCTATTCGATAATCGAATAAGCCTAATTTGCATATTCAACCAATCGAATGAATCCTACAATCGTTATTCGATCGAACTTCGATCCTTTCACGTGAATTTAGTAAATTGGCCCCTAAGTGATTCCAGGGTCCAAAAATAGCATAGGGTATTGAATTAGTGTCTCTAGAATGGGATATTACATCCAAGGCTGATTACAACCACTAGGCCAATTCCTCCTCTCCGCCAGTGTGCATTTTCTGCCAGGTGTGCACAAGAGTAGGGTGGTAGTTTTAAAGGAACAGTAACATCAAAAAATTAAATTGTTTTAAAGTAATAAAAATATAATGCAGTGTTGCCCTGCACTGGAAAAACTGCAGTGTTTGCTTCAGAAGCTCTATTATTGTTTACATAAATAAGCTGTTGTGTAGCCATGGGAGCAGCCATTAAAAGGAGAAAAGGCTCAAGTTACTCAGCAGATAAGCTCTGTAGAACATAATGTTATCTGTTATCCATAACTTATCCTGTGCCATATAGCCATTTTCTGCCATTGCTACACAGCAGCTTTTTTATATGAACCATAGTAGTGTTTCTGAAGCAAACAGATCAGTTTTAACAGTGCAGGGCAACACTACATGATATTTTCTTTACTTTAAAACACTTTCTTTTTTTGATGTTACTGTTCCTTTAAAGGAGAATGAAAGGCAACAATCACTGGGGGTGCCTAATATTTGGCAATTACCAAAAAAACCTACCTCAGCCCAGGATTCTGCATCGAGTACCATGCAGCGATGCTCTTCCTTCTTCTTTTCTCCAGCTTCTTCGCTCTACTGCAGATGTGTGGGCCCTGGGATTTTGAAGGACGAATAAGCACGAATAAGAAGTGGTTAGCTCCATGGTGCTTGGTAAAAGGAACCCTGAGATGGGGCAGTTTTTTGATAACATGAGCACCGGCCCAGAGTATCAGGTAAGTCAGTGCTGTCCAACTTTTGTGGTACCAAGGGCCAGAATTTTTCTGGCCTAAATGGTGGAGGGCCAATAATGGAAGCAAGTGTTGACCACTCCCTGTTTTAAACCACACCCACTTTAAACCACACCCATGTTACCACAAGACTATGTCCACATTCATGGTGGTAGCACACTGCAGGGATATCACTTATCACTTATATGTGAAAAAAGTCAAATTAAGATATACCTTTAAATCCATATGCCGCATCCTCCCCTGTGGATAACACAGCACCTCCAGCACATTATTAAACACCTTAGGGGTCCCTAAGAATAATTTGCGTGTGTTTGGGTGAACTTACAAATAAATTATAAAACATAAAAAGCTATGATAACTATAAGATAATAATAATGAAGACTCGTTTTGAAATATATTTATTACAACATCCATTACAGTATTTTTAGTGGTGTAACTGGAGACCCATATTCAGATGCAACATTTTGGGGCCTCTATCTACAATATCTATCCATTGATCTATCGATCTGTCTTTCAACTATCTATCCTTCTTTCATCTATCATGCTGTATAGAGCAGGGCCGGAACTAGGGATAGGCATAGTAGGGCATGCCTAGGGTGCAAAGCTGGGGGGGGGCACCAGGCACATAACTTTTCTGCCTCCTAGTCCGGTCCCTCTCTCCTCTCTGCCTATAGGGCGGAGAGACTAGCCAAGTTGCCAACTTGGTCCAGTTCTGGTATAGAGGTACTGTAAGAACCCTGAGTTCTTGTGTTTGATCATTTCCCTGGCATGAATATGGATATCCTCGGAGTCATAGACTAAGGCCCTGAAGGCAGTAGTTTTATAACTAAAGCAGTAGGTATATTTTAAGGGTATCACTCCACCTCAAGATCTTTAATTGCCCATTTTCTCATGCAGCTTCTCCACTTCTGTCTCACCATATCAAACTGAGTTGGGATTGTGGCAATTTAGTCTAATCTGTAAACTCATATACAACAACAACATCATATATAAATAATAGAACACAGTAAATTAATCAGCTTGAAATGTTCTCTATGGAAAAGGCATTATGCTATAAATTTATGTGACTTCATACATAAAATTTACACGAAATCAGCCAATGGTCACATAAAAATAAGCCACAGGTCATAATAAATCAGCAAAGTGCCACTTTAAATCACCCTGGGCTGTCTGTGGCTGTCCCTGCAATCTGCTGCCATAGATCCAGCTGTATATCACATTCAATAAATGGAATCAGCTACGGGTCATCTACAGCCAAAGGCACAGAGTGCACAAAATCACCATAGGGTCATGTAAAATCGAATACAGGTCACAGAAAATCAGCTGGGGTTTATCAAATATCATCCATTGATACTTAGCCATACTTATAGTCAGCTGTACTTAATGCAATGGGATTTCAGTGTTTAATCTATTTCATGCTCAATGTGTAAACCCTTGTCATTACATAGTCATAAGAGTCCAGGTATAATATATATATATATATATATATATATATATATATATAATACTTGCTCTGTGCTGTTGGCACTCGATAAACTCAATACATGCCTGGGTGCAGTATCCATCATAAATATCTACTCCAAATCCAATAAGGTCCGCACTCTCAGGGCTTTTGTAAAAGTGAAAAAGAAATTTATTTGCAAAGTTACAGACTGACGTTTCGGCCTGATCCCAGGCCTTTCTCAAAGTAACAATTTATAAATTGAACCTGCAATATATACATGTTTTGGCGGGAAACCCCAGTCTCAGTGACGTGCTGCAGTCATCCTGATTGGACAACTGCTAAGATAACATCCTATCACAGCAGAGTAGTATTACATGAATGACTACATTTCTAAATTGCACATATTTAAAAATAACAACTGTTTAAAATCAGGTTAAAAACAAACATCAAGTAGCATCATTATTCACTACTCTCACGTTCATTTATATTCGCCATAAAATTGCTACATTATCAAAATTGTTTAAGGCAGTGCAAAAAAAGCATTCTAGTATTAAACTTCAATAAAAAATGAAACATAAAGTAGCTTTGTTGTTGTTACATAAAGTGTTCTAGCTGTTATTGCTACTGTGTCTAAATTTGAGGATGTAACAGGACATACTCATGTTGTCTCAGGTGTATATAAAATAATTAGCTGTATAGCGGTGAATGTGTGGCTTCCCACGTAAAACAAATAGACTAATATCCCATTACCACTAAGTTACGTAAATACCTCTTTGTACTCTCACTCCTGGTACAGAAGCTGCGTGATTATCGCAGCCAATAGTGATGCTCTACATACATGAATTAAATAAATAGTGTCCTCCATTAATATCTAAAAAACACCTGGTGAAAATTAATTTGTATTAAATTGTTAATGAATATGTTCATTAAAATCCCTCAAATAATCAATCAAGTTCCCCCTGGTGCAATACATTTACCCTGTGCAAGTGAAAATTCATACAATTAGAGTGACCCAACACCCTTATACTCAAACCCTGTTGCTATATTAAAGTGAAATATCACTCTATGTCCCCATAATTAGACCGTAATTATTCGTGAAAAATCAAGTATCAAAAAATTAGTGTCAGAAAATATAAAAAAGTTCTCTTGTCGAGGTTCACGTACGTGGCACCAACCCATGCAACAGGAGTGGGTAAAGGAAAATATATATATATATGTCAAAAAAATATAAGTAAAAAAATAACAACATCTTGCCCCAACGATCTCATCCGTTGTCCGCGGGGGGTTAAATGAAAAATCAGGCTCACGTCCACCTTCTGCTATAGCTAATCAGCTGGTCAATTGGTGGGGTATGATGTAAAATAAGGCAAACAACCGTAGATTGAGCAAAGATAGTGCCTAGAAACAATTTCTGACCCATGATATTGCCACTACTTTCTTCAATAAACAGTAGGGCGGCACTATAGCAGCCGTCACTTGTTACTCATCAGCTTGCTGTTTCTGATCACCCGGTTGCTGTTTCTGATCACCCGGTCCCGCCTCATATCACTAGGCACTCCGCACTGCACCACATCTCCTCCCAGATACACTCTCCGTGGAGCCCAATTGATAACCGGACATTGCCGCAAAAATCCTGAATGGGCCACCTGTCTCCACACTCAACAGACGCCGACTCGAGGCCGGCCAAACGCAGTCCTTCCGCATACCTCAGGTAAGTAGCCTCGTTACTGTGATCAGATAGCGTGCATATTATACTTCAGGGACTGTAATCGTTGGGACAGGAGCGAGAGACATCGCCACCAAACCACATCTTCCAACCCCAGAGATCATGCATTTAATTCTGAGATATGTCCATGATGTCAGTCTGACTGTTGGTAACGTCGCTCTTCATGATATATGCACTTATTAAACAGTACTTAAATATGCTAAATTGATATGAAACACGGGTGCCAGGCAGAAATAAATATACAATACTTGCTCCATGCTGTCGGCACTCTCGATAAACCCAATACATGCCTGGGTGCAGTGTCCATCATAAATATCTACTCCAAATCCAATAAGGTCCAATAAGTAACAATTTATAAATTGAACCTGCAATATATACATGTTTTGGCAGGAAACCCCAGTCTTTTATGGCGAATATAAATGAACGTGAGAGTAGTGAATAATGATGCTACTTGATGTTAGTTTTTAACCTGATTTTAAACAGTTGTTATATTTAAATATGTGCAATTTAGAAATGTAGTCATTCATGTAATACTACTCTGCTGTGATAGGATGTTATCTTAGCAGTTGTCCAATCAGGATAACTGCAGCACGTCACTGAGAATGGGGTTTCCCGCCAAAACATGTATATATTGCAGGTTCAATTTATAAATTGTTACTTTGAGAAAGGCCTGGGATCAGGCCGAAACGTCAGTCTGTAACTTTGCAAATAAATTTCTTTTTCACTTTTACAAAAGCCCTGAGAGTGCAGACCTTATTGGATTTGGAGTATATATATATATATATATATATATTAAACAGGTGTAACATCAGTGCAATCAATGGTAACAGTCTTGTATTAATAGGTGTGGCTCAATAACACAACAGCACACCGGGCCTTATCCCCCAACATGCACCTATCTGGTCCTCCATCCACCCACCGCATACTCATGTCCACTGCTCCCTGGCCGCTCACATTGGGTAGGTTAAGATTGCGCCTGGGGCTAAACAGCTATAGAGGAAGCAAACTCCATGGGGTATATTTATCAAAGAGTGAAGTTAAGAGTGAAGTTCTGCCACTAGAGGGAAATTCCGCAGCTCTCTATTCATTTCTATGGGATTTTTTAAAGCGTATTTATCAAAGGGTGAAACTTCACCCATTGATAAATACGTCTTTCAAAATCCCATAGAAATTAATTGAGAGCTGCGGAATTTCACTCTAGTGGCGGAACTTCACTCTTTGATAAATTTACCACCATGGTCCAGGACCCCCCTACTGTTGGGGGGGGGTCTGCTTCCTCTGTAGTTACACCACTGGTGCAGATGTTCCTACTTCCCAGCAGTAAGAACATACTATTATACCCCTACTGTTTCATTACCTCTTTTTCCAAGGATAAATATAAAAAAATACAGCTGTGTTTGACCTCCTAAATATATAGCACACTAGTAGGGTTGCCACGTAATCAGTATTTTACCGGCCTTGCTACTAAAATGATACTTGGTGCCAATGTTAACAGCAAGAATATAGGAAGACCGGTATTTTTTTCCAGAAAAGGTGGTAATCCTACACACTAGTGATATGTGGGTTGAAATTTTCTTTGAACCATGCCAACCCTAAAATTGCTCTAATCCAAGCCAAACCCAGCCTGAACTGCTGTGCTGATGTATATACCTGTGTGCAGCAGCCCATATATAAATAACAGCAACAATCCATATCTGCTGTATTGACTTGCCTGGTACCCCAGGCTCGTGCTTCCATTAGCAGAAAATTTCCCCCAGCCCAGGGCACTTGCGAGCGGTTCTTTTCCTTCCTTCTTTTCAATTGTGGGCGCACATCCACAGTAGAGTTAAAAGCCAGCTTTTTCACTGTACTGCACATGCGTAGGCCACTAAATTCTGAAGAAAGAAGAATGGAGGAAGAGGATTGTTCTCTTACTAGTGCTGCATGTTGGTGCCATTTTCAGCAGGAAGCACTTGCTCAGGGTATCAGGTAAGTCATTACAGTCCTTTTGTCCTTATACCCCTCCATCAATAGGAGCTTTTGCTTCACACATTCCACATTTTTAAAATGTATTAGGTACACATTGTTAAAGCAAGATAGCACAGCATGATTTAAACTGTAAAAGGGGTTAACATGAACAAGGGGATACATAGGGATAATTGCAGAGTAGAAGATGAAAGGAATTTTTACATCAGAATGCAGGAAAAGTTTAAATAAAAAGCTAAACAAAGCAAGGAAGAAGGGAAATGTAAAAGCGGGACAAAAAGGGAGGATGAAAGGAAGGTGTTAACAGAGAGGTACAAAAAGCGAGGGCTCTATAAATACGGGGGGTTGGATGGTGACTCCTGGCAGAAGCAATATGTTTCTTTAGTAGATATTAATGTTCTACAGCAGCATTGGTATAGTCCATTACATCAACACATTTAGTGAATAGCAGCCCGGTGAATGGTTGGCTAATCAGTGCTCAGTCATGTTCTGTAAATGGTTAGACTATTATCTCACCCTAGCAGCCAAGCCAGATATCACACAGGTCTATGAGCATCCAGCATGTTCCTGTAATCATTCACTGTTATGAGCTGTCAATGCAATAAAATGTTTTGCCTCTATTGTAAGCTGCTCAGCTATAAAATAAATAAACACAGAAATGCCAACTAGGACAGGCAAGAAGTTTGTGGGTAAACCTCTATCCTATTGGGCAAAATCCTAGAAAAGGACATGTCTTTTTAAACATGGTATGCCTGCTGATTTGTTTGCAATAAATGAGAACTAAAAAAATAAATCCATCATATTATGAATGAAGTTGTTGAGTACAAAAAAAGGACTGTGGCTTTGGAAAGCCAGAGGCCCAGAGTTATATCACTGCTGCTGTCCAAAACAGACTTTAAAGGACAAGGAAAGTAAAAAAAAAAAAAAAATCCTATTTTCACTCTTTTTAATGAAAAAGAAATCTATCTTCTGTACCTTTTTTATAAGAAACCTGACTATATTCAGTGAAATTTCATTTACTACTGTTTATAGGAATTGTCAGACGGTCTCTAACTGCTGAGCAGGGAAACAATCATACTTATGAACAGCAGGGGGAGCCCTTGCCTTATTTCCCAGCCACTCAGAACTCCAGCAGCTTGCAGTCGGCGACTGTGTAGAGATTTGTGTTGGATTTTAGTTTTGCCTTTATATCCCCCTTACTGTTTCCAACTCCAGCTGCAGGCACAAAGATCATGGAGCCAGATTTAAACAGAGAAACTGGGATTCTATTTGGAGGATTATTTTGCTGCAGCCATTAGTTCTGCAGAGTTGGAGAAAGTTTCTATTAAACAATAAAAAAAACTATAAAATCCACATTAGATTACATGATAGCACAGGCTATGCTATATTTATTTTAGAAAATGCTGTACCATACCTGAGTAATCAGCCATAGAAGCTCTCTGTTTGTTTAGGATAGCCGCTGCCATATTAGCTTAGTGTGACATCACTTCCTGCCTGAGTCTCTCCTGCCCACTTATAGCTCTGAGCTCAAATTACAGCACAGAGGGGAGGAGAGAGGGGGGGGAGTAGCGGAGCATCCTCAAGCCCAGGCAGTTTAAGATGAAAACAGGAAGTCTGATACAGAAACCCATGTGTACACAATAGAAGGAAAGAAATGGGGTGTTTCTTTTGACAGATAACTCAGAGCAGCATTAAATTGAGGGTTTACTGGTGTTTTTTTGTATAGAACATTCTGATAAAGCTTACTTCATTTTAATCTTTCCTGTTTAGGCCATATATTTTACACACACTTCGTTTTTTTCATTTGCACTCTAACCAGCACCCTCTTACCTTACCTCTTCCACGACAGAACTCATTCTTTCCAACGCCTGTACTGTGTTTTTATCCAAGTAAACACATTTGCTGTTATTCTCTACATCTGCTCTGTTTCATAAAGCATTCTGTTAGATATATACCTTACCTCGACTGTGCCACAATATAAACACAACACATAATTCACTACTGCAGACACAACAGTGTGTGGCTTACCAGAAATTGACCGTCATGTTGGCCATATTATTTCCCAGAAGTCCATGCAGTATAGCCAATGTGGGGAAAGTGCCAAACTCAAGCTCAGAAATAGTAACCAGGGTACTCAGTGGTAACAGTCAGGTAGTTCTGTACAAAAACAGGAGATGGTGGAATAGTCAGGGTCACAAGCCAGGTCAAATACTCCAATTTTGCAGTACAGAACAGGATCCAAGAGAGTAGTCAAATCAAGGCAAGACTTGAGGACAGGCAGCAAACTAGACAGTGTCAAGGACAGGACACATTTAACGCACCAGGGACTATAAAAATAGACTTACTTTGGGCAATGATTTTTTTAAGGAAAAGGGCCCTTAAAATATTTGAGTTGAATGCCAATGCACAGTGGTGTCACACAACGCACCACGTCAAAACCCCGAAGTGGTGCAGAAAAGGATGCAACAGGCGGCCCTGCTGGGAGCGTGGCAGCATCCCCACTTGCCCCCTAGACCACCAGGGATTTCCTTTATATTTCATAAATTGGGCCTGATTCGGTTCTACAAGAACACATTCTTTTATGGCATGAACTTATATTGGGTGAGATTCAATTTGAGGAAAAACTTTTCTCCTAATTCAGTTTCAATTTTGTTTTCATATATTTTTTCATATATTATAAATATCAAAATCGGTCAGAGGTTGGACCTTAAATGGGTTGTTCACCTTTGAGTTAACTTTTAGTGTAATGTAGAGAGTGATATTCTGAGACAATTTGCAATTGGTTTTCATTTTTTATTGTTTGTGGTATTATAGTTATTTAGCTTTTTATTCAGCAGCTCTCTAGTTTGCAGTGTCAGCAATTTGGTTTCTATGGTACAAATTACCCTAGCAACCCTGCATTGATTTGAATAAGAGACTGGAATATGAATAGGAGATGGACTGAATAGAATAAGCAATAAAAAGTGGCAATAACAATACATTTGTAGCCTTACAGAGCATTTGTTTTTAGATGGTGTCAGTGACCCCCATTTGAAAGCTGCAAAGAAAAAGAAGAAAATTGCAAATCATTAAAAAACTATGAAAAATAAATAATGAAGACCAATTGAAAAGTTTCTTAGAATTGGCCCCTCTGCAATATACTAAAAGTAAACTTGAAGGTGAACCACCCCTTTAAATAGTACAATATAACAATAACATTCAATCACTGATGCACACATTCTTTTCTTTTTTTCACCCTCAATTATTCTTTCTGAATATTTCAGTCATAAAAAGAACCCCTCTCCCCAGTAAATACAATATATAAACTGTATAAAAGCATTAGGATAGGATAAGCAGCCTAACTAAAATAACTAAACACATCAGTTTTCCCTGTAGAATCAGTGTTTTTTTATTCCCTCTTTATAATCAGCCTTGCCTCGCTGGACTACTGTGTTCTAACGAGTTGTTGTGGAGAAAAACAGGATCCTTAAAGGAAAAGGAAAACCTTTCGGCGCAAAAGTGTGGAGTGGAGTATTAGCAACTATTGTATCAGCTACTTTTAATGAAACTCAGGGATTCTGCTCAGAAGAGTAAGAAATGTATCAATTAAATTAATCAATTTAAAACAGTTTACAGAGTCAGCGACCCCCGCTGAGAGCTGCTTTAGAAAAAAGGTAAATATTGAAAGTTTAAGCTTCAATATTAGGAAAAAGGGTCACAATTAAATAATAGAAATTAATTGAAAAAAATCTTCATTATTTCTGGCGAACAATCTGGAAAACAACTGAATTGCAGGGTCGGACTGCCCTGGCGGGAAGCCGGGAAAAAACTTGGTGTTCCCCTGCCATGTATTTGCGCACAGCTCCTTTTGCATGTGCATGCGACGCATACAAGTGGCACTTTTAGGAAGGGGACACTGGACAGGAGTCCCAGTGGGCCCCGGGCCCCACAGTCCGACCCTGCTGAATTGGAAAAAGTGTTTGGAAGGTGAACAACTTCTGTAAATCAGACAAAAGTCATCTCCCATTGAGTTACTTTTAAACAAAACTAAATTGAAACATTTCCAAATTTTAAAATGTTTCCCTTTTTTTAATAATAAAACAGTACCTTGTACCTGACCCCAAGTAAGTTTCATTAATGGAAAAACAATCCTATTTCCGGATATAGATCCTATGCCTTTAACAGGTTTACAACCTGTTATTAACAGCATTAAACATAAGTGTTAAACTCGCTGCATCAGCCAAAAATATGGATCAATCGTTTAATTTTGTTGTACATTATTCACCATAAGTCTCTGTCTGAATACCCAAATTCATAGTACAGGTATGGAACCTGTTATTCAGAATGCTCAGGAACTGGGGTATTCTGGATAACCAATCTTTCCGTAATTTGGATCTTCATACCTTAAGTCTACTTGAAAATCATTTAATCATTAAATAAACCCAATAGGCTGGTTTTGCCTCCAAATAAAGGTGAATTATATGTTATTTGGGATCAAGTACAAGCTACTGATTTAATATTACAGAGAAAAGGGAAATCATTTTTAATTATTAAATTTGGATTATTTCTATAAAATGGAGTCTATGGGAGTAGGCCATCCCGTAATTCTGAGCTTTCTGGATAATGGGTTTTCCGGATAATGGATCCAATACCTGTATTACAAAGTGGCATTTCATACACCAACTATAATTTCAATTCCTCATTGGCACGCTGTCATGGATGCCGAAAACTTAGAAATGGAATGCTGGTTAATTTATTGGATGTAGATGGAGGTAGAAATGTGGGGCATATTGTTAAATTCATGGCTAAAACATAATTAAGGGATCTGTTGTTGCATAACTTGTAAAGATCTGATGTATAATGATGAGTTTCCTCTGTCAGTGGCTGCTTCTTATGCCCCTTAGAAAACTAAAACCTCAGATTGCAGAAGTATTTGATATAGGGCTTATTTATCTCTTAGTGCCGTGGAAGTCAGTACAACCGCATCATAAAGATTTTATGAATAGACCGGCACAGCACCATATTTTTTATTACCTACAAGTTTGCAGTTAATATGGCACAGGTTCACCTAGCTATGATTTTGTGTACAGTACAGAGATCTCTCAATAACTGCGTTTGACCTTTGCAATGCACGGGATTATGGTCTGACAATTCCCTAGTTAAAATAAGGTCATGGGAAAGAATAATATTAAAGTCAAGGATGATTTTTGCAAAACAAACAGTAATTCTTTATTTTGCCAACTAATGAGCGCTGCTTTGGAATCTCTGCTTCAGCTTAATGATTATATATGTTCTGAATCATAATCACTATTGATGTAAAACAGACACTCACACATTCATATCAGCAATACTATGTGCAGATGTACTAAATGTGTCTAATGACCGTGGCTAGGCGTCTTGCATCACTTTTAATCCAAACAACATCTCTAATTTTAATAATGTCACACCAGAAGGTACCCTTTGGAGCAACTACAGCATTGTCCAGTGGAGCCATTCATCTAGTCATATGTTGGTATATTTATTTCAATTTACGCTCTCAAATTGATGCTGGAGAAAATTGAAGGCATAAATATTGACAGCTTGATACATTGCTCACTTCATCTTTATATTTCATTTCAAAGTGAATTGCTTAAGTTTATCCAAATGAATGCTTAAACCTCCGACGCTAATATTCCAATAAACAGAAACAAGCATCAGTGCAAAAGGGCAAACATCAGAGGTGAGAGAATAAAATAGGATCAGAGTGGCCTTTATGCTGCTCTTGTCTCAAGAAAATCAGCAGGTCAGACAAGTGGGCATTTTGTCTTTGGTCTGTAGCCCTTGTACTGAGCTTTAAGAGATTCACTGAAAGCAGAAAACCTGTGCGCTTCTTTGTTTTGACACATCCCTGTTGAACATCCTTCATCTTGTTCATTCTATGGGAAAAATTGTATTAAAATTATTATACAATACAGCTGACATCTGACCTCTGTACCTGGATAAATGGTTTGCCTGTGTGACTGCATAGCCCAAAGGGACATTTTTATCAAAGAAGGAAAAATGGGATGAGAAGTTGTACAAAACTGGGTACAAGTTAATGCATAATGGGACTATTATTCTTAGCCTAGGCAAGTTCAAGAGCATATATTATAAATATCAAAATAGGTCAGAGGTTGGACCTTAAATAATACAACATAATAATAACATTCAATCACTGATGCACCCTTTCTTTTTTTCACCCTCAGTTATTCTTTCTGATTATTTCAGTCACAAATAGATCCCCTCCCCAGTAAATACAATATATAAACTGTATAAAAGCATTAGGATAAGCTAAGCAGCCTAACTAAAATAACTAAACACATCAGTTTTCCCTGTAGAAACAGTTTTTTTTTATTATTTCTTCTTTATAATCAGCCTTGCCTCCCTGAACTACTGTGCTCTAACAAGGTGTTGTGGAGAAAAACAAGACCCTTAAAGGAGAAGGAAACACTTTTGGCACAAAAACCCTCCCCCCTGTAACATTTGCAAAGAGCAAAACTTTGCGAATAAAATTTTGCAATGTAATATTTATTGTTAGGCTTTTATTGCATTGCAAACCTTAATTATGCAGTGAGAACCTTTAACACCTGCTCTGCAGTTTCATTAAATATTTTGTCACAAAAAAAGTTTGCGATTGTGAAATTTTATTACATACACTGAAAACAATCGCAGAGACAATTTGGTTGCAAATTTTGGGAGCAAGGTCTTTAATCAGTAAAGAATGACGCAAACATGGTCACTATAACATTTGAACTCCAAGGAAAGATGGCACTCTTATAAGGGAAACAGGTTTTATTTCTGTTTAGGGATGCTAGGCCCTACGTGTTTTGGGAATCAATCCCTTAATCATAGGCATGTCTATGATTAAGGGATTGATTCCCGAAACGCATAGGGCCTAGCATCCCTAAACAGAAATAAAATCTGTTTCCCTTATCGGAGTGCCGTCTTTCCTTGGAGTTCTAGTGTATCATAGCAGGGGGACGCTGCGGACTGAGCACCTGACAGGGAGTTGTGGAGCAGATAAGAGGAGTGAGCTCTGAGCGGCCTTTTTTTGTTTGCACTATAACATTTGCAAACGTCTTTGAGAATGTTTTTTGCATATTACATTCCCCCCTAAGTCTGCTAAAAAACATTTAAACATTAAAGGGCACCTATGGGCTGAAAAAATTTCCCCAAACCGAAGGTGTGGGCTGATAGAGCCTGCATTCTGCTTTGGGGTTGTAGTAGTTTGGAAAAAAAAAAAAATCTGCCATGTTTTAGGAAGCGCTTGCGCAGTATGAAAAACTACCCAAAATTGTGGCAGCTTTTCATTTGGCTTATGCGCATAACATAATGCGCATGCACTGTCATGGCGGCTCGCACCGTGAGCAGGGTGCAATTTATTTATTTTTTTTAAAACTACTAGAACCCCAAACCGGAATGCGGGCTCTATCAGCCACCAATAAGGATTAATTATATCATAGATGGGATCAAGTAAAAGGTATTGTTTTGGACAAGGAAAATACACTTTTGCTCATTTATTAAACCGGGTTTATGACTGCATTCCATGTATTTAAAATGAAACCAATATAATCTTATAGCTGTATGTATATTTTTATATGGGGCCATTATTGAATATGCATAATTTTTACAGGGGGACCACATACTGCAATAAATAATACAAAGGTGGACTTAAGACATAGGGGGGACTGTAAGTTGCAAAGAGAAAAACATTGCTCACCAATAAGAGTAAAAATCCACATCTCGCAATGTAATATTGTTCCTTAAACGGTTATTGCATTGCGTCTCGTTATTGCTCTTTGTGGATTGTAATTGCGCACTCTTAAGAAGTGCTTGAAGGTGTCGTAATCTTTGCGACTTTTTCAGTAAGAAGTTTTATTACATTGACAGCGCATTAGCGCAAAGTATAAAATTCACAAACGGCCTTCCGCTGGCAGAAATGGTCGCTAAACAGTTTCCAGGATCGCAAAAGGTATATTGCATTCATGCAAAGCAAAATTTGTTTGCGCAAAGGCTTAACTTTTCGCATTGCGAATAGTTTTTGCATTACCGACTTACAGTTTATTACATTCCCCCAATATTCATTAATTCTACACCCATTGCGATTAAATTCAGTACTGGTTCTAGTGCCTGAGTAATTAATAAAGTAATTTAATTCTCTAAATAAGCCACCATAAATAGTGATGGGTGAATACATTTGCCAGGTGTGAATTCACAATGATTTTCCGTGTTTCACCGCCACGTCAAAGAAATATGGCCGTACGTCAGAATAGTCGCGTGCATAAAAATTGTTGCACATCAAAATTATTCGGACGCTCACTGACTTTAAAGGGCAAGGAAAGGCAAAGAAATAAAATCCCATTTTTACTTTCTTTAATGAAAAAGAAATCTATCTCCAATATACTTTAATTTTAAAATGTGTACCGTTTTTATAAGAAACCTGACTGTATGCAGTGAAATTCTCCCTACATTTAGTGCTTCTGGCAGGGAAACAATCACTTATGAACAGCAGGGGGAGCCCCTGCCTTACTTACCAGCCATGCAGAACTCAAGCAGACCATACTGAGCATGTGCAGTGCCAGTGTCAGACAAAGATGTATAACAAAGTTACAAGATGACAGCCCCCTGTGGCCAACTTTGAAAGCATAAATCATTTGTTTGATTAGGCTTGTGGTGCAGTAAGTTCATGTTTATGTTTAGTATACAAAATACAGCATTTCTAGCCTTATTCTATTTTACACTTTCCTTGTCCTTTAATGCCTTTGGACAAAATAGGTACAAATATAAAAATTGGCGCGGGTGTTGAAATTGACGAGCATCAATATAATTTTGACGGCCATGGACTTCAATGTGTTTCAGGAATGGGAGAAATTCAACCATCACTAACCATAAAGGCCAGGGAACTTCACCAAAATGGCCCAGATTATGCCCTGCAATTACTAACGTCAGGCCTGTGTCATGTCTGGGAATGAATTGTGATTGCAGTCGTTTGCAGTGTATTATGTCCTCTTTTTAATCATCACATTTGCATTGCATTTTATGCATCTCCAATCTGTATTCATTTTATTTGTCAACACACTATTATCTGTTTCCGTACAACAGCAAAAGGGACCATTAAATGAGGCAGTAAAGCATCTATATCCAATAAATGTCGAGCAATCCCTCAACTTGCAGTCTT
The DNA here is from genome assembly GCA_024363595.1 of Xenopus borealis. NCBI lineage: Eukaryota > Metazoa > Chordata > Amphibia > Anura > Pipidae > Xenopus > Xenopus borealis. Next base: position 139,989,374 of record CM044433.1, on the reverse strand, counting down.
ATTGCTTTCATTTTTAAAATATATGACAAAAATATGTTTGGAAGTAATGAATGAGTTAAAATATCCCAAATGATTTAACAGCTACAGCTAAGCCCGTATCACTTCCCAATCACAAAGATTGATCCCCCCCGTTCTCCTGGGGGCTATTGAGTTTTTAAGTATCAGGATTTAAAAATGTCAGATTTGCCTTCCACCCGTTCAGTCCGCCCTCTCTGGCTGCAATGTGAAATACAAATGGAGCAATCAATGCCGGCATCTGCCAGCTGTGTGTGGAATGAGAAAGTGGCAGAGTCGTGCCTGGAATTGCATCAATGCATGGATAACACACCCACCGTTCACCTCTACCATCCCTGTATCGGCTCTTCCCTCTCTCAGGGCTGTATCACGCTTATCTGCTCTCTTCTTTAAACCCCCTGCCAGGTCTGTGTATGGCTTCCCTTTGAACCTCTCCTGAGTCTTCTCTCTGCTTTATATTGCATGGGTACATGATGAGATTGTCTAGCGCAAAGTTCAATTAATTAATCAGTATTATGGGTCCCTTCAAGTAAAACAACCTAAAAGTTCAAAGATGGATATTGGTAGATATTTTCTGCAACTTCAACCCACTTTCACCTATCGGAATGTTAGGAGATAAATATGTAAAAAAAAAGGGTGAACCTTTAGCAATATTAATCATTTTATTATTTAATCTGTGATTAAACCTTTTGATATACTGCTTGTGAGCAATAACTTACACACACACACAATTAAAGGTAGAATTTAAAAACATTTACTTTAGGGAACCTGTCATGATTGAGTTAACACTAGGAAGGAAATAAAACTTTTAAAACAAACCACATACCCCTATTATTTATGCTCAAATCTCACTAATTCTCAATTTATAACTACTTTTCAAATGTCCAGGAGACACTAACTGAAGCCCTGACTTTCCAGAAAGTCAGGAGAGCAAAGCATCATGGGTAGAATCAGTCCTGCAGACCTCTCACGATATCACCAGTTTGTGCAGTTGTTAGTGGCTGGAGTAGCCCACACAATCTGAATAGAACAATAGAAGGTGTTTCAAATAATTCTAATAGAATATCAAGTCCTGGTGTGACATGAGTTATATAGAGCCTGTCTATCGTAGAGTATACTCTGACTAAGCATGAATGAGATTTGGCAGTTTGGCGCAGCCCACACACGGAAAACAAAGGGGTCCTGTTTAAACATGGCAGCGCCTATGAAGCACTTTTTACATGTAGGATATTTTCTAATCCGTTTCAGATATAGACAAAAACAGCTGACTAAAGGGTTTAACTAAGGAGGGAAAAGAAATATTTTACTCATGTCTCACGGTGACAGGTCCTCTTTTAACTTCAAATGATGGTAATTACAAGAATAACCAGTTCTGCATCAATTCAGCACAATTGAGGAGCCCCACAACCTTTGGTTCATCAAATTCAGGTTCCCAATAATTCAGTGATGATCCAAATCCTGGCGCCCACTCATGGGTCCAAGGAGAAGCTACCTATCCAAAAATGAAAGTGTGCTTTATAATCAACTAAAGAAGCTAAAGAGACATTTATCCTGAATGCTGACCTAGGCAATATTGAGGGTGATGACACACATTAAGATTTGGGGAGATTTAGTCGCCCAGCAACAAATCGCTTCTTCTTCAGGCAACATTCAGCTGGCAATTTAGATTCTAGCAGGCAGGAAGGTTTTTAGGGGAGATTAGTCATCCGAAGAAGAAGCAATTTGTCTCTGGGTGACCATATCTCCCTAAAGAGGTCTTCAGCCTAAAATGCTGTCCAATGCAATTCTAAAAGATCAGCAATAATTGTGTACCTCTTTCACCAAGACTCTGTTTGCTACTCAATCTGAATCTTTTCTGTCTGCTGTCTATTTATTCTTTCTTAAGGATGTTTGCTGGGCAACAATCCTTAATGTTTGCTATAGAACGCTTGCCCAGCAATATAACTACATCAGGGACATCTGACTCAAATAACTATCCCAAAATCTGCTGGCTTATACTTACTCAAACTTAAGGTTTGATTCACTATAAATCAGATATATATTGTAAATCATTAAATCAAATTAGAAGATATTCACTGTGCTACACAATATAACAAATGCTGGAGGGCTGCAGATAGCCCTCATTGGTCTAATTTTCTTTTCTGTTGGAATGGAGTACCTTTATTGCCAGGGGAAATATCTTCTCTAATTTTCTCACTATTCTGCCAGTATAGATGAATGTGCCATTCTATGCCAATGGGTGACATCCAGCAGTTTTGTTTCCTTTGTTTTTTCAAATCTATAGGCAAATTAGTGGTATTTTTGTATATAACAACCCTGCTATAGACATAAGAAAAAGAATAATGGTCCATAAATGATCAAGGTTGTCAAGATATTCACCCAATTTTCATGCCCTGTTTTAGGGATTCTGCCAGTCGGAGGGATTTATACTTTAGAATGCAGCAGTGTAACTGAGCAGTCATCTCACCCCTGTACCTCTGCCCGAGTCCATTGCTTTTGATATAATCTAGATCTTTATTTCATCATACCCAAGCTCTAATTACAGATGCTTTATAAATGGTTTAAAAGTGTGGTTCCTCAGCCTAACCCTTTTTTCCTATTTCAAACCCCTCAACCAGGCAGTGTCAGTAGCACATCACAAACTGCTAAAATCAGTCGTGCAGGTGACAGTTTGGCCTTCCCCACAGCAGAAGTGTAAACCTTTCGGGTGTGTGAACTTTTACGTGTGTGGGCTTTCAAGAGTATGGACTTTCAGGCATGTGAACGTTCAGGAGTATGGGATTTTAGGAGTGTGAACTTTCAGGTATCTGGACTTTCAGGAGTATGGACTTCCAGGCATGTGGACTTTCAGGAGTATGGACTTCCAGG
>CM044433.1:139925847-139949400 GCA_024363595.1 Xenopus borealis | reverse complement strand
AGCACAGGATAAGTAATGGATAACAGATAACATTATGTTCTACAGAGCTTATCTACTATCAACTGTGTAACTTGAGCCTTTTCTCCTTTGAATGGCTGCCCATAAGGCTACACAACAGCTTATTTATATAAACAATAAAAGTGTTTCTGAAGCAAACACTGCAGTTTTACCAGTGCAGGACAACACTGCATTATATTTTTATTACTTTAAAACTTTTTCATTTTTTGATGTTACTGGTCCTTTAAGTGGGCTGATAGGGGCTATTTGGGCCTCTGTGTAGTAGCAATGGCAGGGCCTATTTTGAATCTTAGTCCAGTCCTGAACCTACCTAAATAATATATATGGTTACATTAAAGGGGTCATGTATGACCATCTGTGCACTATGGAAAGTAAAAAACATGGGTACAATGCACCCATTTTCTGAACATTGCTCTGTTATTACTGAATTACTTCAGGTCTCTGCCCTCTGTTTTACTGCACAGAGACATGCGCTCAATGCAAGAGGGGCAGACATAAGCACAGTCCCCTAAATTGCTCATTATTCAGACATGAAAGTTAGGAAGTAAGGACAGAGCTGGCCCTCTTAAGCTGCACTGTATACCTTGTGCTGAATAACCACAACAGACCAGGTCCCCCTTGCAAAAAAAAAAAAAATCAGGAGACCCAGCACACACCATCAGCCATCTGCTTGAATGTTGGTAATGTGCTTGCCAGAACCTTATTAATTACAAGACTCCAAGACAAAGCGGGTTCTTCAGAATAACTGATTTATTTATTAAACAAAACATCTGATCATCTTTGGAAGCTTGTCACAATATCACACTTAGCATGGTACGGAGAGCTTCAAATGTCACCCCCATTTGACAAAGTTTATATACATTTTACAGAGCATTCACTATACGGAAGATGTACATGGAATTGCCATACATGGTCAAGAAAGTACTTACATCTTACAGCAGGGGTGTCCAAACTTGGCCCTCCAGCTGTTAAGGAACTACAAGTCCCACAATGCATTTGCCTGACTGTGGCTGTCAGACTCCTTCATTGCATTGTGGGACTTGTAGTTCCTTAACAGCTGGAGGGCCAAGTTTGGACACCCCTGTCTTACAGTTTCCTCGGCCCAAACTGTTTTAGGCTTTGCGGTCAATAACCAAACAACTGTAGAAATGAAGTCCTACATCGTGTTTTCTTAGAATTAACCCTTTGACCTCTGGTATCAGGGCCTTTATATGATCTGACCGCCCATTCCCCTACATTATGATCCTTACCTGAAGGTGGGCATATCACGGAGACATCTGCTCGTCTGGCGACATCGCCAAATGAGTGGATCTCTCCATGTATGGCCACCTTTAGGTGAGTTTTGTCTTAGGGCATTATCATTTTATATTATTTTATTTGTCCTTTTATAAGATTCTTACCTGTCATTGGTGGTCCGTTCTCTTATTAATTCATTTATTATGAACAGGACCGGGAATAAAAATAGGCCCTGCCATTTCAAGTAAACAACCTCCACCAGCCCACTAAATAGTGACTGTCTATGGCTTATACCAGCCCCTCTGGCATTTGCCAGAACCCAAAGATTGCCAGCCTGGGCCTTGGCACAACTCCCCCAGCCCTGGTCAGAGCCATTTACAGGGGGTGACAAAGTTTTATGCACTGGTGAAGGTGACTACCATACAGCATGTCTGGGTCCCCTTGTCCCCTAGGTCAGTGATTTTCAACCTTGTGCCTCCAGCTGTTAAGGAACTACAAGTCCCACAATGCAATGAAGGAGTCTGACAGCAACAGTCAGGCAAATGCATTGTGGGACTTGTAGTTTCTTAACAGCTGGAGGCCCAAGGTTGAAAATCACTGCCCTAGGTTTTCTGCTGTAATGTAGTTAACATCACTGCTTTTGCCTGGGGGAAATGTAAATGACTCTTATATTGTTTTGCTGTGTAAGTCATTTAGTAACATTAAACTTTTGTTTTATAGGGGACATGACACCCCCTACAAACAGAGCAAAGCCATCAAGGAGGTGGATTTGTTATTTTGTCTCTTTACACTACATACAATGATTCACAGTTAGTTGTGCTAATTTACTGGTGCACTTTTGCACCACTTTGGGCTCATGCACTGGGGTCTCCGTAAATCACCCCCAATAGTCCACTTTGTGTGCAGAAGTGCATCAAGATTTCAATGCACATTACATACAGTACTGGAGAAAATCCCAGCCCTATAGTTAGTCATATTGTTAGATACTTATCCTCAGCTGCAAGTTATAAAATCATGGGAAATGGGACAGATTTCTTTCTAGTAAAGGAGTGGGTATAAATGACCACAAAACAACTTCATTTTGGGAAATGTCTTATTCTGTGGAATTTATAGTTTTAACGGTTGAAGTATAAATGGCATGGCTGTAGTCAGTGTAATTGATCCTCGCAAATAGGGAAGGAACTGTTAACTCTCCTTGCTATAGAATTCAAGAGAGTTCAGGGCATTAAACTTAGATTTGGATCTCCTCCATAGGAATAGATCAGTGCAATCAAGGAGGTATATATGTGCTTTTGTCTCTCTAGAGGACATATGTTGCAGTTAGATTTGCTTCTGTCAAGAACAACAAAGCAATTTACTAGTCTTCTGTCTGTCATACTGCAGAGGAAGTAATGCAACACATTCCTGTCAATTATTCCCATACCAATGATAAAAGCTTTGGATTTCTTGACTTGGTCTTTTATATGAGCCCACTCTAAATAACTTTATATAATGAGGCTTCATGTTGAGGATGCAAAGGGTAAAAACGGTATTTAAATGCTTGGCTCCAGCCCTGACATATAGAGGCAACCTGATGGATTTTTTTTACCCATCATGTCACCACAATCTCAGATGGCCATTAGAACACTTCAATGGTCAATTATTAACATAGAACATCATTGGTTCTTTTCTCACTGGCTGCATTTTTTAAGCAGTGTAAGAAACTACAAGCTGTAATTAGTTTGTGGCAAAAGAATGTGGACAGTAAGGAAGGCAATTTAAGAGATTTCAAGATTGTGATTTTTCAGATATTATTAATAATGACTGCAAACATTTAAACGTTATAATATATCCAAATCTGATCTGGAATTTTCTAAATGAACAATAGTACCCAAAGTAAATTTAACATTTACTTACAACCAGAACTTCAACATGTACTTGCCCAAATCAGGGGTAACTAACAACTCTGTAGGAATATATCTATCCTTAAGTCTGTACTCTTGGGTCCCTACTCTGCCAGGTGAAATCCAGAATTACTAATCCTACTTTCTTCATCGGAGCATCAGGCTACTCACTAGCTTTAAATCATATACAAATATGTGCAGTCTCATACTGAAAAAACATTTATTAGTGCAAACACAGAAAAGTATATTTACAAACACATCTCTTTAAACAAAAAACCACAGTGCAGTGCTACCCCTCTGTCTGCCTACCTGTGTCAGCCACTCCCTCCTGACGCGTTTCGTGCTATTGGGCGCTTCCCTGATGCCCTGAGATATTACAAAACTATCTAAAATCTAAACCAAAAAAAGTTTGAAGCAACAGACTTTTACAACAATAGATATGTGGCCCAGGTGCTCCTGACATTATGTAATTGTAATACAAACTGGTTGGTACAAGGCACACTGGATATCCACGTTCAGATCAGACCAAAACAAAAAATAAGTAAAAATGTAAACTTTATTTTATATAGTCATCTCTCGCCTGACGCGTTTCGTGTCCAAAAAGACACTTAATCATAGGCTACAAAACAAAACTATCCCCACATTATCTTCATCTTCTGGCCTACTTCCACCCAGGCTCTCAGTATCAGCCACCTCCTCCAACAGGTGGGATCTAAAGAGGCCGAGCATATGTTGACTTCTCCTTTTAAAGACTAGGAATTTGACATGTTCTGGACAGTTACTGCAGGGTAAGGAAACAGCTTGCATCTCCCACCTGTAAATTAGGACCACACTCAGCTGTCTCTTAAACTTACCGACAAAGACAAGAGGTCCTCTGTACTCAACTCATTTTCAAAGTATCAAGGACATTGAGGCATGTTGTGCATTAAAAAAAATCTCTCCCCTTTAAACAAAAAAGGGATTGTTTGACCATAAACTGCAGTATATTTAAGCTGGCCAACTGCGCCAAAGTCATCCCTTGTCTGGCCAGTCCTACACTTTCATCTGATTCTACTGCTCATCGCTGGACTGGAAGTAAAAAGCAGCCCTGGCAAAAAAATGACTGTGCAACTTTGGTGACCAGCCCCCCCCCCACAAGTTAAAGAAAAAACATTGGTGGTCAGGACTCCCCATAAAACTAGAAAAAACATTGGTGGCCAGGGTCCCCCATAAAAGTTTTAAAAAAATAGTGGACAGACTCCCCAAGTTAAAAAAATGCATTAATGCCCGCATATAAGTAAAAAAAAAAAATATTGTCCTGCTACTGCTTCATTATACATTTTACACAGCGAGTTTTACCTGTAACTTGCCTTCAAGGTTAAAGCTCCCAAATGGTTGTCTTTTTATTGGCCACCACTGGGATCACCTGACTATAACTGAAAAGGTGGGGAGCTACAACATGGAGCTGGTTGCTACTCCTGTATAAACTATAGGAAAAATGTGACATTTGTGCTCACCGCTACCATTAGGCAGGGGTGCAATAAAACAAAACCTTACAGCGTACCTCCCAACGGTCCCTTTTTTTGGAGGGACAATGCCTCTTTTGACAGCTCAACCTGTAGTCCCTCATTTGTACTGGAAAGTCCCTCTTTGCTCTGCACTGAACAGTCAGAAAAAGAAACAAAGTTTCTAACTTAATTGGCTTTTGGCAGAGAGCCTAGAACAACTAACAGGTGCAAATAAGATACTTTGTAACACTTTTGAGATAAGAAAATAAGTAATTGTAACAGGAGAAATATTTTCAAACTTTCATAATCTGCCAAATTTTGAAAAATGAAAATGGTAATTAGGGGTGTGGTCACACAATGGGCGTGGTCAAAAAAATTAGCTGTGCTACTTGCAAAAAAAAAACATTTTGTCCCTCTTTTTACCTCCAAAACGTTGGGAGGTATGTTACAGGTCTACCTTCAAAATAGGGTGACAAAACCTTGAGTCCCCCTACAACAGCTAGAAATCTTGAAAATAGGAATGAAAATCTTTGCCTGAGATTGTGTAGAAGTGCATTTCCGCAAATTCCTTTGTAATTTCATATTGTTGAGATCTTGCAGCCTCATTGAACATAAATGGAACAATGGCATTTCTGTTTGAGGTTCTTTTTTCCGTGCAAATGTGATGAACCGACTTGAGTTTTAGCGATTTTAGTCACTTTTTCTTTTTTTTTTTTTTAAATGTGGTTAAAAAAATTGACAAGTCTCCCCTTTGCAGAGCCTTATTGACAATGCTTAAAAACCTGTCCCTTCCTGTTTTGAGTCAGTACAGTGCCCAATCCCTCTTCTCCCCCACCCCATGTCTTACATGGCAGCCTCATACAAACGACACCATTCACCACTGTAAAGCAATAGAAGCCGGAGTGATGATTAATAAATCCAGAGACACTTCAGATTGCCCATGTCATACACAAAATTGCAAATCAGATGTGGCTGGTTTGACTTTTAAGAGGAAAACAGGGATGTCAGAGTCATTTTGTTCTGAATAGCTATTTTGTTCTCCAGCCAGGCTTTATTATGCTTCTAAACAACGATTTCCATTGTTCTCTTGTAACTTGTAAATATCCATTCTTCAGCCCGGGATGTTAGGCGTATTAACTAAGGATGTATGAAAGGAAGTAGCTATGATATTTAGCAGGAAGAGAAATGAATCTATTATTACCTGTTAGGTCTATTATTATTATTTTTATTTTAATCGTCTTTATTGCTTTACCATTTATAATAGGTCTATTGATTTTGCAGACTATAGGTCTATAAGGATAAAAAAAAGGCTGATGCAATGAGGAGGAATAGATAGTAAATGAAAGGGATGGCTTACCAAACTCTAGATTTACAAGACATTTGTATTCATTTTTAGAACGATGTAGAGAACGATATTTTAAGACAATTTGCATTTGGTTTTCGCTTTTTATTATTTGTGATTTTTTACTCATTTAGCTTTTATACAGCAGCTCTTCAGTTTGCAATTTCAGCAATCTGGTTGCTAGGGTCCAAGGTATCCTAGCAACCGTGTATTGATTTGAATAAGAGACTGGAACTTAAACAGGGGAGGACCTGAATGGTCTATTAAAAAAATAAACAATAAGGACCAATGGAAGATTTGCTTAGAACTGGGCATTCTGTAAAATAGACTTAAAAAGTTAACTTAAAGGTGAGATACAGTACCCCTTTAACTCTCATTTTACCGTAAATAGTCAGCAAAGCATAGAGCATAGATCATGTGGCACATGGGCATTTGTTTATTGCATGTTTGCATTTTCTATGTGAATTTTGTTAATATGGAATGTGGTTGCACCAACAAGGAGTAATTGCTGCTGTTACTGTGGCCTAAATATGTGACATATTGACTAGTGGGGGGACTACTGTTCTGATCTACATAATGCCTTTCATAATTCCTTTGGTTTTGCATGTTGAAGAGGTCTGGGCTTGAAGGAATTATCAACCCTGCTGAATTATAAACTCTATGCTTTTCGTCATTTTAAACACTCCCAAAAGACCCATCTTTTCAAACAAGTGCCATCACTCCCTCATTATGCTCCTAATGCATCACATCTGCCAATTCTTACTTTGTGTCTCATCTGTTCCCCCTGCCCCTAAAGCCCACAAGCACCTCTCTCTCTCTCTTTTATTAGTACTAGACAAGTATCTGTGTGGAACTGGTTGTACTGCCCCCAAATGTGCCTTGCTATGGATTACATTTGATGCATAGTACATAAATGCTATGTGATTTAGTCCTGATTAGCATAATAGAAATGTAAGACATTGGTCATTAAACATTTGAACCCAATTCTGCAACATAATGGGATGACTATGCTCATTCATCTAAAATGTGTCCGGTCTTACCATGCTTATTGTCCTCACTTATCAGTGAGAATTGATATCACTCATTGGAATAAGTGGAATTCTCATACCTGAGTAGTTCTATCCTAATTATAATTTGCATTACACTGTAATTCATGCAAAGTGAAGCCTTCTGAAATCAGAAGGTATGTTCTTGTCTCTCACGCCATACACATAGCACTGTCTAAATGCCAAACATGACTCTCCCATAAGTCATCATGGGCAGAAACATGCAAATCACTCCTTTATGTCCATTTGGCCAGTTATGCATCCAGAACCGCTGGTTTTACAGCCTAATGGTTCAGAGCCATATATCCAAACTTGCAGGCAGCTTGTTTTGATCTTGTTAGATCGCATCAGTGCAAGATATTGGAACATGGCTACTTAGGGAGCACGACTTTGAGAGCAGTGAAATAGAAAACCGAACCTGGTCAGGGTGAGATGAGCCAAAAAGTCCTTCATAAGCAATTACATGCAAAGTGAAGCCTTCTGAAATCAGAAGGTATTTACTTGTCTCATGCCAAACACACAGCACTGCCTAAATCCGAAAATTAGAGACGTAATTCTCCCATAGGGATGGGCAAATTTGACCTGTTTTGCTTTGCCAAAAATTCACTGACGCCCATTAAAGTCTATGGGCGTCAAAAATGTTTTTGATGTGTGGCAAATTTTTTTTGAGGTGCGTCATTTGTTTTGTCGTGTGACACCATTCAAGTCTATAGGTGTCATTTCTGTGGTGGAACAAGGTGAAAAAATTCACCCATCCCTATTCGCCTGTAAGGCATCATGGGCGGAGACATGCAAATATTTCCTTTATATCCCTTTGGCCAACCATGTATCCAAAACCGCTAGTTTTATAGCACAGATAGAGCCTAATGGTTCAGAGCCATATATCAAAACTTGCAGACAGCCATTGAGCTATAATTCATGGAGGTTTGATATTATGAACCAGTCCTTCTTTCTCTGTACTGGCTACTTGCGGTCAGGGCCACCATCAGGGGGGGGGACAGGGGGGAAAAGTGTCCCAGGCCTGTTGCTGAAGGGGGGTCCAGCAGTGCTGCATTTTTCAAAGAGCTGGGCCCCCCCTTAGGAGCGCCGAGCTTGTGCATCTCCTTCCTATGTTCCGAATACGGAAGTGCTGAACAGACGCAAAGTCCTAAAACGTCAGAAAGACCCGAAGTCACGAAGGAGCTGAAACTGAAGTCCTAAAGTGATGGAAACACCCGAAGTCACGAAGGAGCCGGCACTGAAGTCATGAAGCGGCAAAAATACCCAATGTCACAAAAGGAACTGATGCTGAAGTCCTGAAGCCACTAGTTCAATTCTACTGACACTAATGTGGGTTTTTTTTAATCCCCTGGTCACCAATGTTTTCTTTTAATACTCTGTAGGCCCCTGCCACCAATTTTTTTTTTAAGTTGAAAGGGGGGCCCTGCCACCAATGTTTTTAAAAAAAATATTTTTTGGGGCCCCAATTTTTTTAACTTGTAAGGGGGGCCCTGACATAGTAACATAGTAACATACTACAATCCAACTGCCCTCAGGTAAACAAAACCAGAGACATGAGAAACCAAGGACTAATTACATACATAGCTAGGCCGTAGCATCAACTATTCCTCAGTGCTTTCCAGATATTTTACATTATTTGCATTATCCCTATGCCAAAGGTGCTTAAGGTCCCGATCATATTTACACACTATGGACAGTTTAATCAGGAGACAAATAACCTGCCTGTATGTTTTGCAGTGTGAAAGGGACCCAGAGTACCTGGGCTAAAGCAATGCAACCAATGGGAAGAACACACAAACTCTAACCTGTTCAACAACGTAGGCAAAAGGAGGTTTAAACTGAATATTTGGTGCCATGTTTGCTGTGAATGTGGACTGTTCTCATGTGAGTGCTAACTGGTAGGCACACATGTCAGTATAAGACAATGACATGGATTTCTTTACTTTCAGTGAAACCTCCCAACAAACAATCACATACATACTACGCATACAGGGCACATACATGCAAATTCTGTACATTCACACACAGACATGCTTGCATACGCACGCATACAATCTCGACAACCTTATTCTCCCCAAAAAAAGATTTTCCACTTCGGAACGATGCACACAGACTGTAAATTGGACATGTTCCCTGACACCCAGTTGTCCAACCTTTCCCTGCATTCTCAGCCTATAAATACCTTTTCTCCATTTAGCAGAAAAAAACAACATTCAGTTGACAGAAAAGAGAAGTGAGCCGGTTACTTTCTTACACCGTGAAACCTGGCAAGCTTGTTGACCTTTCCACCTATTCACCTTCTTTCTTTTAGTTAATTCCTTGTTGAATGTAGTGAATCGCTTACACGGCAAAGGGACGGGCAGCCATTTATCTAGATGTTTCCTTCCATAGCGAGTGGTTCTTTCTCCAGGTTGTTTTTAATAAGCTGCATTCGTGTTTTTCTCCTTGCATTTTGTAGTGCCTACTGTGAAATAATGCTGAGCCTTAGATAAATGATAGCAATAAAATAATGCTAATTACAATGTATCAGGTGGAGGTAGGAAAAGGCTGCTGGGGGAAAGGGGGATTGGTTATCCCTGTAATTGGCTCACCTGTAAAAACTGTTTGTTTTTTTTCTGCCTTTTAGAAAATATAAATGTTAGTGTTTTCTTCATTATCTCAAAGGATACACACAATAAGTCACTGAGCTTGAAGTTTAAATTGTGTTTGCCCAATAATATGGCTAACCTTTTAACTCTGTTTGCATTCATTAAGATATATTGTCCTTTTCATTCCAGTTGGATTGTTTACTGCAGAAAACGCAGTCATATTTAAGCAACAGCTGGAGAGCCTTAGTAGACAAAACTGTGTGATCCCCACCCAGACTCATATACTGCATTTCAGCAGCTCTGACCCGCTGCCTTATCTGACTACCTGCTGCTTGCCAAAAAAGAGCAAGTGATGCCATGATGAAATTGGCAAGAGACATCAGGGGTGTAACTACAGAGAAAGGTCAATGAGGCCCTAATTAATGAGCAATTTCAACATATATTAGTAAAACAGGACAACCTCTAGATATGTTGGGGGCCATAAAATGAATTTGCTGTGGGCCCAGTAGCATCTAGTTACGCCACTGAGTGACGATGGGACAAAGTTGAGATGGGAAGAGGAAAAGCCCTATTTTAGGACCTGAAACTTTTCCAAGTCCCCTACTTTCTTTACAGGCACATGTGAGTGTATCACTCTGTATCCTGGTCTACACTTGCTTCATCTACTGTTTAGATGACAACAGCTATTATAATGCCAACCCAGGTCCTGCCCAAATCAATTAGTGACAAAGGACAAATTAAACCACTAAAAAAAAAACCTAGGAAAATCCTGCTACTTTTTGGATCTGTGTTTTGGGACTGCCCTGCCTCTATGCTATTCAGCATAAGTAAAGCTGGCCATATAAGTTCAGATCCTAGCCTCATATTGTACAAACGATCGTACAGCGCAACTAACCATTCAGATGATGTTCTAGGCACTACATCCCCCTTGGTCTTTGTGATACAAATGTGACATGGCAGGCCATGTAAGAATGTGAGTGTGATCAAGTGTATCCAATATGGCTTCTTAGTTACAAAACGGATGTACTGACAGTAGTTGGAGTCAAGGGAACAACCTGAGTTGATGTAATTAATATGGATATATTAGCATTAGTTGGAGACAAGGGAACAGCAAGAGTTGAGGTAATTAACTCAGAAACTTATAAACATGTTTATCAAGGAGGAAGCATATATCTCATTCACATGGTTATAATTTTAGGCATACAACTATTGTTTTCATTCTCATGGTCATCCTCATGGTCATTGTTCTGGGCGTATGACCATTATTTTGGTATATGTCCATATTAAGGATAAACAAAAGGAATTCTGGGAATGAATTCCAAATGAGCTCCAAGAAAATCCCATTTGCATGGGTTTATCCTATAGACTAAAGCTCACCCACTGGGTTTTCAAGCAAAAGCCAGGACAATAGCTGATCAGATTCCCAAGTACAGACCGGTTTCACCTTTCTTGAGGCTCATCAGTGTAGTGCAGGGTTGTCTAATCAGCTTAGGTAGAGCCACCGTGTGGATTTCCAAACAAGTGACAAAGGTTGAGGAGACTGCCTCATACAAATGTCCAAATGAACAATTAGGATTAAGACCAAATACTGTTATGATTGATTATTTTATTGTTACACTAGTATAAAAAAGGAACTCAGTTAAGGGGGCTTCGGGACTTCATCTACAAGTGTAGAAATTTGGTTGTGAAAAACCTTGCCCGATTTATCTGGCTTTGAGAGTTCGCTGTATTTGGCCCAGGGTCCCCTAGCTGATGTTCCTCTCAGAAGTCTACCAAGGGAAGCTCAGCTAGACGTTGCGTTGTGTTCAATTGGTGATGTATTAATTTTCTTACAATATATTATTCTTATCTAAATCTTGATCAATGTGTGTGTGTGTGCTTTATTTCTATCCCCGTATATAATAAGTCTGTCAAGAGAAGCTTGACTAGACATTTTGTGTGTGATAAGTCTGCTAAGGAAAGCTCGGCAAGACAGTCTTAGAAGAAGGTTTGCAGCAGAAGTGTAAAGGTGGAAGGAATGGCAGGGTGTGTAATAATTCTGAATGCTAAGAGTGTGAATGTGCACAGGTTCAAAGACAGGTCAGTCGTAGGTAGGGTTTCCCCCTGCCCAGTATTTTACTGGCCTGGCCAGTAAAAATTAAGTTTGATCCAAATTTTTGTAATAGGACACATGCATAAAAATATAGGAGGGCCAGTATTTTATTCAAGAAATAATGACAACCCTAGTTGTAGAAGAAAGCCTAAGAGGAAACTGTAAAACAAATTATTTCTTGAACAGGTATGGCACGTTATCCAGAATGCCTGGGACCTGGGATTTTCCAGATACAGGGTTTTTCTAATCTGGAACTTCATACATTAAATCTGCTAAACATTTTAAACATGAAATAAACCCACCAGTGTTATTTTCCCACCAATAAGGATTAGTTATGTTTTAGCAGGGATCAAGTACAAGGTACAGTTTTGTTATTACAAATGAAAAGGAAATATGTTTTCCAAATTTGTTTCATTTAATTAAAATGGAGTCTGCAGGAGACGGCCTTGTCTGCATAACAGGGGTTTCTGGCAACTGAATACTATACCTGTACAAGCTTAAAATATCTCACTGCCAAGGGAATAGTGTAAATATAAAATGGAATATTACAATTATGCATATGAGCGGAAAACAGAGGCTGTTAGAATTAATATGTTATTTACAATTTATTGGTTTTAAATTGGGAACAGAATTGTGGCTATAAAAACAACATACAAAATGGCAATACACAATGCTGTACAGTCCAAGTCCTAAACAGGCAGTAAGTACAACTCTGCCTTTGAACTATGTCCTGTTAAACTTGCATGGAAATGCAGGGATAGATAAATGTAAGTCCTTGTACCCCTGACCATATAGGTCACGCCCAAAAGTATATAGTTCACTAACCTGTCCTAATTGTTGCGCCTGCACCAGTGGGCAATGCCCACTATTACACTGGAATTTGGTGGTGGGGGGGTTGCAGAATATGGCAGACTGAATCGTAATTTGCACTACTTTGGTAAAGGAGCCCTAAAGAAAGGCTAAAACATCGGCTTTAAGAGTATACGTTTTCATAAAATATTT
The DNA here is from genome assembly GCA_024363595.1 of Xenopus borealis. NCBI lineage: Eukaryota > Metazoa > Chordata > Amphibia > Anura > Pipidae > Xenopus > Xenopus borealis. The sequence goes on along the minus strand of CM044433.1, from coordinate 139,936,706 downwards.
CTATAGCCCTCTTCTGCTACTGCATTAGATCTAGCACGTTTAGTTGCATGTGGCGCTACAGGAGTCCTGTGCCTCCCCTATATGGGAGAGCAGGTTCACTTTAATATGGCGTGCCTCCACCCAAGGTCAGGACGGGCTGAACTGCAATACCCCACCTTGGGAACTTCTCTTGTCCGCAATACACATACACAGTGGAGCGGTTGATGTTTTTATTTGACAGGACACCTTTAAATTGCAGTAATACTGGTAGTCTTCCAGCCAGGAACAACTTCACTCACACTTACACAGCTAATAATCTCTGGACTGCTGAAGGGAGTCCCCACTTATGTAGCAGTTGCTTCAAAGTCCTGAGAAGGATTCCCTTTGGTTTTCCATGCCCTGATTAGGGTTGCCACCTTTTCTGGGAAAAAATACAGGCCTTCCTATATATTTATCGCTTTTCCCTATTAATAACATTGGGCTCAAGCATCATAAGAACACACTTTGCTCTTCAGAGCCCTGACAACGGCCCCCTTTCCTTCCGCACCCTAAAGAGAGCACGCTTTTCTGCCACTGGGGTTCCCTATTAAGTTTCACACACACAAACTCTGGGAGTATGTACACTTTACTTGTTCTCTCTCCCAGCAGCACTTTCTTTCTCCCTCTTCCTTCCTGTCAGCTCCTCCTCCAGCTCTCCTACATTCTCCCCCTTCTTAAAAATTGTCACTCCTGGCTGACATAAAATAGAGTAATGCAATAACTTGAAGAATACAAAATCTTCTGGGCCTGCTTTAGATCACAGTGCCCATTAACATAGATACTAGCTGAAAATGAACTGCATGCAACATCTCAACAGGCACATTATACAAGCCAAGTCAATAACAGTATAGTCCTGGTGGTGCAAACACTAGCAGTATATTTACCAAATTGGACACTGCCCCCACCCAGGCATGGTAAAATCACATGCGGCAGCGCCCCCCTTCTAGTGCGGAGCACGTAATTGCATGCCCGGCGCTGAAAAGTGAGCGCCATGGGGAAGGTGGGGGGGCGGAAAATTGAAGGACGCCTCAGTCGGCAAAATGGGCTAGATCGCCCCTGGTCACATGTGCTGCATGAGAAGGATTTCCCAATGAACCTATGCAAGTATAGTGGGGGCAGCCGAACCCTTTCACCCCTCCTCACCTCTCTCTGGGGAAATCCTCTAGATGAATCCTCATTAGAAGAATTCCCATCATTCGGCAATGACCTCTGGTGAGTCTCAGTCCTTGGTACAAACTCTGGGGATGCAGGATTCAAATGATCCCTGACAGGATTAGGCCAATCATCAGAAGGAAGAGAGTCACTCTGGGCTACATCACTGCCACTCTTAACAGGTTCAGACCTTTGCGTATCCAGAGAGGTATTTTGAACTGGAGGTGGAGTTTCAGTGGAATTGTGGAAGTCAGATGTACCCTCCATTGGATCCTCCTCAATGTCAACACCGTAGAAACATCACTAACTTGAGGTACAGGAAGTAGGTGATTCCTATGCCAGGCTTTTACTGGACTCTCAATTCAAAACGGTCAGCCAGCTTATGCTTTCCAGGCAATCCTAAATTCCTCAGTAATGCTTTGTCACCTGGAAACAACTCTCTGTACTTGACTTTAAGATCAAACCTTCTTTTGTTATTGGCATTCAGCTTGCTAACATTCTCTTCAGCTAAGCAGTAGGCAGTAGCCAAGCTTCCTCTCAACTGGGAAACATACTGAAAGTGGTCCCAATGTCTCACTCCATCTGTAGATACGCATAGCTGATTAATAAGGGGCAACTGTGGCTCCCTCCCAAACATCAAGAAGTATGGAGAGAAACCAGTGCTATCATGCTATGTACTGATATAGGCATGCACCATAGCCTCCACATGCTTACTCCAGCTCCTTTTATCCTCCACTGGCAGAGTACCTAGCATATCCAACAATGTTCTATTAAATCTTTCAGGCAGGGCATCTCCCTGAGGATGGTAGTGAGTAGTGCTGCTCTTTTCAATGTTTAACAGTTGCAAAAGCTCTTTAATGAGCCGGCTCTCAAAGTCTCTTCCTTGATCAGAATGTAGTCTATTTGGCAAACCATAGTGAATGAAAAATTTCTCCCATAGTACTTTGGCTACTGTAGAGGCATTGTGGTCCTTGGTGGGGAAAGCTCGAGCATACCTGGTAAAGTGATCTGTGACTACCAACACATTGCCGATGCCCCTTGAATCGTTCTCAATACACAGAAAGTCCATACACACTAAGTCCATGGGCTCTGAACTCTTCAGGTGACCCATGGGGGCAGTGAGGACCGGAAGTGTCTTCCTTTGCAGACATCTTAGGCACTTTCTACAGTAACTAGTAACCACATCTCTCATTCTAGGCAACAAAATGAGGTCTTGGACCAATCCATAAGTCTTCTCCACTCCAAGATGTCCATGGTGATCATGCAGACTCCTTAACACCATGTTCCTGAACTTATGGGACAACACCCGGTATAACAGTCCTTGTTTCACACAGAAATTCCCCCAGTCACACTGGAAAAATTCATACCCTCCTGGCAAACTCTTCTTGAGCAAAGCAGGATTTCTGGCATTAAAAGCTCTCCACAGGGGCCCTATCACAGGATCAGTTTTCTGGCCGTGAATCATCTCCTTATAACTGATGATTTTGGAGTCTCCACCCACTAGGTCAACTGGATAACAGTATATAGGTGGTATAGACTCCGGCCCTCCACCAACAGAATACACACCTCTCAATTCAGAAAAAAACACATTGCAATCACTACAGCAGCTGTAGCACAGTAGGCCTTCATACCTGGGCTAGGTATCTCCTCCCACTCCCCATCATCTTCCAGGGCAGGCAGGCCCGGTTGTCTAGAGAGGGCATCTGCTCCGATATTATTAGGCCCTGGTTTGTACTTGAGGGTGAAAGAGTAGTTTGACAGTGCCGCTAACCACCAGTGTGGCATCAAGTTTAGTAGTAGTCAAAATATATGTAAGAGGATTATTATCTGTTCTTACCTCAAACTCTACTCCATACAGGTAGTCATGCAACTGCGTACTAGATTATTATTGTCCATTAGCCCAAACCTGCAGGCTGGAAAGGAATGGGTAGTGGTCCCTAAGAGCATTGGCCCTAGTAAAGAGAATAGCAATACTCTAAAAGTGATGGATAGCTTAGGTAGTTGAGCAGCTCAAGGCTCTGATGAGGATATTGGAGGGATTAAGATCCTGGGTATTAATAACCCAGAGTAGTGACTAAGTTCATAGACTTAGGGATGGTAGAATTTCCCTTAGGTTCCACTTAGGGCACAAGCTGAAAGCTGTGAATACCTCTTCAATTGATGACTATGAAGATTCTCATTTGATTCTTCAATTGATGTTTAAGCTCTGCTAACATGATCCCTGGCCTGAAGGGATCCAGCCCATGTATGATGCTATGAGTATATACTTCCTTTGTAATATTTGTTCTCTATGCTCCTATGTGGATATTTGCTCCTGTAAATAAGGACTGTTTCTTGGTTAAGCTTAAAATATCCTAATATTAAAAAAGGAGGCCCTAATTCAGTGGTGGATGTTCTCTTAGATGGACACCCTGTTTGATACTGGATCACACGTCACAGTAATCCATTATAACTACTACTTAAAGGGGGAGTTCACCTTCAAGTTAACTTTTAGTATATTGTAGAAGGGCCAATTCTAAGAAACTTTTCAATTGGTCTTCATTATTTATTTTTCATAGTTTTTTAATGATTTGCAATTTTCTTCTGTTTCTTTGCAGCTTTCAAATGGGGGTCACTGACACCATCTAAAAACAAATGCTCTGTAAGGCTACAAATGTATTGTTATTGCTACTTTTTATTACTTATCATTCTATTCAGTCCCTCTCCTATTCATATTCCAGTCTCTTATTCAAATCAATGCAGGGTTGCTAGGGTAATTTGTACCCTAGAAACCAAATTGCTGACACTGCAAACTAAAGAGCTGCTGAATAAAAAGCTAAATAACTATAAAACCACAAACAATAAAAAGTTAAAACCAATTGCAAATTGTCTCAGAATATCACTCTCTACATTATACTAAAAGTTAACTCAAAGGTGAACAATCCCTTTAAAACATCTCCTATATTAAAAGATTGAAGACTACAGGAGAAAGTATGTTTTTGCAATATAATCTTATATCTTAAGTATACTATTATTTATTTCCTAATACACAATCCAATAGGTCACTAGGTCATTCCTTTGTTATAGGCCTTTCAAGTTGATTAATGAACAGACCACCATTTATTATATTTAAAGACTGCCTACAGGGCCAGTACCAGCACATGTGCTGCCAGTGTTTAAAAAAAACAAGAGATACAATCAGGAAATAGTAACTATTAGGCTAATAGAACACGGAACATTTTTTCTGCTGGCATATAGACACCAGCATTAGCCTGTCAGAGCAGATTTCAGAGCAAAAATGTGTACTTTAGCATTTCTACACCAAAGTCTAGTCTGTGTGGATGTTCCCATGCCTGCCAGAGCACACACAAAAGAAGTGGTATGCAGCAGATCTGCTTTTTATCCACTGGTAAATATACACCTACAGCAAAATATGTAGGTGTATGTGCCATATATATATATGTATATATATACATGATATATAAATGTGAACTACTATACAGCATACATTTGAGTACTGGAATCTTTTTGAATATTTATGCTGAACTATAGCTCTGAGCCCAGGCCCTCTGCCCAATGTAGTAAACTATATAAACTACTATTCAGAAACACCTTAAAGAGAAAATAAGCTGATTACATCTAATATAAGTAATTCATATTGCCATTCATTTTGGAGAGAATACTCTAAAACTGGTTCGGGAATATGAATGAACAGCGAGAAAATTGACGGACTATCGAAACCATCTACGATTTAATCTCAGATGCCGACATCAAGGATTCACCCCTTGTAGCCTATGCCTGGTTTCCACTGTAAAAGGTCACAGAGCCAACAAGATCTTACAAAAAGCCCAAAAACATCTACAAAATGAAAGGGTCAGACAAATCAACTTTACCATTGAGGCCCTTAAGCAGAAAGTTGAACATCTGAAACAGAGTCTGGTACAACAACTGCCTGATGGAACTCTGGAAAGGGTGGTTGTTGTTGTTGAACATGCACAGATGGCCCAACACAAGAGCAAGGAGAGACAAATAAGCAGGATCAGGAACCTGACCCCCCCCCACCCCCGAAAACGTTGAATTCTTTGGTGGCACATTAAAAGGGGAAGTTCCCCAACTGCAAAAGAATTGTGTTTGCAGATCCGTTTTTTCCAAATTTGCTGTTGCTAAGGGACCTTGTCCGGTCCGTGGAGAACCAGCACCACCAATGCAGTGATTGAATTGCGGGTGTGCAGTAGATCTACTATAGGAATGTACCTACAACAGAAGCAATTGAGTCTGTAAGAAATCAACTGCAGCAAGATAGAACCCTCAGCAGCAGAACAAAGCTCAGTCCTGACCAAGTATGTTTGTTGCTGGATTTGTGCCTTAACACCACATACTTCAAATACAAGGACCTTTTTTATAGACAAAAACATGGCTGTGCGATGGGTTCTCCAGTCTGTCCCATTGTAGCTAACTTGGAAAGGAGGGCCTTACTTACATTCCTGGAACAACACAGAGTCACTGGTTCAGGTTAGGGATGCACCAAATCCAGGATTCGGTTCGGGATTCAGCCAGGATTCGGCCTTTTTCAGCAGGATTCGGATTCGGACTAATCCTTCTGCCTGTGGAACTGAATCTGAATCCTAATCTGCATATGCAAATTAGGGCAAGGGAGGGAAATTACATGACTTTTTGGCAAAAAACATGGAAGTAAAAAATGTTTTCCCCTTCCCACCCATAATTTGCATATGCAAATTAGGGTTCGGATTCAGTTTGGTATTCGGCTGAATCTTTCAGGAAGGATTCAGGGGTTCGGCATAATCCAAAATAGTGGATTCGGTGCATCCCTAGTTCAGGTATGTGGATGACACTTGGGTAAAAATCAGATCCAATGAAGTGGCGGCCTTTACAGAACACATTAAATCAGTGGACAATAACATCAAGTTCACAAGGGAAGATGTCCATGAGAACACACTTGCCTTTTTGGACTGTTTGATATGCATCCAAGAAGGGGTAACTTGAAAATGGAAGTATACAGGAAACCCACTCATAAATATCTGTTGTTTGATTCCCACCATCCGCTGGAATGTGTGGCAACTGATAAAGAGTCCAAAGACAAAGAGCAAAAACATCTCAGAGAAGCTTTGAAAGCGCGTGGCTTCCCAGACTGGGCCTTTGTCAAAACAGTAGCAACCAAGCACAACAGGAACAATAAAAGAAATACTCACACGGAGACACATACTAGGCGAAACATAGTCATCCCATGTGTAGCTGGAGTGTCGGAGAAACTCAGGAGGATTTTCAACAAGCATCATGTCCCTGTATTTTTCAAACCTAGCAGCACACTGAGACAAAAACTGGTACACCCAAAGGATCCAACACCAAAAGAAAAACAAAGCAATGTGGTATATGGAGTCCAGTGTAGTGAGGAGTGCACAGATCTATACATTGGGGAGACAAAACAAAAAATGAATGGCTCAGCATAGGAGAGAGAACTCTACAGGGCAAGACTCAGCTGTCTTTCTACACCTAAAAGACAAGGGACACTCCTTTGAAGCAGTGGCGTAACCAGATGTTACTGGGCCCCAAAGCAAATTAATTTTTAGGGCCCCCAATATTTCCAGAGGTTATCCATTTTACTAGTATATGTTGAAATTGTTCATTAATTGGGGCATCATGGGGCCCCCTATACCTCTTGGGCCCCCATGCAGCCGCAGGGTCTGCTTCTTCTATAGTTACGGCTCTGCTTTGAAGATAGCAAGGTACATATCTTGGATAAAGAAGACCGATGGTTTGAACGAGGCGTGAAAGAGGCAATTCATGACAAGGTGGAGAAAACATCCCTGAACAGAGGCAGGGGCCTTCGACATCACCTGTCTGCTACATACAATGCTGTTCTCACATCTGTACCTCAGCAGTTTCAGAAAACTTCACACATCCATTCATGCAACTCTCAACCTGACGAAGGGGTACACCCACCGAAACATTGTCTTTGTTGGCAAGACAATAAACACGGGAGCAATCCCTTAAGCATTCTACGAGTGCTGGTTCGATCTTTATTCTGTATAACCAAGGAGGGGCCGTCCTCCTCCAAATCCATGCACCGTACTTAATTTAATGGAGAGGCCAGGTGTGCATGTGCATTCTTCTGCCTAATCTATTGTTCACACCCCTAAAGACCTGTACTGTTCACACCTGAGACCCAAACTGAAACTGCCCACATTGTTTACCTGTTCCCACTTTATACAAAATACTAATGGGGCACCAGCACTGTGTCACTGTATGTAGTAAATCTTAGAGTGGTCCTGATGGGTTTCTCTGTCTCCTGCTCTATTCTGCCTTCTCTATGCTCCCTTGTGCCCTGCTCTGCCTGTGTGTGACCTACTCTGCCTGTGTGTGCCTTACTCTGCCTGTGTGTGCCCTACTCTGCAAGTGGAACAAAAACCTGGTATTTGTTCTGGGGGAGTTTGTTAGCATTTGAAAATAAATTATTGTTAGGGGCCCCTAAGGTGTTTAATGATGTGCTGTGGGTGTTGTATTATCCACAGGGGAAGAGGAGGCATATGGATTTAAAGGTATGTCTTAAAATGACAACTTTTTTCACATATGAGAGATGAGTGATATCCCTGCAGTGAGCACCAACCATTTGTTTTTGTGGTGTGCTCCCACAATTAATTTGGACATGGCCTTGTGGTAGCATGGGTGTGGTTTAAAAACAGGGAGTGGTCAACACTGGCTTCCATTATCGGCCCTCCACTTTATAGGCCAGAAAATTTTTGGCCCCACAGTAACACAGAAGTTGGACAGCACTGTCCTAATAGATGCCAGCTTAGATAGTTAGAACAATTAGAATGCTGAACCAATGCAATGGAGCCAATACATAATAAAAACTTATGAAATAAGGGGTAATTGGGGTTAAAAGAGGTATATCCAAAAAGATATATATATATATATATATATATATATATATATATATATATATATATATATAAAAAAAGAAATATCAACAAAAATTTTTTTTATGTAATTCAAAACTGTCTGTATAGATTTAAACTCCTGCTCCTGCTATAGGTTTGGTGCACAGACTATTACCTTAACGTTGCTCACATGCAATTAATAACAAAAGCACCGTGTTTAACTATGGGCCCTAGTAATATTGTTTTCTGTTGAGTAGGCCAACAGTAGGGCCATTCCTATACTCATAATATGTGTAAAGTCCTAAAATCATAATAAGAGTAAATAAAGCAGAGGAGAAATCATGGATGCTCAGAGTGAGGTCAAACAGTAAAGTGTAATGTCTCAGTCTAACACAGGGGGCAGTGTATCCACAGCCTGTGAGTATAAGAAAGCAGACATGCCATGCTGTTGCAGAGTTAGACATATGGCTGCACGGGCTGCAGTAAGTTAGATATCTGGGATAAATACAAGAAATTACAAGTCGCAAGAAGGAATATGTGGGAGAAACAAAAGGGAAGCAATTGGTTGTAGCTGTTTGCCATTCTGATATTCCCACCTCTCTCACTCCAGCTGCCTCCCTAATTGCCTGCAGGAGAGAACTGCACCTCCTCCTCTTAGAATCTCTAATAAATGCTGCCTGTCCACAGGATGGATGGTTGGAGGTGAAGGGGGCTCGGAGATAGATGTCTTGTTAGTTCAATGAGATATATATATGAGGGACTTTCAATTCATACCTGTCACTATGATAATGAAGCAGATCACTGCTGGGGAGGATTAGAGAGCAGTTCATATTAGCTGAGCCCCGGAACTGCCAATGAGGGCCAGTATACATAGGTGGGAATACACCTGCCTTAATTCTGTCATGCAGTTGAAATGAGAGAAATTGTCTATCCATGTGTCGTATATTCATAGTATCTGTGCGTATCTAGCTATATATATATGTATATCTTCATCTATTTATCTGTGTATTTCTATCTATTTCTCACAATATATCTATCATCGAACAAAATATCTATCAGTATCAATCTATTTATTTATATCACTATTTCTGTATAGCTATCTATGCATCTATGTATTTCCATCACTATATGTGTCTGTCTATCTATGTATCTATTTATTTCTATCACTATCTCTGTGTATCTATCTATATTGCGGGAATGTAATATGTAAAAAAACAAAACAGCACAAAGACACTTGTGAATGTTAGTGACCATGTTTGTGTCTTTTTTGACTGATTAGAGATCTCAACGGCTTCATCTCAAAGTTTCTGACCAAATGGCTTTTGTGAACTTTTGCATCGTGTGTAATAAAATCTTTCAATCGCAAAATATATTCAACTCCAGAGAAAGGTGTTAACATTAAACCTTTGCTTAGTGATAATGCACAATGTACAGTAATATTGGCCAGCGAATGATTTTACATTGCGAGCAGTGCTAAATATTTGCAGAGATGCCATTTTAAATAACGCTTGTGACTTTTATTGACATTACCCTTTATATATATATATATATATATATATCTTTCTATCAATCATTTATACAGTATCTGTGTGTATGGATTTATGTTTAGTCTTAAATATCTATATATGTATCTATCAATCTGTTTCTATCTATCAATCTTTTCTATACATGTGTGTGTGTGTGCATATTTATGTTTGGTCTTTAGTCTTAAATATGTATTATATATATATCACTATATCTGTCTATCTTCATTTTGATCTATCATAAAAATGTGTGCATGTATAGACTGGTTTTTAATATTAAATATATATACTATCTATCTATATATCTATCATCTATCCAGGGTCAGACTGGCCAAGCAGGACACTGGTAAAAAATCCAGTGGGCTCCAACCCTCTCCTAATATCCTGATTCTACAAAAAAATTTTTTTCAGCTGGTGGCGTTTGGCATGCTGTTTGCATGCGGTGCCTTCATGCAAACACACAGCGCGTCACAGTAGGGGGCTGGAAGGGGCCCTGGACAGCCTGGTGGGCCCCAGGCCCCCCAGTTTGATCTATTTATCAATCATCTATCTAGCTATCTTCTATCTATATATCTATCTATCATCTAGCTGTCTATCTGTTGATCTATCATCTATCTGTTTGTCTATCTGTCTATCTATCTATCTGTCTGTCTGTCTATCATCTATCTATCTATCTATCTATCTATCTATCATCATCTATCTATCATTCTATTGTTTATCTCATAGATAACTAAATGTTGTATGTAATGACTCTGCCTGATATACCTATAGGTGCTGAAGTGACTGAACCTAATGTATTAGCCTCACAATAAGAGGCACTAATAAAGCCTGAACTGGTTGATGGCTTCATTTTATAAATAAACCCCACAGTGTTAATGGGCTTGTATAAAAGAAAAATATGCTGCAGTTAGTTACTGGGATGCAGCAGCCACTCCTGATTCCTACTATGAAAGTAGTTTTTCATTTTATTCTGGCTCAGTTTGCAACAGTAGTGTTTTACTGGTGCAACTAAATGACAACAGTATGTCAGTCAGCCATGCTATATTCAGTTTGTCAAAAAATAAAATTATATACTGACCCCCCCAATAAGTCCCGCAACCAAAGGAAAATCCCATTATGTGTGTGATATTGACACCTTCTCTCTGTCAGGGACTCAAATGAGTGGGTGCACTAGGTAAATATGTTGGCTTGAAGGAGTGCTATATACAACACTATTTGCAAAATTATTTATTTTCTTATGCCACAGCTTTATTCAATACATCCTTCAATCTAAGGATATTTTATACTG
>CM044433.1:139912672-139923161 GCA_024363595.1 Xenopus borealis | reverse complement strand
TCCCTTACGATTTAATATTTTCCTCAGCCCGGCAGCCTGTCTGTCATGCACACTTCATTAAGTCACCCATTCCAGACTCGCTGGTTCTCTATCCCCCCCACCCCGGCCCACTGATTCCTCTAACTCTAATAGGAGAAACTGCTCTTCTTCAAGAATATAGGACTTGTCACCATCTCCATCTTCATGTTTGTTAATATCTTCTTGCTGCCAGGTATGGAAAGGGGAGGGGGGTGAAAAGACTTGTCCCTTTAGGGAAATTATACTTTATCTCCCAGATGCTCCGTCTCAAAGGGGCCTTTAACCACTGCCGTATCTCAGTTCCTAAGTTTCTTTTCTTAAGGCTGTAGAACTCAATGGAGGTTTATTATAACAGACACAACTTACTTTCTTTGGTAGTAGCGTTGACATATGCTGAATTTTGCCATTCTTATGTCCTGGCTTACAACAAATAATGGGATAATATGTGAAGTTTGTGGCATTACCAGCACTCCAAGGCTTTCCTCAGACTTATAGTGGCATTATAGAACATACTCCAAGTCTTTGTTTCTGACAAAGGGAGCCATGTTCCTCTAAACATAATTCTTTTTCACTTCCTGGTGCTGAATAAATGGTATAATACCCTGTACTTGTAGAGAATGATTCCACACTTATATGCATTTATTTTTAGATTAATGTTTGGCTATTATGTATTATTTCTAGAAATGAATGATGATGTTTTAATGTAGCAGAAACAGTTTGGTGTGTGCTGGGGGGAAGTTTTGGAAACTGGACTCTAGGAAAGTGTATAGTGTTCACAATTTGACCTCCAAATTATTTGATCTGAAAATTAAATAGGCTGAAAATTAATTAAATATAAAAATTACATTCTACAATCGAAGACGGAACCTGAAACACCAATATAACAAATGTAATTAATAAGGCCTGAAAGGCGACTTGAGCTAAGTGATTGCTTAATATATTATAAATGAGACTGAGCCGCCAACCGACACAATATTAGATTGTGTGACATCTTTAAATGTACTCTGTTTTCAGTTTGGGAGAATGGAGTTTATTTCATCATGGTAATAATGCATAAGAAATTTATTACAACCATCTTGGAACAATATTCTACAATACAGGTATTGGATCCAATATCAGGAAACCGATTACACAGAAAGCTTCAAAATATGGGAAGGCCATTGCAATAGACTCTTTTAATCTAATAATCCAAATTTTTAAAAATGATTTCCTTTTTTACCTGTAATTAACAGTACCTTGCACTTGATCCCAACTAAGATATAATTAATATAATTAATCCTTACTAGAAGCAAAACACCCTAGTGAGTTTATTTAATGTTTAAATGATTTTTTAATAGACAAAGTATGGAGATCCAAATTACAAAAAAATCCCTTATCCGGAAAACCCCAGGTACCAAGCATTCTGGTTAACAGGTCCCATACCAGTAACAGGTTTAGTGTGGTAATTCTGACTATAGCAGTGATCCCCAACCAGTAGCTCGCGAGCAACATGTTGCTCTCCAACCCCTTGGATGTTGCTCCCAGTGGCCTCAAAGCAGGTGCTTATTTTTGAATTACTGTCTTAGAGGCAAGTTTTGGTTGCATAAAAAACAGATGTCCTGCCAAACATTCTCTCCTGTAGGCTGCCAGTCCATATAGGGGCTACCAAAAAGCCAATCAGAGCTCTTATTTGACATCAACATGGACTTTTTCATGCTTGTGTTGCTCTCCAACTCTTTTTTAAATTGAAATGTGGCTCTCGAGCAAAAAAGGTTGGGGGCCCCTGGACTACAGTATATCCCTGCAAATGGTAATCAGATTCTACATGTGTCTGGATAGATACTATAAACAGGGAACACTAGCAAAAGAAACATGGGACAGGACACTGTGGGGGTCATTTACATTTACAAGCCCAAGTGAGGGTTTTGGTGGAATCTAGATTATTTCAAAAACTGGTTCTGGCTCCAACAGGTTAGCGCTGTAAATTTCAGGCTTAGCATGCATAGAATACTGTATGGTCCAAAGTTGAGTTAAGTGAACACTTCTACAGTTACGTTGTTTTTATTTTAAGGCAAAACATTTATAATAATTCAGTCAAACAAGACTACTACAAAGGACAAATGGGTAGAAGCTGAATCAGGTGAATTCTTCTGGAAGTTTATAACAACGCAAGATATTGATGCTCTCTAGCTACCGATAGGAACACAATCCTCAGTTATGTACAGTAATCAATGAAGTTCTCTCTCTGGCATGCTCCTAACTCTTTTATCATTTCAAGAAATGCTGTACAGCACTCTGCTAATACTGCTCACACACAACGTTGCCTAATACCTAGATCTTTCTACAATGTTCCAATAAAAGTCTATTAGGTAATATGTAGCTAAAACCAGTTTATGCTAGATGGATTTATTCTGTTACAGAAATATTAGAATTTTATATTGTATTAAGGTCATTTTGGATAAATGGTTTTAAACAAAAATCTGTTATAATTTGGACATCCACTGCGGCTGTACAATTCCATATATGTATTTATCCATAATTCTTTGCAATTCACAGGAATTGGGGGGGTCTTACAGTGTGTACAGTTTTCCCTAGAGCAGACCATCAGGTTAGTTATTATTCTTACCTCCCAACTTTTTGGAAACAGAAAGAGGGACAAAAAGATTTGTTGTGTGTAGTGTGCCAATTTTCTTGACTACAGTTGTGCTCATAAGTTTACATACCCTGGCAGAATTTATGATTTCTTAACCATTTTCAGAGAATATGAATGATAACACAAAAAAGTTTCTTTCAATCATGGTTAGCGGTTGGCTGAAGCCATTTATTGTCAAACAACTGTGCTTACTCTTTTTAAATCATGACCATTTGAGTACATTTCTGTGGTTTTTATGCGTTATTACAGTTTTGCTAATGAAAGTGAATTGCCCTTTAAGTTGTGTAAGTTCTTATCTTATCTAAAACCGTTACAAAAGTATGTTTAAAGGGATCCTGTCATGGGAAAATTTTTTTTTTAAATGCATCAGTTAATAGTGCTGTTCCAGAAGAATTCTGCACTGAAATCCATTTCTCAAAAGAGCAAACAGATTTTTTAATATTTCATTTTGAAATCTGACATGGGGCTAGACATTTTGTCAATTTCCCAGCTGCCCCTGGTCATGTGACTTGTGCTCTGATAAACTTCAATCACTCAGTGCAGCAGATCAAACAGAAACTCGGGACATATCAGTACAAATCCGGGACTACGGGTTGAGCTGTCAAAAGTGAGACTGTCCCGCTCAAAACAGGATGGTTGGGAGGTATGGTTATTGTAAATATCCAGTTGGGAGGCCATGCATATGATCTACTTCTTAATACTTGTATTAACATAATGATTGAAATTTGCAATTGTCAACAGTAATATAAAGTTAAATTATTGATAAACTATAGAGCAATATGGGTTACAATATTTTTTATTTACAGTTTTTTTGCAACAATATATGTTGCAATATTTGGATGACAGTAACCTTTACAGTCTTGCTGCTGGAATCTAAGTAGCCTTTATAAAAGGATAAGCAGACACTTGACTGAGTGCCACTGGCACCTGTCAGCACCCCTTTATTTCACCAGGACAGAAAGAAAGAGAGAGAATGAAACCAGAGCTCATACCAGCAAATCTCCCCGGACTGCTAGAAATAAACAGCTCATTTTGTATCGTCTCAATAAGAAGTGCCAGTTTCCGTGCTGACTGACAAGAGAAATTACAGCAACAGGAAATGAAAACCAGCACAAGCACCTGTCAAGTAAAGTGTCTTACTCTCACTCCCCCCTCCTGGGAGAAGACTTGGTTGTTGTGTGTGTGTGGGAATGTGCGATGTGAAGGGGCTTGCAGAAGTACTGTAAGAAGACTTAGTCAAACCAGGAGCCCATGGGCTTCATGAGCAGGTAACAGGTCAGACACTACAGGAGGAACATATTTGCCTGGATCAGAAGAATGTATTATTATTATTATTGATAACATGTATTTCTATAGTGCCAACATATTGCATAGCGCTGTAAAGTAAATGTGTTTATACAACTTAAACACATGAATTACATACATATGGAGTTACATACAATCACAATCAATGCCGGTACAAAAGGTGAGGAAGGCCCTATACAGAAAGAGCTTACAATCTAAAGGTAAGAGAGTAATACATAAGGTGTGGGAATGGGCAAGATCAAATTGAGTGAGAAATGTGGTACTGTATGTAGTGTTGCATTTGGTAGTTAAGAGTGAGGGTAGGCTTCTCGTATTAAGAGATTTTTTTGAAAGCAGAAAGGTTGGGAGAAAGTTGGACAGACCGTGTTAGTTGGAGGAAAGAGAACCATTTCCTTTTAAGGAAGCTTTGCAACATCCACGTAGAGATGGCGGACAGGCAGGAGGAGATGCAAGTTAGGAGTTCTGGGTTGAGATCAGGAGATGAGAGATAGATCTGGGTATCACAGCATAGAATGACATATAGTATTGAAATCTTTTACCAGCCAAGTGAATGTATAATTGTGAAGTCATGGAGAGATTCTGCAAAGATAAGAGAATTTTCTGTGAAAATTCCAGTTTTTGAGTTGAATTAGTTCCTCAAAACTCAAATTTTGGGTTTAAAAAAACTATTTTTTTTAGATTAATTATACCCTTGGACATATCTTGAATACAGAAATACACCATCTAAACCAATGACAGTGGTCATGTATGAATCAATGGCAGAGTTATCTTGAAACATTTAAAGATGTTAATAGCTTGCATGATTTTAATAATTCAAGGGATTCAAGTTTTTTTTCCATGGAAAACTTGATTTATTAGAGTTTTTGGGTTTCACCTCTCGAATTTGCAAAATTTCGTTTTTTCCATTCAAGTTTTTCTTAAAGGAAAACTATACCCCCGAACAATGTAGGTCTCTATAAACAGATATTGCATAAAACAACTCATATGTAAAACCCTGCTTCATGTAAATAAACCATTTTCATAATAATACACTTTTTTAGTAGCATGTGCCATTGGGTAATCATAAATAGAAAATAGCCATTTTAAAAAATAAGGACAGCCTCCTGGGATCCTAGGATCCAACGGTGCACACAAACATACCAAACAAACTATAAAGTAAGGTCACATGAGCCAATTAACAGACAGAGTTGTGTCTTTTGCTTCCACACTTCCTGTTACAGTTACAGTTGAAATATTTCTGGTCAGGTGATCTCTGAGGCAGCACACAGACCATCACCAAATTGTGGTTCAAAGCAAGAGATGTAAAAGGGCAATATTTACTTAAATATATATACCAGGTAGGTAAGATTCTTTAATATGTCACTTTATAATTCATTTTCGGGGTATAGTTTTCCTTTAAATAAAATACCATTCGAGGTATAACAAAACTATAACATTCAACCTTTGCTAAATAACACCTTAATCTGATTTACCTCCCACCCATCTGACTTAAATCCACCTATCTATTTCAGAGCTATGCGGCAGATTCTCACCAATATAAGGGACACTATTAACCAAGTTCATTAAGTTCAATTAGAGTAGGCATATATTGTTTTTTTATCACCATCATGATATAGCATATGAAAAATTATTTAAATTTAGGCTATAAATTATTGTCAGTATACCTTTACCTGAGCTCCCTATACATCCTATATGTGTTTTACAAATCAGCAGTGGGATGTCCTAACAATCTGTCCGTATAAGCACAGAAGAATGTGGCTATGTGATAGGGTTGAAACTTGTCACAGGGGGTCACCATCTTGGAAAGTGTCTGCGACACTTACATGCTCCGTGGGCTCTGAGCAGCTGTTGAGGAGCTAAGCTTAGGGGTCGTCACTAATTATCAAGCAGGAAATTATGTTTGCCTGTAATATAAGCTGATGCTACAGGGATGATTACTACATTCTGATGCACTGGTTTCTGTGCTGCCATGTAGTTATCTATATTAATTACTAATCAGCCTTATACTGTAATATTTCTATTCTATGTGTACTGAGTTTCTGGGTCCCTGCCCAAAACATGGGGATAGACTGATATCCTAAAGTGCAAAGTGCCTGCTCTGAAGCCGAGGGAAATAGAAAGGTTGGTCCTAGCGACAATTTTGCGACAATGATCATTTAAAGGAAAACTATACCCCCCAAATGAATACTTGAGCAACAGATTATATAATATTAAGTGGCATATTAAAGAATCTTACCAAACTGAAATATATATTTAGGTAAATATTGCCTTTTACATCTCTTGCCTCGAACCACCATTTCGTGATGGTCTGTGTGCTGCCTCAGAGATCACCTGACCAGAAATATTTCAACTCTAACTGTAACAGGAAGAAGTGTGGAAGCAAAAGACACAACTCTGTCTGTTAATTGGCTCATGTGACCTAACTTTATAGTTTGTTGGGTATGTTTGTGTGCACCGTTGAATCATACGATCCCAGGAGGCTGTCCTTATTTTTTAAAATGGCAATTTTCTATTTATGATTACCCAACGGCACATACTACTTAAAAAGTGTATTATTATGAAAATGGGTTATTTACACAAAGCAGGGTTTTACATATGAGTTGTTTTATGCAATAACTTTTTATAGAGACCTACATTTATCCGGAGAGGGGGGGAGGGTATAGTTTTCTTTTAAGCAGAAAGATAACCTTTAAAGGACAAGGAAATTAATTTCTTATTTCCTGCATCTTTTAAACAGCTAGCTCCTGCTCTAACAGATCACTAAATTTGTTTGTCAAAATACCTTTCGTAAATGGAAAAATTTAGCCCTGAATGTTTACCCTTCTTCATGTGATCGCCATTTTAAAACAATCTGGGCATGTGTGATATTTCCCCCGCCCAGCTGTGCTGGCTGCTGGAGAGAGACATTGGTCCTGTATAAGAAAGTATGCTTGCAGCGAATACCATGTGCACATGCGCCAAATCCGAACTCAATATATTGTGTATGTGAGGCAGTCTTGGTCTTGGAAGCAGAGCAATGCATTTTGGAGAAATCTGCAGCTGCAGATTGTGAATTTACAGCACTATCAGCCTGAATTCAGGTGAGATTGAGGTGAGCCTTTCCCTGCACTCTTTATTGTCTTTGGGCATTCCTTTAATGTCACATTCTTTTTATTTTTACGGGTGCATAATTGGAAACAACACTCTACAGGTTTTGTTTATTTTGTATAGCTTGATTTATAAACATTTCATTGAAAAGGGAAACATTCTGTTTTACAATTCATTCTTCTCCATAATGAGATAACCCCATTTTGGTTGAAAGAACTTGGGGAGAAGCAATATACCGCTTCTCATGGCACTTGTAATTGCAATATTATAGTAGGTGTTTTGGCATAGTAAACACTTTCTTTATCAGAGAAGGGAAATAATGCTTTCAACAAGGAATCACGATCTGGCTTTATGTCAGCAAATTCTGTTCCATTATTCTTATTCTAATGACCAGCTCTTGATCCCACCAGTCATTAATATAAATGATGAATATTAAAACATTTACCCTTTTTATTATTCAGTTCAAGTGGAATAGAAGAACTAACTATAGAGTGAAATGCTTGTAAAATAAAAAATGTATTCTCCAGGAATAATGTTGATATGGGGGGTTTCACCAACATTTTCCAAAGAAACCACATCAAATAAGATTTGACTTTATCAGTTGCGTTCAAAATTTAAAAACAAGTAACTTCGGGCGATTCCGGAAATCGCTGCGCCGCGTGTGTACAGCGCAGGCGCTTTTCCATTTAAACTAATGACAGACAGGGAGAAGGAAGTTCGGGGAGATTGTCGCCTGCTATTAAACGCCAGGCGACAGAATCTCCCCGAATCTCCCTGTCTGTCCCCAGACACACAAGTCACATGACCGGGGCAGCTGGGAAATTGATAAAATGTGTAGCCCCATGTCAGATTTTAAAACTGAATATAAAAAAATCTGTTTGCTCTTTTGAGAAATGGGTCTTAGTGCCGTAGCCTACTGGAGCAGCACTATTATAAAAAAACATGTTTTCCCATGACAGTTTCCCTTTAAAAAGGTGGCAACCCTAATTGGGATGTTGAATCCCAATAAAGGCTATGGCATTTTTTATTTTTATTTTTGTAAATGTTCCAGTTCAATATCTATTTATTTATTTATGTAACTAATGCTTTTTGTGATGATTGATCACACTTAGATAAATTCAGAACAACTTGTTGCTAATCAATGTGATATGACTGGATTTGTTATATGGGATAGTAAGTTCCAAAATCATTATGGACCCATTATAAAAGGATAGTGTTTTAGTAATTCTTGATAAGTTAGCCCAATTTGTGTATTGACCCATGAATAATATTTAACCAGCTTATCTGAGTTCTGAGAAAGAAAGTGGATGCTACAGCCTTGTGTGGCTACTTCCATATCTACATAGGAGTTTACATATTTATAAAATGATTTTAGAACTTCTAGCACAGAACATAATATTAACTAGTGCACAGTAATAATTTATAGTTACGTATTAAAACTTTAAAAAATATGAAGCCTTTCATTTATTTATTTTTTATTGTTTAATTTTAGAAGTCTCAAAGTCTATATAATCTTCTCAAGTAGAGAGAACTTGTTTTTGGGATCAAGCAGTCTTTCTGGAGTAAAACCTGAGAATTAGCATTGTCTGGAAGCATTCAATAGTGCTTTCTTTTGTGACAATACAAGAATGCTTGCTTTTAGGGAGGAGTACCATTGTACTTTCTTTGTTGAGAAGATTAAAGGAACCCCCAGGGCAGTGTAAGCGTATATGCCATGGGAATACGTGTTCTTGATAACTGTGTAGAAGTTGCCGGTATCATGCAGTGGCTACATGTGCAGTTTATTGATTTTTACTGCATCCCATATTGAAAGGGTTAAGCTGCCTTGCCGGCCTTCTGTGTTTGTTATCGACCTGGCTTTGGCGGGCTGGGGCTCGTTTATCAGGCAGCAGTTCAGACACCCTTAGCGGGGGGGACTCAGCCCCTGCCCTGACACTGTTTAAATTGCTTTCTGCTGAGCCCAATTTAAGTGGCGTGATAAGAATGTAAAGTTCTTCATACTGACAGCTCAGAGACTGCTGCGCTCCCAGGGATAGATCTAATAAATAGGAACCTCCCCAAAAATAGCAGCTTTTACTTTAGGGGGGAGCAGCCCCTGGACTTTGGCTGGTAGGAAGGCACAGCAGTGTCTTGTGTAATTAGAGCTGGATCCGGTATGGTTACACTGAGATTATCACCAATTATGAGCAGAACGTTAATTGATATTGTTTGCACACACTGCAGCTGGGGGATACAGCGCGTGGATCTGAGAAGCTAAAAAGATGTACTGAAACTGACACAGCCTAGAGCATGTTTTCACCTACCCACAGGCCTTGTGTGATATGTATGTGCTTGCATGTATATGTATGACTATACTGCATTGCTGCATTCAGAAACATTAGAGCCTGTGTTCAAAGAGGAACAGTGGAAAATAAACACTTAAATTGACTCTTATACAGAATGACACAGAACTACAAATAAGTGTTATGTTTGGTAGCTGAGGATGAGGAGAGTATAACAGTGCTTTATTAACAGGCTCATACAGGCCTTACACAACAACAGTAACTTCTTAATTTCACATTCAAGCTGTACAGAAAGTCCTGTGTATGCATAGTACAAGTCCTGTGCACAGTGACACCCACAGGCCATTTGTATAAACACCACATATTCCCCCTATAGTAGGAAAGCATTTGGGCAAATGTAATAAACAACAACAATGCATCTTAAAGCAATAATATACATTATTCACATCACATAGTCCTGGGTCCATGCAGGTAGTTTTCTGATTCTCTCAGTACGCCTTATAGGTTAATTTTCTTCAGGCCTATTGCAGTTGGCATCAGGAGTAGGAAAATGTCCTTCATCAAGCGGAGCTTCTCCAAAGTCATATCTAACAGGAGCAAGACAACTTGCATTCCATAGGCTTCCATCAGACAGTTCATATGTGTATGGTCCTTGCTTGCGTCTCACTTCAAGTGGTGTAGTAAATTAAAAAAATAGATTGTCCTTGTTTCAGTATTCCTAGTTTCTTAATTCTGACTTAAGATCCAGGATGAAAGTGCACTTCTCTTGCACCACGTTTTCTATCAGTATAAGCCTTGCATTTGGCTTGGTGACGTTTCACAATGTCAGCAGTAGATGATTTTGTAGGCACAGTATTTTATGGAAGTTTGATGTCTGCAACTTGTAACTGAGTGTGCATCTGTCTGCCATGTAATAATTCAGCTGGAGATGATTGGGTTGTTGCATGGCATGTTGCTCTGTAGTTATGTAAGAACTCTGTTATACATACTTTCCAAGATTTCCCAGTAAGAATTGCTGTCTGTAGTGCTTCTTTCAGAGTTCTGTTGAATTGCTCGATTTCTCAATTTGCTTGTGGGTAGTGATGGGCGAATCTCCCGCGATTCGCTTCGCCTAAAGATTCGCGAATCTGTAGAGAAATTCGCGAATCGGCGAAAAATTCGCGAA